>ML785516.1:267351-280906 GCA_009831015.1 Picea engelmannii | reverse complement strand
AAAATTTGGATGTCTTCTATCAAGATCATGGATGAAGAGGCTAGGTGGCACTCTCCAAATGGATCTTTCCTATGCAACTATCCCTGTTTTCGGAGGGGTGAACAGAAGACTTTACAGGGAGTCTCAATTAGCATATGTGATCAACGATGAGAAGAACCCATCTAATCATCCTATTTACGTAGTCGACACAGATATGGGATCTTGTATCTTGCAATTTGATGACTCACTGTCTGATACATTGTTGCTCAGAAAACCATCAGATCAGACCACAGTTCAGCCCACAGAGATAGCAGAGGATGATCTCTGGACCATGTTTTTTGATGGTGCTTGCACCAAAGAGTCAGCTGGAGCAGGAGTGGTATTCATTTCTCCCTTAAAGAAAGCTTCTCACTTGTCCTTCAAACTTAATTTTAAGGTGACAAATAATATCCCTGAGTACGAAGCATTACTTTTAGGGCTGAACACAGCAAAGGAGAAGGGCATTAAAAAATTACAGGTGTTTGGTGATGCAGATTTGATCATCCAGCAAGTGAATAAGTCATTTCAAGCCAAGCATGTAAGGCTGAAAGCATACAGGGATGAAGTTTTGGAAGCAATTAAAAGTTTTGCAGATTTTAAAATTACATTTGTGCCTAGATCCATGAATGAATTGGCTGATTCATTGGTTGTATCTGCTTGTGCATTTATACCCCCTCTTCCTCACAAATTGTCTTATGAAATTCAAGTCAAACATAGGCCCTCTCTTCCTGACAATATAAAATTTTGGAAAGTTTTTGAGGACGATGCTGAACTCACCCGATTCCTTGCAGTAATCGATGAGTTCGCAGATCTGCAGATTGATCAGGAGAACGAACATGATGACGAAGTTGAGCAGCCAAAGCTCAAGAACAAAATTGCAGCTCATGAGATAGTTCAACTGTCCACCAATAGAATTCCTAAAGGCTTGGTCCCGTTGGAGAGGCTCCTTGACAACAACGATGTGGATGTCAAATTGCAAAGTGCAGAAAAAGAGTCAGATGTTTTCCAGTATAATGTGGCCAGTGAGCAAGATCCCAAACATGTCAACTTGGCATCACATTTATCCGAAAAACAAAAAGCTGATTATAGTAAATTGCTGAAGGAATTTGCAGACATCTTTGCTTGGCAGTATGATGATTTGAAAACCTTTGACACAGAAGTGATTCAACACAAAATTCCCTTGAATAAAGATACTAAACCATTCCGTCAGAAGCTTAGATCCTTCAATCCTTTGCTGCTGCCCACAACGAAGAAAGAAATTAAGAAAATGTTGGACGCCCGCATTATCATTCCTCTCAGGTATTCAGAGTGGATTGCTAATCTTGTGCCGGTTAGGAAGAAGAATGGAGAGATCAGACTCTGCGTTGACTTCAGAAATCTGAACAAACGATCTAGAAAAGACAATTAACCTCTGCCTAAGATGGAGCATATGTTGTAGAAGGTGTCAGGATCGAAGGTAATGTCCTTTATTGATGGGTTTTCCAAATATAATCAGATTGCTGTCCATCCGGAAGACAAAGAAAAAACTGCCTTTACCACTCCATGGGGCACGTTTATGTACGAGAAGATGCCCTTCGGTCTGATGAATGCAGGGGCGATGTTCCAAAGGGCAATGGACATTGCTTTCATTGGTGAGAAAGATAAGTTTGTCCTGATTTATCTTGACGATATCAATGTCTTCTCAAGCAGCCACGAACTTCATCTGCAACATTTGAGGAGGACATTTCTGAAATGTCAGAGGTATGGCATCTCTCTTAATCCCCAAAAGTCTAATTTTGCACTTAAAGAGGGAAAACCACTTGGGCATATCGTTTCAGCCGATGGGGTTAAGATTGATCCAAAGAGGGTAGAAGCAATAAAGTTTTTATCTCTTCCTCGATCAAAGAAAGACATTCAGTCTTTTCTTGGGACCATTAATTTTGTCAGAAGATTCATAGTGAATTTTGCTGAACTCACAAAGCATATCACTGCTATGTTGAGGAAAGACTCTGAAATAAAGTGGACTGAAGCAGCCAGACAATCATTCAATGACATCAAGGAGGCCATCACAACAGCTCCTGTATTGATCAACCCCGATTTTTCCAAGATATTTTACATATTTTCATTCGCTTCCAATGACACGATCGCTGCAGTGCTTCTGCAGAAGAATGTTGATGACCAAGAACAACTCGTTGCTTTCTTTAGCAAGGTCTTGAGGGATGCGGAAATAAAGTATGATTTGCTGGAAAAACAGGCCTACGCACTTGTCAAGTCACTGAAGGCTTTCAGGTTCTACATTCTTCAGGCAAAGGTAATTGCTTTTGTTCCTTCCAGTTCAGTTAAAGATGTTCTTGTCCAACCTGACATTGATGGAAAAATAAGTAAGTGGATAGCCAGGTTGATTGAGTTCGATGTTGAAATAAAACCAACAAAGCTAGTTAAAGGTCAGGGTCTTGCCAAACTCCTAGCAGAAGAGAATTGCAAGCTGCTTGACATAAATCTGATGAGCATTGATGCAGAAAATGTTCCATCTGCTGAAGACAATGAAGGTAAGGGAATGCAGGTTTCAGCTCATCTAGATGATTTCAAGTGGTACAGCCACATCATTCAGTTTTTGCAGACTTTATCAGTCCCATTAGATTTGACAAAGACTCAAAGAAGGGCTTTAAAACTCAGGGCTGTAAATTTCTGCATAAATGACAATTTGTTGTTTTGGAAGAATGCCATTGTTTTGTTGTTGAGATGTGTGAATCAAGAAGAGGCAGCTAAGGTCATGTGTGAACTTCACAATAGTGAGTGCGGAGGACATCACTATTGGAAAACCACAACACACAAAATCTTAAGATCAGGTTACTATTGGCCGTCCTTATTTTCAGATGTGTACGAATTCGTGAAAACATGTGACAAATGTCAGAGATTCGAAGGTAAAAAACAACTGAAGTCCCTTCCTCTAAAACCTATAGTGGTCACTAGGCCTTTTCAACAGTGGGGCCTAGACTTCATAGGTGAGATCCATCCGCCTTCTAGTGGACAACATCGGTGGATTCTGGTTGCCACCGATTACTTTACAAAGTGGATTGAGGCTATTCCCTCCCGGAACGCCAATCACACTGTCATCATAAACTTTCTGCAGGAGAATATATTCGCCAGATTTGGCTATCCCAAAAGATTGGTCACTGATAATGCTACTTCATTCAAAGATAAACACTTGGTGAAATTGTGTGAAGAGCTGGGAATTCAGCTGGTACATTCCACAGCCTACTATCCGCAAGGGAATGGTCTAGCTGAGTCGTCAAACAAGAGTTTGGTCAGAATCATAAAGAAGTTGCTTGAAAAGAATGCCAGAGGTTGGGATTCCAAATTAAAGTTTGCATTATGGGATGACAGGGTAACATGCAAAAAATCAATTGGTACATCTCCTTTCAAGATGGTATATGGTACTGAGGCCATATTTCCTGTTCAGCTTGCATTACCAGTTGTAAAATTCTTACAAGAAATTGATGAAGAACCAAGTGATCTGACTAGGAGGATTCATGAGTTGGTACAACTGCAACAAGATAGAGAGCAGCTCTTAGAAAAAAATGAATTGCATCAGGAAATGATCAAGCGAAATTTCGACAAGAAAGTCAAATCAGATGTTTTCAAAACAGGGGATATGGTCTTAAAGTGGGATGCAACAAAGCAGGAGAAAGGGAAGCACGGAAAATTTGATGCTCTTTGGACAGGTCCTTTTTTCATAGCAGAGGTGCAGCAGAACAACACCTTCGTTCTTCAAACTCTTTCAAGTGAGCCAGTTTCAGGGGGCCCTTTCAACGGGCGCTTCCTGAAGATCTATTTCTCATAAGGCTTCTTTGAAGCCAGGTTCTTCTTGTACATATTTTCTTTTTTAGTTTTGTTTTCTTTATTTTTGGTATTCTAATAACTCCATGCCCAATGGTACTAGCAACTATTTTTCATATTGTAATAAGGCTACTGAGTCTAGCTAGGTTCTTGGTCACCTCACAGGGAGATGCCCATCCCAGTTGGAGCCAAATGTTAACTCCCAAAATGAAACCGTTTTTTCGGTTGAATTTGTAGGGGATATCATGGTTATTGGTCGCGTCCTAAAGCTACTTTTGTGTTCTTGCTGAGAAAATTTTTTAATTTGGTTCAGTGAAGAAAATGGCAAAATATCAGAATTCGGTGGTTTGGGCGAGCCTCCAGCGTGCTCATTAACCACCGAATGTATTCAGTTTCATCAGATAAGTGGTCGATTCAAAGGGCAAGCAACTGCCAAAAAGGTTTGAACGGGCAAAAAAGAAAGCTCGTGCTTTCGCACGAGCCAAATGTCAAAAATCGTGCAATGATGAGAAATTCAACTGCCAAAAGCTCATATTGAGGGAGATGATGCAAATGCGTGGTGATCATCCAAAAGGTTCAAAGCACCAGTATCTTATCTATTTCAGTGATCATTTCAAATTCACGCAGAACGGGTATGGACAGATATAATTGTACGGGATCCCTTTCATTTTAATGGTAAGTACGCCAGTCATTATTACCTCCCTTCCTTCATCTGTAAAATCGAGGAGTTGTAATCAATCCCGAATATCACTGGATATCATCTCAAGTCCGCGATCTTATCAGCAAGGAATATTTTCAAAAATCCGATCCCGCGTTCCCTGGCGATTGTTGAAGTGTCTCCGTGTTCAGCAGGCATCCCAAGCAAAGAAACCTAGGCGAGTTATCGGGTAAGTCTAGAAACCATTCTCTGTCAAAATTTCATAAATACAGTTTCCCCCGAAAGGTTGAAGTTTCGGCTTTCCCTGTCAAAATGCCATTCAAATTTGAGTCGGTATTCTAGTGCATTTATCGATCTTATGCTTTGTCAAACAGTTTCACAGTGGTTCATAAATTACATCGACTATATCCCTAGTTTCTAGAACCACTGCTTCCCAAACACCCTGTTGCCTACAGTTTCAGATACAGATTGCATTCAGTCATGTCAAAAGTCACTCCTTCATTAAGATTCGAAGTAGATGGCATGTGGTATTTTGAAGAACACCCAGAGGTCGCAGAATGTTTTAAACAGGTCGGATTTTTGACATATTGTGAAAAACTGTCAACTTTTCATCAACAAATTGCTGAAACATTCGCCCTATCATACGATGGAAGGGTTGCTAAGATAGGCAAGGAGGAATTCTTTATAGATGAAGCATCTATCACCAAATACACAGGGTTGCCTAGGACATGGGTTTGTTGGTTCAAAACCTCTTCACCTTCAAATGTTGAGTTCAGGTCCTATCTGTTGCCAGTTCATAAAACTCTGACATGGAAGAAAGACATTCCCATGTCCTACCTGGAGCTAAAGTGGCAGACCCTTCTGAAGGCGATTCTGGTATACATTACCTGTGAAGGGCGTTATAAAAGAGTGATGTACTATCATTTTAAATTGTTAAATCACTTCACAGGCAGGGAACACTTAAACATACCCTATTTCTTTCATAAGACCCTGATTAAAATGGAAAAACAGGTAAAAGCTCAGCCTACTAAAGTTGCAAGTAGAATATCTCATCAGGGGTTGATTACCCTCCTTGTCAAAGAATCCCTGTACAGGAAGAAAATAGAATGGAGTTTCTTCCTGTTCTGGAATGAGTTTGAGACCGAAAGACCTATAGAGATAAAAGAAAAGAAATCTATAAGAAGAAATGATTCTACTCCCAAGAGTAGTCGCAGGAGGAGAAAAGGGATTTCAATGCCCAGGGATTCTGTAAAAACATCATCCAGCAAACAGGGAGGAACCAGGAAGAAATTAATGTTTGAGGATAGAAACCCTGTCATGGGAAAAAACCCTCTCAATTTTCCATATAGTGAATCCGATTCAGAGCAGGAGATGGAAAAAGCACAGGATACCTTGCAGACCAAACATGATGTGAAACTGAAGATAAACACACCTCCATTAAAGCCTTCAGAAACACACAGGCAACCGAAAGCAGAAGCTTCATCTAGCAAGCCTCAGAAAGGTAAGACCAGGAAAATCAATAAGCTTCTGCGAGAAATTTATGATATGGAAGTACTTGAGAGAGTAATTAAGAAAGCAAACACAGACCTAACAGAGAGAAATGACGAGTTATTCAAAGAGAATGAAATTCTCAAAGAAAAACACAATTCAATCAAAGGGAGAAACAAAGAGTTGATCAGGGAGAATATGAAATTATATAGGCAACTTAGGGCTCTGAGGCTTAGGCTAAAGAAGTTGGAATCTCTAGAGGAGGAACAAACCGGGTTAGACACCTTGGCCAATATGGCCACAACCATAATAGATGTAACAGATTCTCCTGCACGGTCAACAAAGATTCGAAGGTCTGCTCGAATAAAGACTACAGTATCTCAGAAAGCATGAGTGTTAAAAGAAGTTTCAAAACAATCATTTTTGCAATTTTGAAAGGTCTTCAAAGTGCAACATTCGGTGGTTTAGGCGAGCCCCACTGTGCTCATTAACCACTGAAACAGGCTTTCGGTGGATAACTCACCCAAGAAATGTTCTAGTCAACCACTGAAAGTCTGTGTGTCCAGAATTCGAATGATTTTTTGCACAGGTCTGGGATTTTTGATATGAAAAGGTTTGGAACCTTTTCCAATGCATGTCTAATGAATTATCTCACTTAGTTCAACAGTCATTTTTGATATATGATGAAGAAAAGAATGATTTCAAAGGTATATGGGCAATTTCATTTGAATTAAAAAGCAGGGTATTTTGCCACATCAGCCAACTCGACTTGGTATCCATGGGAGAATGGTATTTTAGCCTTGGAAGGCTGTCTACACATCATCAACAGTCAATAGAGGAAAATCAGGGATTGACCTCTTTTTGAGGAAATATTCCACATATCTTGCAACAAATTTTACTTTCTATTTTTAGTTGATCTGATCCATGTTTTTAGGATCAGAGAATTGTTTTTGTAATCCTATAAATATCAGAAAGGACATGAACCAAGGGTTCGATTTTGGATAGAGTAATTGGCTATTGTACTCAGACTTTCTATGTTAATACAGATCACAGGTTCCTTTCAATTTTGATTGTCAGCTTTCCATCTTTCTTCTGCATTATTATCTGTGTTGTCAAGCTTTGAATGGCTGTTATCCCATTGTTTAGCTCATAGCCTGGTAATAAGTCTCTTGATTGTCTCTTAGACCCTACATCGTACTGGTTTAGTTACAATATTTTCTTCACCCACTTTAAAGCTATCTGCTGATTAATCAATCTTTGAGAGCACTGTCTATTTGTTTATCATTTTCATGTTTGAATGCCATAATCTATATTGAGTTTTCCCATTGATCCACATTCACAAAATACAAAAACATTCATTTCTTAAGTTACCAAGCACCTTTGGTCTGCAACCACAAAGGGTTTCTTGGAGTGATAACAGAAGGAAACTAACTTGAAAGTATAAAAAATCAAGATATTTACTGATTCTGAAATCATCGTCAGACAGGTATGAAACACCATTAATTGTATTTCAAGTCACTTAAAAAATTATTAGTCTAAGGTTTGGGAACTAATTAAATATTTAACTACATTTAATATTAACACCATTACCCGATCATTGAATTCTGACACTGATTTGTTATCTAATGTGGCATCTAGATTAATACCCTCATACAGATTGATGCCTGACTCCTTCTCTGTTGAAATATTTTACAATCCATCAATTCCTTACCATGTCATAAATTGGAGGGTCTTTGACAATGATCAACAACCCATAAATTTCCTACACCTCAAAGATACCTTCAAGGATTCTATCATAGATGAAGGCTAGCACGACCTACTGATGAATACATATAATAATGATGTTGCTGAAGCAACAAACACAACAAGTCCAACCAACAACATCCCCAAGAGTGTGGTTAGAATAGAAAAACTCTACGACCTTCAAGATAAATTAAAAAATGTCACCAAATGCAAGACCAATATCTCATACATGCAATTTGAAATAGTAAACCTAGGGTAAAAAATAACACCTTAGAATGTTAACCTTGGAAAAATTTTCTCACTTGAAGAAAGGAAGTTATACGTCAAATTATTCAAAGAGTATAAAGACATATTCGCCTAGACTTATGAGGATATCAAGACATATGATACAAATATTATACATCATGTCATCCCCATGAAACCTCAAACTAAACCATTCCAACAAAATTTGAGGAAGACGCATCCCACCGTTGAACCCCAGGTCAAAGTAGAGTCGAATAAATTGCTAGTTACTGAAATCATTTTTCTAGTAAGACCATATGTAATGGATATTGAACTTAGTGCCAGTAAGGAAAAATCATGGGGACATCAGGATTTGTGTTGATTTTAGAAATGTAGAGCCTTAGAGAAAGATAACTACCTTGTGCCTCCCATGGAACAAATCCTACAGTGTGGGTCTGAATTGGAAACACTCTCTTTAACAGATGGATTCTCAGGATATAACCATTTCTTAGTCACTCATGAATATCAACTAAAGAAAACATTCAGAACCAAATGGGGAACATATGACTATAGCAAGATGCCTTTCGGACTGGTAAATACTAGATAAAGTTTTCAACGAGCCATGGATATCTCCTTTAGAGGTCTTCTAGGAGAATGTGTGGTAGTATACCAACATGACATAACCATATTATTGAAGAATAGAGAAGACCAAATCTCCCATTTGAATAAATTATTCAATAGATGTAGGAGATACGACATCTCTCTAAACCCTAAGAAATCCATTTTTGTTGCTAATGAAGGAAAACTCTTGGGATTCATCGTCTCCAAGCATAGTATGTGGATTGAACCTGAGAGAATTGAAGATATCTCTAATATCCCTCCCCCTCACAACAAAAAATCTATGCATCCGTTCTGGGAGAATAAATTTTGTAAGATGGTTCATCCCTAGTTTCGTCGAAACGGTAAAATCCCTACAAGATATGATCAAGAAGAATGCTGAATTTAAATGGGGGTCTAAAGAGAAGGATGATTTTGACAAAATCAAAGTAGATATTGTGCAAGCACATGCAGTGTTGAGCCTGAATTTTGATCAAGATTTCATCCCGTAGAAATTATCCTTCAATATTTCATTTGTGGATGTCTTAACATAGAAGAATTTGGAAGGAGACAAGTTTCTTGTGGATTTTATGAGTTCAGGTCTACAAGGTGTTGAGCTAAATTATCATGAAGTTGATAAACAGGGATATATAATATAAAGTTTTCAATCACTTTTGACTATCCTTACTCAAATATAAAACCAAGGTTATTGCTCCCTACCCCGTAGTCATAAAACTCGTAGTACAAAGAGATTTGGAAGAAAAGAGAGAAAATTGTATTATGGCCCTACAAGGATATGACCTAGAGATCAAACCTGCAAAAGATGTTAAAGGACAAGTGATATGCAAAATGGTCACATAATCCCCTTGTGTTGAGTCTTAGGATGATGATGTGTATCAAGATCATGAGATATTTGAAAAAGAAGCCTGTTGCATCCCATTTGGGTCACACCCCTGGTTATACAAAATGAAATATCACTTGACTCATGGATTGGCTCCACATTATCTGGACCCCCAAAAGAAAAGGGCCCTAAGGCTCAAATCTGCCCAATATCAACTTATCTAGAGAATTATATGCAAAAAAAACCCATGACAATTTATTTCTAATATATTTGGAGAAAATAGACGCTGAGAAAGTCTTGTCCAAGCTCCATGATGGACCTGCTAGAGGGCATTGTAGTGGAGATACCACCACACACAAAATCATCAGAGATGTATACTACTATCCCTCCTTATTCAAATATTCTCACTCATATGCAAGGAGATTCTAGTAATTTCAAAAGTTAGTAGGAAGAGAGAAGAAAAGTGCATTTCCCCCGCATCTAGTGATTGTCGAATGCCCATTTCAACAATGGGGGTTAGACGTAATCAGGGAAATCAATTCAAATTCCTCCCAGCTTCAAAAGTACACATGAAGGCCACTGACTAATTTACCATATGGAGTGAGGCAATCCCATTAAAGACTATCAATGAAATCCAGGTGATTTTGTTCCTTTAATCTCGCATCATCACTAGGTTTGGAGTTCCTGAATCATTAGTCTTTGATAATACAAAATGTTTTTCTTCTCCGAAATTGAATGAATTTTCCCTTGAAAGAAATATCAAAATTAATTATTCAACAAATTATTACCCACAAGGGAATGGTTGGGAAGAATCCACTAACGAAAACCTCATCAACATCCTAAAAAACACATTTAATGGACATCAAAGAAGTTGGCACCTTTCTCTGCCAAATGCCCCATGGGATGAGAAAGTAACTCCCAAGTCATCCATTGGTAACTCCCCTATTTTCCTAGTCTATGGAAAGGAGGCTACCATACCTACTCACACTTTCTTACCAATTTTTCAATTGGCCCAATCCATCTGTGATGAAGCTTACTCAGTGATGCAGGAGAGGTTAAACATTCTATTAAAATTAAAAGAAGAAAGGGAGAAAGATAAAATGAACTTAACACACCATTAAGAGGTAATCAAAAAATGGTTCAATAAGTCATATGTGGGTAATAAATATTTTCATGAAGGGGATCTTGTACTCAAATGGGATAAATAAAATGAATTAAAATGAAAACACACCAAGTTTCAAAAGCTATGGTTGGTACCTTATCTGATCTACCATAAAATAGGTCATGGGACCTTCCGACTTAAGACATTACAGGGAGAGGAGGAGGAGCTCCCTGTCAATGGACAAATCCTAAAAATATACTTATCCTAATCACCCATGGTGATGGTAGTCTTGTACATAGTAGGAGTTCTCTTTATCTTTCCTTTCCTAGTCCCTATTTTTTCATTTCAATCATCTTTTATCTTTCTTCACATGATTTTCCCTAGATATTTCACTTTAGTATTCCTTTTTCTTTTTACCAGTGCTAATCTACAATCACTAGCAGTCCACCTCTCCTTACCAGTATTTTTCCCCATAATCATAAACCTATTTTCTTTCATCCCATGCAACCACTCTTCTTTTTTGGACACCTTCACTCGACAATAATCATATGATCTATAACTCCATTTTTTTGCATGAAAGATGAGTACACAGAAAGAGGATTTGGTTCACTCAGGCCTCATGAAAACCTCAGACCTATAAAATTTCATACCTTCTGACAACTCATATTAGTCATCTTTACTATGTGTGACCACTCCAAAAATAGGCCTATGTTCCACACCATTTCAACGGATTGATTTGAAAACTAATATCGCCTGCATACATCTAGTGGTGTTTCCCTTTATTCCTTAATTTTACTATACCAACAATTCATGCGAGGGACACATGAGAAAGAAATGTCGATTGATATCTACAGATCAAATTAACTCTTGTATCACCATGCTATTGAGCACTCAACACACCCTAAAAAGATTCTATCAATTTTTTTCTTTTTGGGTAGATCATTATCTTTTGCACTATCTGATTCGAATTCATTTCAAGATTTTTTTTGTATTTTCTTATTCTCATGACTCTCATCACCTATTCATAATTTTTTTGAACTTATGAAATCCCATGACTTAAAAGGCCTTAACTCCTGGATAAAGAATCGACAGTCGAAACAATTCACCTGACGCGCTCAAATTCAACATTGAAAGGAATTCAAAGAAGGAAACAAACCACCTAGGAAAACTCAGTTGCCGAGCGCCGATCTCCGTCAAAATTGAAAAAAAGGAAGTTTTTTTTTTGTGTCAAATATTGCATAAGGATATCACCGATAGTCGATTCCCCCTTTGCAATCGGTAAAAAACGAGGGAAATAGACGTTAACAAAGAAATAAAAGAGATTGTCGATTGGTGATGCTCGACGCGCATATCCTAATTGGGGAAAACCTAAAAGGATCGCAACAAACATTTTGACCTCGCCAAAGGATATTCCTGATCATCGATCCCTGATGCGTTTTCAGCATCGAGACTTTTTTGAGGAAGATAATCCGAAGAAATCACTTGATAGGTTTCTCGTTGATCGCCAACCCTGGATACGTTTTTGGAATCAACAAGCTATGGTTTGTTTTAGAATGAATAACTTAAGGAAAGTCCTGACTCCGATTAATACATGTGAATTAGGTCATTGGTATTTAACACCATGTGTCTTTACCAGATTGGAGAACCGTACGGTCTAGTTTTACCGCAAGTCATTCTTGGTTCCCTGGGTTCGATTCACACCTCCGAGTCAGATTTTCCACGACAACATTGTACGTTTAAATTGATCGATGTCAGATATTTTGCAGAAGGACATCAACGAAAAAATTCATAACAAATCCTTGATTATTGATCCACCCACTGAGAGAGAGACATGATGGGACGTTTTAGCATTAGATATGATCATATTTTAGCATTTAAGGAGCTAATTAATACCAAATCCTGCATTAGTTGCTACCTTGTGTGCCAATTAAAACAACCATTTAAAATTACCAATAGTCCACATCACCCCCCACGCCTCCATCGTCAACCCATAATGAATTTAAGTTATAGATATTCAACGGAAGATTTGTTAAAATTTCAAACATCTCTTGAATTTAATGGTTGATGTGACACATCAAGTTCTTCCCTATTTAAATTCTCTTGAGCCATTGCAAATGAAATCATTCTACGCATCGAGAAATTCTAGAGAATCCGAATGAGCAAGACGAGTAATTCAAAGGCTGTAGAGATCCCGTGAGTATCAAAATAACCAGGTTTTAGCAAGATTCACAGGTATGTCTCCAAGTCTAAAAATTTTACATGGCTACAATTTATATGTTTTTATGTGGTTTGGTTCTTTACACAATCTATGAAAGTTTATTTTAGTTGTAGAAACAATGTTGCCAAGAAATTCAACCACCAGAAAATCGTTGAGGGCACCGAAGCTAAAAGAACCAGGGGTAGGTGAAGGCCCCTCCCTAGGGGCCGCAAAATAATTGGAATACACTTCGAGGCCAAAACCAGTCATAAAGACAACAACACATAAGGTTTTCATCTAGCCTCCAGCCTTTGGATATACAGAGGCAAGCACGGGGTCCAAGACGACACTCCCACATTGGGGAGAAATATTTAACAAGATAGGTCAAGAGGAATACCCATAATATGTCCCACACAGTGATACAAATGTAAGAGCATTACATGACAAGGTGTCCCCGAACATCCGACAGTCGTACCTGCATATGGTGGCAAGCAGAACCCCTATTTTTCCCTATATTGAAGTCTTGAAGTGGCTCATTGACCACAGATACACACATAAATGTTTAATCAATGATGACAATGGTGGGTGTGTTGGAGTGTTCCTACCGGTAGAAGTTCATAAATACTACAAACTTAGAGACCCCGAGGAGCATCTAAATACAAATTTCGTCATGAAGTTCTACAAGTGCCACGAAACCAGCCAGGTGATGGGCTCATGGTGGAGGGAAGTGTTACACATTATTTCCGTCATCCCTATGATCGTTAATGATGTAAACCTATCTATTGCTTTTAGAGGGGTCACAGTGGCCTGAGTTCCTGAAGAGAGAAGGAAGAAGAACTTTTCCTGAGAAAAGAAATGGCATTTTCCTAT
>ML785516.1:190969-259360 GCA_009831015.1 Picea engelmannii | reverse complement strand
TACAGTAATATATTTCTTTCCCATAAAGTGAGATCTACTTTATTACATAATTCCTTGATCATATGTATAGATTAGCTATTGGATATATTATTTGCTTTCACTTTGGTTGGTTTGTGCTGTTTTGATTTTGACTGCACAAGAGCGCTGGAGCGAAGGAAGGAACAACAGAGTCTGAGGAAGCGATTACAAGGTACATATATTTTTCTCACTTCCAATTTAATTCAATAGTTAGATCTAGGGAAAGCGGTATATTCTGTCCTGTTTTGTTCCAGATCCAGGTGGATCTTGGGGATATTGGTCTGTGTCCGCACTCACGAATTTATCCTTAAATAGGAAGACAAGAAGTTCACCAACCAAAGCACTGGTTGGTATGGGATGACCAACTTAAGGGATCCATACATCTATTTGATGGCTCTCATCTACCGATTATATGGAGAGAAGGGTTGCTCCATATTTTCATAGGCATGGATTCCCTTAGCTTACACAGTGGCGATATCCAGGATCAGTTTCAACTGGGGAGTGATAATATCTAAACATATGAGCATATGTATACAACAGGCTCAGACGCCGAAGGAAGGAGAGTCACCAAATTTCTACATGGCTTCATATTTTCTCGATGTCATGTGCGCCAGAAACATCTTCGCTAGCATGAATCTGATTTGACATGTCACAGAGCTCTTGGTCCACATCTATTTCAACATGCTATGGGAGAATAGGTATAAGAAGTCTTACTCCCTCATCTGCGATGACTTCATCGCATGAATTTATAATATTCTTTGTAAGAAGGAATGCCCAAGACTATTGGCTGCGACCAAGAAAATGATATCCAAGGTAGGCCATTGGTACTTGGACAAGCACGAAACCTACATTAGGGTGTTCAGGTCCATCAAAGGACCACATATCCTACCAGTTCGTGTCCCAGACTGGATTTTATTAGGATAAATATGCTATCAGACCATCTTGCAAGGCTACAACGCCACCTTGGTCAAGGAAAAGAAGCGAGCATTCATACCTTATGGTTTCCATGTAGGTTTCTACTTGGTAAAGGATACCTCTCAAGAAAAACAAGAAGGGCTGAGCCAACTCGAGTTCAGATTCCATACAGTCCAAGTCCACAAGAACGATCCAAAGGGCCTGGTCTTGCAACATGATTCACAAGTGTCTTCCTATTGGTCGTATGCCCATGACAAATACAAAGATGAAGGCTTCACAGAAAATGTCGATGACTGGGATGAGGTGGTAGCAAGGATGGTCGACCCCAAAATGACCAGGTTTAGGGCCATGAGCCTGGATGAACTGGTGAAGACAATAGAGTAGTCCACTCAAGAGGCCCTTAGAGCCAAGGAAGAAATCAGAGTGGCATAGACAATAGACGTTCCCCTGGTGGCTCCAGTGTAGAATAGGGGATTTCCTATGACATAGGAAGCATGGGCGAGACAATTTCTCATGATAGAACATGTGAAACTAGTAATCAGATGTAGAATGGACCAGACCTCGTAGGAATGACAAGGGTCCCTTTCGACAACCCAGATGAAAGTCGGGCAGGTCCAAGTGGCCCTGATATAATACAAATTGACAAAATCGTCAGGTTAGATAACCTTGAAGTTACAACGCCACAGGCCAGATCACCAGGGGACATTTTAGCTCAGCCAAAGATAGAAAGAACATCAGGTAGAGAAAGTGCACCAAACCCACTCCATGAATTGATAACAATATATGATGATGAGGAAAGTTTGAAGGTGTCCCTGGTGACTTCGGTGCAGATCACAGAGGAAAAAGAGCTCGAGAAGGAATCTTCCCCAGGTCCCGATGCTCAAATTCAGGGCCTTCCAAAGAATTACCATGAGGTCGAAAGTGTTTTAGACATTGAGCTACACAATGTACCAGAGACCCAAATGGATAGTCCGATGGACGAGCTAGGGTCAGGAAAACAAAAGGCAGAAATTACACAACAGTAAATTGACATCTCAACAGTCGATTATCAAGTAAGTACCGAGCCTAGCCCTTATGCTTCAATTTCAACTGGTACTCAAACTTCCGATGAGAAACAACCAGAGGATGAATCTTCAGAACACATGCAATAGGTTCAAGAACCTAGCATTGAAAAAATATACACCGTCAAAAGCATGGGAAATATGCTTACTTGGGGAGATCAAAAAATCCCCGAACCCGTGGATGAATTTGTTGATATACATGCCATCTCCTATGACCGGAAAATGAAATATATCATGAAGAGAACCACCAAAAAGACAAGGATTGCTCTAGACCGCTCCATCCTCATCACCATAGAAGAAAAAATGGTTAACACAGAGCATGCCAAGACATCCAAACTTATCGGTGCAAGTTTGGAAATCACATATGCTACCCTGGAAAGAGAGAAAAGGGATGAAGAGGAGTTTTCCGCTGCACTGAAGGAATTGGAACATCTACGCCATTTGAAAAAATATTACCAGGACACCACGTAGGTCACGGTGTTCTTGAGAAGCGAATTCCAGGAGGCCTACAATAAATTTACGTATGAGCGACACCTATTCACTACAAGGATAAACAAGCTTCAAGAAGACACCCTCATGGTGTTGGTGACATGCGAGGATATGGAAATATGGTATGAGAAAGAACACCAAGACATGGAAAGGATCGACTACATCAACATAGTTCAACAGGGTTAAGATGCCGAAGAGCACGACATCCGATTAGTAAGGGAAAGAAACATCAACCGCATAAATAAGTTAGATGAATATTGGGTAAAAATGGCTCAAGAAAATCATCGAGAAATCCAAGAGAAATGGGCCAAGTGCGAAAATATTTGGACCAAGATCAACCGGGCAATGAGAGACATCAACCTCCTTGAATTCGACACACCCGATGAATTTGTCGACTTGTGGGGCATAGTCAAATTACATGTCGAATAATACTCATGATGGGCTGCAGAGATAGCAAGGGTGGTGAACATAGTGCCAGGTCAAGTGCAACAGTTCATGGAACACCCAATCAAAGCTCTAACCATGTTGCAGTAGTTAAGTGCTAGAATAGTCATGTATCAGGAATTGGAAATAGAGATAAGAGAAATCCTTTCGGCCCCAATGGAACAACATAGAGTATCGTATGCCAACACATGTGAGGATCTCTTCCTCAAATGGTCGGAGTATGAGAAGAGTCTTCCAGTCAAGTGAGATCATTTGATGAATCTTAGAAGACTGAGAGATGAAATCACTATGTGGCGAGTTTTTGTTTTACTTAGCTGTACTTTTAATAGTTATTTTTAGTTAATAATATGTTATAAATAAGAGGATCGACTTGTTAGCAAAGGTTGATGGTTGTTGCAAAGACCCTGATTTTTGGATTTGTAAAGAACTATTTTGGAGCTGCCTTAATTGAGAAGTCTTGTTTAAGACCAGAGAAAATTTTGTATTTTTCAACAAAAGCGTGTGTGATTGGATCTGAAGAAGAATTATTTGTGTTTTTTATCTCATGAATGGATGTTGTAACGAGTAAGAGTTTCTGAATCTATTGATAAGTTATCAGATTCAATATTTTTTATAGTTCTTGTCTTTAATGATGAAAATTAAATCATTGTGTTAATATGTGATTGATGATTAGGGTTAAGGAAACTATTTTTCTTGCCATCGTCTATTGCATGTATGTTTTCTTATGATAATTGTATCTTAGTCAATGATTGGAAAACCAAAAGGTTAACGTATTATTACTAGGCTTGTGGTAGAGAATCATTGTCTGCATGATAGATTGAAAGGGTTATCCCAAGATCAACCTTCTCCAGTAGTTAATCTTTCCCACTTTGTTACCTAGTTGGTTTATACCAAATTTTATCTTGTATCAGTCCCACCTATAAGAGAAAATACAAAAACAAAATGTCCAAACTAAAGGAGGAGTTTTCACAAGAAAATGTAAATCCCATCGATTAATATGTTGGATCGCAAGATCTGGAGAACCATTCCACCATTAAAGGCTGCAGAGTCGAATTGGGCCTTAGTGGCAGGTTTGGTTCCTACTGTTGAGTTAAAGGGATTTAGGACCCCTCAACAAAATTGGTGCTAGAAGGAGGGCCTGAAGAATGAATGAATGACAGTATTTTTTACAAAATCTTTCACACAACCTGTAGATTCGAAACAACCCACATGCATGGCTAGTCATTCCCAAGACAACCCAAACACACTGAGTACTCCTGAAATGAGTAACTCACCCTAGAAAGAGGAAAAACATCTATTCCATGATATACCTTACTCTCTTCCTCACAAGAAATTAAACCTATTCAAAATAATCACAAGAGCTTATGCCCAATAGATTGGTGCATTTCCCTTAGCTCTGTTACTTCCTCGAAGAAAAAAAAAAGCAGACTAGTGGTTGAGTCCCCCAACCAGGTTTTTGTGCACACAATAGAATAATTGATAGATTTCTCCCTCACCAAAATTGAACATCCTCTTAATGTAATCCCTGAAACACCAGCCAAAAACTTCTCCGAGCCTGATGATTTTTTCGAAGAGGAAGGGTTTAACCCACCTCAGAATAATCAACCTTGGTTGGCCATAGATTCTTTGGCCATCCCTGGACTACTACATAACCTTCCCCGACATCTAGAGAAGTTACTCCCTAAATTTGATCCTGAAACCTTAGGATTTCCTGAAGACCATATAAAAAAAATCATACTAGCTATTAGACTAATGAATGTTCAACATGAAGATGTAGTATGCAGGATTTCCCCCTACACTTTCAAGAATTTGGCCTCCACATGGTATTTTAACTTACCTGTAGGATCCATAACTAGTTGGATGAAGTTTCAAAAGGATTTTCTAGATAAATTTGTAGAAGAAACCACTACAGGAGCTTTGATGGCCGAATTGTTTGCCACCACCACTATATTTAAAAATTTCCATCCCGAAGCTAAACCCACTCAGGAGTTGAAAATTGAAGTATATGCTAATGCTCTCCTATATTTTATTTCCATGTTTGTGAAGAGGGCTTCCAAAGCAACCTTAGCTGAAAATTTTGAAGAAGCCAAAATGATGTAATTTAAAATGAAGTGATGTAAGGAAGGCCAGGTATCATTAGTTAAGAAAGAAGTTCAAACTCCTCCCAGGAGAGGACTACTGCTGACTAGATCCCTAGGGAAACAAACAGAACAAGGTCCCAAAAAGGGAAGTGGGGACATAGAAGACCTATAACGCATGGTCAAGAAATTGTCAAACGAAATCATAGAAATGAAAATAAGTGAAGGGGAAGGAAACAAAGGCCAGAGTCCATATAAACCTTTTTTCAAAATAAATCCACCATTCAAAGTGATTGACCCTCCCCCAACCAACTTAAACATCGATCAGGGAAATGTAGCAATTGACTCTTTTTGAACTTATCACCAAGAGAAACACTCTGAAAGAGACTGTCTACAATGGGTGCATGCCATGAATTTGATGGCCAACCGATTTCTAGATGAAGTTTACTTAATCGAACAACCAAGAGGTTCATTTATGAATACTTCTAATCAGGAAGAATTTGATCCACCAGAAGAAACAACCATGGTAATATGGGACCCTGACCTACCAGTGCCTTTTGATGACCTATTTGAGGTTCAATAACCACCCGCACAGGTCTTGGTTGTGAAAACATGAAGTCGGGGTCAACCTGTCTCAAATGATCTCACTACTGCCCAAAATTCTGCAGGAAAACCATCTCTCGATCACTCAAAAGCACCTTTTGTCCCCCAAAGAAATCCTATAAACATCCATACATGAGAATCACCCAAGCTAGACTACCACATAGTAGAAGACTTGAAAAAGTTGAAAGAAAATATATCGGTCATGGACATATGTAGAATGCCTCAACAAAAGGACTTTCTGTTACAAGTATTGAAATCAGTAGAAAATCCTACAAGAAGCACTGAACAAGGGGGAAATATAACTCCCATGGATATAATAAATAAACTGACTATGAATTCCTTCTCTGAAGATAAGAAGTGAAAACATTTTATCCCACCGTTCCTTTTGACATTTGAAGTCTTCAACATAAACCTCCATTTTTTTTTGGTTGACTCGGGAGCATCCTCTAATGTGATTCCATTGTCTATTTGAAAAAAATTAAATGCAATCCCTCTCAAAAGAGATAAACATGTTGTACAACTAGACAAAACCCATGGGAAGGTTATGGGAGAGATCAATGATGTAATGATCAAAATAGTGACACCCTAAATTTGTACAAGTAATTGACATCATTGTAGTAGATAACCCATAAGCTTATGGATTGTTATTAAGTCTAGATTGGTCTAAGAAGTTAAATGGATAATTTAGTACAGACTAGGCCCACCTTTGGTTGCCATTAAAGGGACACATGAATATGATCAAGATCGATAGAGAAAGATATCTAAAACACACTATCACTGACTTAGAAACCCTCAATGAACCCACATCGATAGATTTCCCTGTGCTTGGAAATTATTCCTGTGACTCCGATTTCGGGAATTTCTCACCCCTCTCATCTAATGTCCCTCTTACTCAAAACTCCGAAATTATTTTTCAAGAAAACTTGCCGACAACGATAGAGGAAACCCTCTTCTATCAAGGACCTATGTTATAAATCACGAAACAAGTAGGAGGAAAGGAGGAAAGGGGTAGGAAAAGGGAAACTGACAACTTATGCGCACCAATTTGGACCTTATACTTTCATGGATCTAAATCACAAGATGGGTTAGGAGCAGGGTGAATCCTCATTGATCCCAAATGTAAACAAAATTTCCTGTCATGTAGACTAGAATTCGAGTGAAAAAACAACATCGTCGAGTATGAAGATCTAGTACAAGGGCTAAAGAAAGACATAGACTTAAACGTTAAAGAATTGAAGGTTTTTAGAGATTATGAAATCATCGTCAGACAAGTAAGGAACACTATACATTTCAACTCTCCACACCTGAGGAATTACCAACAGGAAGTGCACAGGCTAATAGAGCATTTTGAAGCCTTCAACATAACAATGATCCCTAGAAAAAAGAACATTCTTGCTGATTCTTTGGCCACTGTTGCCTCAAGGATATCACCTCTAGAAGATTATGAAGCCTCCCGGTTCACTGTGGAGATACACTACAAATCTTCGGTGCCCAACAATATTTATAATTGGAAGGTCTTCGAAGGATATGAATAGATCATAAACTTTTTGACCAATCAGGATAATTTTAAAGACTTGGCTATTGAAAATGAAGTATTCCAGGAGCAATCATCAGAAACCGATCCCCAGAAAGATTAACCGACTAACAAACCAAGGTATCACATGATATTGAAGGCAATATCCAATTTAGAAAACCTTTTTGACCTAAGGGAAATATTTAAAGGGTCAAAGAATGAAAAGACAAGGATTTCTTGTCCCATGCACAAAACTATAAATTTAGGAACCCCAAAAACCCCAAAAATATAAATCTTGGAAAGACAGTATCTAAAGAGGAAAGGAAGACCTATCTTAAAATTTTCAGGCAATATCAAGATATTTTGTCATGGTCCTATTGAGATCTTAAAACTTATGATACTCATATCATTAAACACACTATCGCGTTAAAGCCTGAAGTAAAACCCTTCCAACAGAAGCTCCGGAAATACCACCCATACCTAGAGCCTCTCATGTGTCAGGAGTTGAAGAAACTGCTAGATGACAAGATTATTTTCCAAGTTAGACACTCCACATAGGTAGCAAATTTAGTTCCTATGAGAAAAAAATATGGGGAGATCCGCCTATGCATAGATTTCAGAAACCTCAACAGAGCTTCAGAAAAGGACAACTACCTAGTCTCACCAATGGAGCAACTCTTGCAGACCATGTCTAGCTCTAAGATTTTCTTGTTGGTTGTGGAGCCTGATTATCTTCCTGATTTAGAGGTCTTTTACTTTCAGCCGTGTTTATACCCCATGAAGCATTTACACCCCAGAAGTATGTACATTCTTCCACGCGGGGGAGTGCAGAGGGGGGGTACCCCCTCTATGGGGTCCAGGGGGGCTATCCCCCCAGCTGGGCGCAAGCCCCCGAAGGAAAAATTGCCTTGTAAAAGTATATTGTAATTTCATTGTAAATCTGGACCGTTCATTATAAGGTCGAAAATCTAACGATAGAGATTATGTTAGGGTTTTTTTCCCTAGAAGGAAACCCTCTTTTATGAGGGAAATGTATTGTGGCTATGGATGTTGGCAAGTATTGTATTCTGAGAGAGGAGACTGTGAGAGAAAGAAGAGGAAGTTACAGCGGGTTTTGTTGTAGGTTGTATCCCTTCATTTTGCTGGATAATAATAAAGAAAGGACCTAGCAATTTCTCTAGTGGACATAGCCCACACTGGGTGAACCACGTAAATCTGTGTCTCTCTTGTATTGTGTATCTTCTGTGTTTCATTTCCGCATTTGTTTTATTTTATTGCTCCGCGGTTCTATTTTTCTAACATTTCTCCCTGTTGGATGGTTTCTCAGGTTACAACTAGGTTCTAGTTTCAGAAGAAGTCCACTTGAAAACTACCTTATGAACCAAGTGGGGAGCCTTCACTTATAAACACATGCCCTTTGGGTTAATCAATGCGAGCGAATCCTTCCAAAGGACCATGGAAGTAGTGTTTCAGGGACTAGTCAACAAGTGTGTAGTAGTCTATTTGGACGACGTGACTGTGTATTCAAAGAAAAAATAAGATCACATCCGATAGTTAAGCCATATTTTTGAAAGGTGTAGGAAATACGGTATATCCTTAAACCCTAAGAAAACTATTTTTTGTGTCGAGGAAGGAAAATTGCTAGGTCATGTCATATCTCAAGCAGGGATTCACATAGACCAAGAAAGGATTAAGGTTATATCTCATCTACCATTACCCCACAACAAAAAGTCTATGCAATCATTCTTCGGAAAAATCAGTTTTGTCAGGAAATTCACCCCCGATTTCGCTGAAACTGTCAAACCATTACAAAAAATGATTCGTAAAGATGTTGAATTTAAGTGGGATGATGAACGAAAGAGTGATTTAAGCAATATTAAATTTTCAATATCTCAGTCTCTATTTTTATGAAGTCTTGAATTTAGAAAATATTTATTTCTCTACACTTTTTCCTCCAACCAATTATTACCTGCGGTATTGACTCAGAAGGACGATGAAAATAATGAGGGCCCGCTATCCTTCAAGAACACTAATCTCCAAGGGGATGAACTAAATTACCCTACGATAGACAAGAAATATTATGCAGTTTACAAAGTAGTAAAACATTCTAGATATTACATCCTAAATAATCATACCAAAGTCATAGTGCCTCACCTTGCTATCCGATCCCTATTCACTCAATAGGAGATGGGGGAAAGAAGAGGAAACTGGATGGTAGTAGTCCAAGAATTTGATCTAGATATAAAATCTACTAAACTGGTTAAAGGACAAGGGTTATGCAAACTGGCAGTTGAATCCCAGGACCAAGTAAATGAATACCCCATATGGGAGAATGAATTAGGATTATGGTGTGGCGAAGCTTCATATGTCTCCCCAAGGTAAGAGTATTGGTACAAGAATCTGACTTATCTCCTGCGTCACGAGACTTGTCCAGAAAAGATAAACCATAGGGAAAGGAGAGCCCTCATGTTAAAATCTGCACCATATTGCCTCATAAATTCAGTGCTCTTCTATGTTAATTATGGTGGGGTACTTTTAATATGTCTCAAACGTGAATATGCAGAGAAAGTTCTGAAGGAGATCCATGATGGTCCTGCGGGTGTACTTTTCACAGGAAACACCACTGCTCATAAAATACTGAGAGATGGGTATTATTGACCTACTCTATTCAAGGACTCTCACACATATGCTAGAAACTGTAAAACTTGTCAAGTAAGCGTAGGGAGGGAGAAGAGAGTAATTGTCCCACTACAACTGGTTGTCATTTCCAGGCCATTCGAGCAATGGGGGTTAGATATCATAGGAGAAATTACACCGAGTTATTCAAAACAACATAGATACATATTAACTGAAACATATTATTTCATGAAATGGGCATAGGCCATCCCTCTGACTCATATAAATGAAAAGGTGGTGATCCAATTCATATAACAACAACTGATCATAAGGTTTGCTGTGTCTTCCGTCCTTGTTTTTGATAATGCATCTTACTTTTATTCCACCTTATTAGCAGGTTTTTCTCTAGATAAATGTATCATAATCTGATACTCTACAAACTACTATCCATAGGGTAATGGAGTGGCAGAATCAACAAATAAGAACCTGGTGAGGATATTAAAGAAAATAGTTGCAGACAACCAGAGGAATTGGCACAACTCACTCCACAATGCCTTATGAGTTGATAGAGTGAAACCTAAGGAAGCCATAGGTAATTACCCATACTTTCTAGTATACTTACAGGAAGCCATTCTCCCAAATGGGCTATATCTCCCATCTCTTCAACTTTCTCAGGATTCGAGAGGACAACCCTCATCAGTCATACAACAAAGAATTCATACCCTCCTCATGCTGGAAGAAGAAAGGGAGAAAGAAAAATAAAAGTTCATATATCATCAACATATAGTTAATAGGTGGTTTGATAAACATAAGGGTAAAGAGAAGAATTTTGAAGTGGGATACTTAGTCCTAAAATGGGACAGAGCAAATGAGATGAAAGGAAAACATTCTAATTTTCAGAACCTATGGCTCAGACCTTTCTAGGTGGAAAAGAAGATTGGGGTAGGAACGTATTGGCTGTAGAATATGAGGGGGGAACATGACACCCTCCCGGTGAATGACCAAGCCTTAAAACAATATTTCCATTAAAAAAAAATGAGATTTTTGTTTGTTTATTTTTATGATGTTTGTTTTAGGTAGGTTGATTGCAGAATGCATTTTTTTGTTTTTGTTTCTTTCTATTGTACTTCTGCGCTTTTGAAGATTATGTTTATCAAGAAAATGGTTGACCTTAATTCATGTGATATGACAAACTTTGTTCTTGACTCATCGCTCTCATATAACACAAGAAGTGCTTGGGGACCTGCGGTTGTTTTAAGGGGTTTTCTATCTAACCTCTGGAGATTGACAACCTTGGAAAAGTGATGAAGTGTCTGCCTAGTGGTCTAGTAAAACCTTAAGGGAAAGATGGTAAGATGGAAAGGACTACATGTACCTCAGAGACAGAGCTAGCAAAATTTCACCTTAAAAATCTCATTTTGCAAAAACATACGTCCTCCTCTCCCACTCTCTTAGGGAATTCTACCGAAATATAATCAACTATATCAAATGAGCGCACAATAGGGGAGGGTATGAAGATAACTCTTATGGGGATATGGATGACCGCTAACAGTGGAGAAAGGTCTGTGAAGTCAGGGTGACTCCGTCGGGGCTATGGATGTTTGTTTCCATCAGAGCAACACTGTTGGACCTTGGGTACAGAAGCAATCGAAGAGTAAAGTAGAAAAGACAGAATACAAACTATGCGGAAGACATGATGATTGATAATGGTCGAAGTGAGCAGAAGAGAAGAAAAGACGAAGTGAAGTAAGAGAAAGCAAGTCATGGGACGAGGAGATCAAGGATGATAGAAAAGAAAGGAAGATGGGTAGTGGACAACTTAGTAAGAAGAAAAATACACCATTGGATGCTTTGGAGCACCGCACGAGAAGGAAGGAAAGATAGGTTGGCGAAGCCCTGAAAATGTGGGTCAAGTTGACCTAGGGTTCTAGACACCTAGGGTTTTGGTATCTAGGGTTTTAACACTTAGGTTTTGGCCTAAGGTTGTCAGTGAGATATTGTAATGTATAAATAAAGGTCAAGAGGACCTGGGATGGGTTGGTTGTCATTGTGCTCATTATTGTTGTTGTTATTTTTCATTCCAACTTCGTTATTGTTGTGAGTGACTCTTGGAGTGAGAGAGAGAATAATCAAGGAGTGAGGGAAGTATGTATTGTAAGATATTCATCTAGGTGCGAAGATCAACCCTGCAGCTGGGTGCACAGGGAAGGAAGACAAAAGATCTGCTAGCTAAGAACACAGATAAGAATTGTATGCTTTCATCTTAATATATTATAAAACACAGTTATGTGGACATATCCCTAGGGAGAGGGTGAACCACATACATATTTGTGTTTTGTGTGATTGATGTTGTGTTCTCCTATTTATGGATATATTGTTATTGTATTATTATGTTAGATCTGATAGATAGTTGTGCAGAGTAGATCTAATATGGTAATTGATATGTATATGTTGTGTTGTTCTTGTATCAGATCCACTTTGTATTCCCTTGGTTGTAGACATTTGTGTCCTGCAACCCCCCATAGCTACTTTGGGTGAGACTGCATCTGCCTCCCAGGTGTTGCTGAAAGGACCAGTAGTTAGGGCTTGTTGGTGTGTTCTTGGATATGAACCATGGGTCTTCCCCTGTTACAACAAATGGTTTCATTTCTAGGATAGGAATCTTCTTGAGGTAATGTCAAGGTGGTTTCCATCGAAGACAAAGATTTAGAAGTGGATAGAATATCAAGAAAAGGACTTCGCTGAAGCCTAGAATAAGAAACCTAATATTAGTATAGAGGATTGGTTGGGAAGATATATATTTACTTATATACATGATATTTTCTTTGGAGGAATCCATCAGGAGCTATATGAGTGGCTAGCTAGGTTAGCAGAAACCCAGTTTGAGATCAGATCTAGAACCCCTGTGGTGTCGACATCGATGATGATCAAGAATATCAAGAGAGTTGATAACGTCGTGTCAAGAGCATTAGTTCACTGTTTTGATAGCACCATTGAAGGGTACATCACCGAGTTTCTTGTTGACATAGTAGAGTCATATAGCCAAGTCGAAAGGTACTTCAAGGGACCCTGAGGAAATTTTTTACACTTTTTAAAGTTGAAGATCAAGATTCTATTGCATGAGAAGACCATCTTAAAGTTACAATAGTTGGTTGGATTGGAAAAGGCTAATGTTTAAGAACACAGAAAGTGACAACGACACATAGACTAGACATATGCGCAGTGGAAGAGTGTTCAAAGAAGTTCCTCTTGTGAACCTGTTTAAGAAGAACTACGGGGAAGAGGGTTTCTATAGTGGAGAAGAGGTATATCTCATAGATGAAGAGCATTCAGAAGTCTCTATGGCATAGGAAGGGAAAGCTGAAGAACTTCATCGGGAAGAGACAAAAACTTCAGGAACAACGTTGACTGTTGAAGTAAGTACTATTATTCCTAATATTGTTTCAACGACATTAAGTAATCCGAGTAATCAGAGTCACCAGAGCACTCAGAGCACTATCACTAGAAGTTCACCACATATTCAGTCAGGAAACCTAGGAATATCTAGGGCAGATGAGATGAGGTTGCCCACCTTCAGAGGAGATGGATCTGAAGATCCTGATCAACACTGGTTTCTATGTGAATCTCTGTGGAGTATTAAAAATATCATCGACAAAGTTGTTAAACGAGATCAGTTTAGTACTACCCTGAGAGATCATGAGCTGAGATGGTACATGAAATTTGTCCAAGGAGCTACACCTAAACCGCTTAATGTTATTAAGACTGCACTAATTTCTGAATTCAAGAAACCTAATTCAGAGTCGCAGTGCATTACAAAACTAAAAGAAATCAAGCAGAGAATAGTTGAACCTGTGTGGGAGTTTGATCAGAGATTTAAGACCTTGACATGCCATTTGAGTTTTTAGATCCCAGATGAGCAGAACAAGGAGTGGTTCATTACTACCCTCTTACTGCACATAATATTTCCTCTAATGCAAAAGAATATTGCTTTGCAGGTAGAGGCCCCTGAGATCGCCATGAAGTTAGAATCATCCCCTATGGGAGAATCTAGCTTAGGTATGAGTCAATTCTTGATTCAGTTAACTGGTTTATCTCTACATGTTGAAGATATGAATAAAGACAAGGGAAAAGGTAAAAGAGAAGATATATGGTGCATTAGATGCAAATCAAAATTCCATGACAAAGAGCATTGTCCCCTATTTCATGAGTATTTGGCATCTGGAGCACCGAGTCCTTTAAAGAAAGTTACCTTACCATGGTGAGAGGTATGTAGAAATAGATATCTCCCTAGTGAATGCTACTACATGCAAAAATATGTTTAGACACCCACAAATCTGTATTGTTGTTGTAGGAATATCTCCCCGCGGACAGGTAGATCTCCTCTTGAGAGATAGACCCTTAACTCTAAGACAAAAGGTGCTTAACATGGACATTGAATTCCTTTTAGATCTAATCAAACTTATGAACAAAAGAGAAGGAGGAAGGTGTGTACCTTGTGAACGTCATTTGTCTCTACAAGGTCCAGGATGAGCTTCGATCTTGAGCTCCTTAGTAGATCCTGCAAGACAAACAAAAGTACAAAAGACTTCCTACTCTACTGAGATTAGCTAAAACATAGATCCATCTACTGGAGACAAACTTATATGAAACAAGTACAAGTTTGAAAGAAACAAGCCAAGCATTGATTGTATTAATGAGAACAACAATGAAGAATACTTACACCCATATATGTGAGTGCAGCAGCTTCATCAAGTTCTCCTTGTCCAATCCTTACTCAAAAGCTCCACGATCATAATGACAATACTTTCACTGATTATTCTCCTCCACTTCTCATGAGATCATAAGTTTGGTATCTCTAAACTCCTCTCTCCCCCTCCTCCATGGAAAACCCTCATTATATAGGATTTGGAGGCTTAACCACCATGGAGAGGATCTCTCATCAGATCCACTAAGAAAGGGATCTCTAAGATATTTAGGGAGAAAATATCTCTTAAGGATTTTGGGGAGGAAATATCTCTCAAGGATTTTAAGGAGGAAATATTTCAACCATCCATGAGATCCTCCACCTTCCGTAAAAGATAGGAAACCAAATGTGAGGTGGATTCTCACACTTAATTACTTTTTTTTTCATGAACATTAATAATAATTCATGTGCACTTGATTCTCACACTTAATCAATTTCTTTTCCATGAATATTAATAATAATTCATTTGTACTTGGTATTTTGGCCTTCATGTAATATATCCCTCCTCCACATTGACTAGGGATTGTGACATAGGTTATTCCATGGTGTTAAGGTGTATGAGACACTTATATGACACTTTACGACACTTAGGGCAAGGTACCTAGGTGTGAAAGTTTCATGTGTAACAATTTCACGTTCTATAAGTTGGTGGGGCATGATGATAGGGATTGTAGGGCCTATGACCTCATGTATGAAAGGTTAAGGCATATATACAAAATTCAAGGCAAAGTACAACAAGAAAGAAAAACTACGCAATATAATTCTCTAGGAAGAGGAAACTTCAACCCTCGCGGTGGATTCAAAGGAAGAGGTCGAGAAGGAGCTATGGGCTGAGGTAGGGGCCAAATCATTTGTTATAACTGCGTGCAACCAGGATACTTATAAAGGGACTGCCATAACCCTTGTAACACTTGCAGCTACTACAACTCAATCGAACATGTTATCAAAGATTGTCCTGTGCTGCTAGACAAACTTCAAGAGAGACAAGGACCTCAACAGAACCCACAAGTGCAACTGATCTATGATGAACCTCTTGGAGAGGACCCTAGAGTCACTGTTATCACTAGAGGAGGCGTTGTTATAGGAGAAGACAGAGCGACTCAAGGAAAGACTACAGAAGAATCAAGAGTTAGGAAATATGGTGAGAAGACACGAGTTTTCAATGCAAAGAAAGAAAAACAAATATTTGAGGAGGCAAGGAAAGAATTCGGGAGAGACCAAGGTTCTTCATCGAAGACACAACCAGAAGTAAGAGAATGTGGAATGCCTCTGGCATTTGATCAGTCTACTCTTCTAGGAGAAGGAAAAGATGTAAGAAATCTCATGGAATTCTTATATACTTGTATTAAGTTGATTCAGGATGAAAGTGTTTTACAAGAGCTACAAAAATTAATCAGACAATACGAGCTAGGAAAGATAGATCCCTTGCTGAATATAGCAGTACACCAAGTCTCTAAAAAGAGAAGGAAAAATAAGGACCTACACCTGAATTCTCAAATTGGAGTGTATGACATCGACTATGTGGTCCTCGAATTAAGGTCAAAGGTCAATGTCATGACGAAGCAGACCTGGGCACTGATGGGAAAACCTAAGTTGATCTATTCACCTATCAGGCTTAGGATGGATAATCAACAAGTTGTAAGTCCCTTTGGAATATTGGAACATGTCCCTGTGAACATCGATGGAGTAAGGATGTTTGTAGAATTCAAGGTGTTTGAGATAGTTGATGATAGTTTTCCTTACCCTATGATGTTAGGAATTGATTGGGATTTCAATAATTCCACTGTGGTTGATTTAAACAAAATAAGAATGACGTTTGAAGGAGATGGCCTTAGGGTAATTTCACCTTTGGATCCCTATGAAGGTCATAGATACACAGAACCCATTAGATAAGAAAACCGCGCATATGAACTAGAAAAAATATACAAATTAACATCTAGACAACATGATTACATTAATCCTACGACAAATGGGAACCTAGGTTGGTGAAGTGAAAATGTATGTTCATCATATTCAGAAGAAGCACTAGAGAATTGGCAGAACAAAACGTATGAAGTATCTACAAGGATATGTGATAGATTAACCTGAGAAGTTCGTTGGATCGACACAACAGTAAGTAACTTGCCCACCTTTGATGGTCTGAATCATTTAGAAGCATTCTTGTTGGACTTTGAAGAAATTGTACCAACACAACAAATATTGTTGGAAATGGATGAGGCCTTGAAAGCAACCCTAGCAAGATGGTGGGGGACACACAAAAACAACATTACAGACTGGGTACAATGTCGCACTTTGATGACAACATGGTTTTCAGAGCAAGTAGAAGGCTGCGAAGCTAGGTACACAGGTCGAAGTTGTCCGAAGGACCATGTGATAAGTTGCAAGGAAGCCTGGAGAAACATTTCTCAAGAGAAGTGGGTGCACAAATTCATCAACACACTGGACACAACCTCTATCAACTGGTATCTTCAAATAGAATTGTGCCTCATCACTATAGATTGGGAAGGTATGACCCAGAAATTTGTAACTACCTTTTTGTTTGAAATCCAATATCCTACAGTGGATCAAGCGTTACAGATTGTGAGACAGAAAGTATTTGAGGAGGCACCTAGCCTCCCTTTGGAAAAAGAACAGGAATAATGGATTGCACCTCTCCAGAAACTGCAAGGCTGTTACAATATCAATGCTAACGAAGACGATGATCCCATGAAGCTGAACATTGCCGAAACAGAAGGCCAAAGAGAAATAGAAGGACTAGGAATTGATCTACCTTTCATTGAAAAACCAATTAAAATAAGAAAAGTCAATATTGGAACAGAGAAAACACCAAAGCTTGCAAATGTTTGAGATTATTGGGATGCTGTCACTATTGACAAAATCACAGAGTTACTGCATGAATACTAGGACTTGTTTCCAACCAAGTTCACTGATATGAAGGGCATTAAAGGGCCCATGGGAGAGATGAGGATCCATTTGAAACTAGATGCAAGGCCATTTAAACAGAGACCCTACATATTGAACCCTAAATATAAGGAGAAAGTGAAGATTGAACTCAATAGAATGTTGGAGGCAGGAATCATAGAACATGTTGAAGAGTCAGAATGGATTAGCCCTATGGTGGTGTAGGATAAAAGGACCAGAGAGATCAGGATTTGTGTAGATCTCAGAAAGTTGAATGATGCATGTTTTCTTGACCCATTCCCTACACCATTTACTGACGAAGTGTTAGATAATGTAGGAGGTTAGGAGGTATATTCTTTTATAGATGGATTTTCAGGATACCATTAGATCCGGATTGCCAAGGAAGATCGCCATAAGACCACATTTGCAACAGAATGGGGATCCTACTAGTATACAATGATGACATTTGGATTGAATAATGCCCCAACCATATTTTCCAGGGTAGTGGTCGAAGAGTTCAAGGAGTTTTTACATGAATTTCTGGAAGCATATTTTGATGATTGGACTGTTTTTAGCTTATTACAAAATCATATTGAATGTTTAAGACTAATGTTGGATAAGTGCAGGCAGTGTTAGATTTCCTTGAACCTGAAGAAGTGCATATTATTTTCACCCTTTGGAGTGTTGTTAGCTCATATTGTGTGGAAGCAGGGATTTCTTGTAGATCCGTCTAAGATTTCTATTATAGTTGATCTTCCCCCTCCCACTTCAGTCAAACATCCACGCGCTACGCTGGGACACACAGGATACTACAGGAAGTTCATTAAAAGCTATGCATAGATCATAATACCCATGGAGAATCTTTTGAAAAAATACTGTCAGCTTCATTGGACAAAAGAATGCCAGCAGAGCTTCGACACACTGAAACATAAAATGGTTACTACACCTATTTTGGTTTTCCTAGATTGGAGAAAGGAATTTCATGTGCATGTCTATGCATCTTCTATTGCACTAGAAGCTATGTTAACACGACCGAGAGCTAGATACATTGACCACCCATTAGCCTTTGCAAGCAGGAAGCTATCAACAATTGAGATTAATTACACCACCACTGAGAGAGAAGGGTTAGCCATGGTGTATGCATTGCAGAAGTTTCACCACTACTTGTTGGGAGGACACTTTAAAATGTTTATTGATCACTCTGCCTTGAAATACCTAGTCAACAAGCCAGTGCTGGGGGGGAGAATATGCAGATGGCTTCTATTATTTCAGGAATATGATTTTGAGATTGTGGTTAAACTAGGAAGAATGAACAAAGGTCCTGACCATTTGTTGAGGTTGGAACATGGAAAAGAGCCTACTATTTTGGAGGATACACTTCCAGATGCACAGTTGTTGGCCATTAGAGATATTGATGATCACTTCATGTAGATAGTCCAATTCCTGTCAATAGGAATGGCACCCAGTGAATATACAATCACCCAGAAGAAACAACTGGTAGTACGTGCTGCGGACTTTTCACTTATAGATGGACAACTATACAAGATGGGACCTGATGAGATATTGAGGAGGTGTGTTATGGAGGTAGAGAAACCATTGATCCTCACAGAAGCTCATGAAGGCATCGTAGGAGGACACTACGCAGGAAAAGAAACAACACAGAAGGTTCTTAGAGCTGGCCTTTGGTGGCCTACCTTACACAGATATGCTAAGGACCATTATAGATCCTGTGATGTATGTCAAAGAGTTGGGAAACCGTCCAAAAGAGATGAAATGCCTTTAGAACCATATATGAACCTACAAGCATTTTATAAATGGTCCATTGACTTTGTGGGACCTATAAACCCACTAGGAAAGTGCAGAAGAGTCAGATACATAATCACTACAAAAGAGTACTTGAGCAGATGGGACGAAGTAAGAGAAGTTAGAGATTGCAGTGCAACTACAATTGCGTGATTCATATTTGATGACATCATAACCAGGTTTGGATGCCTAGAGATCCTTATGAGTGATTAAGGCACACATTTTATTAATAATACCATTGAAGCCTCGACCGAGAAATTTGCAGTCCATCATCAAAAGAGCACACCCTACCACCTGCAAACGAATGGGATAGTTGAAATATTCAATAAGATCTTAGAGACAACACTGACAAAAATTTGTAGTGTGAATAGGGATGACTGGGATTAAAGAGTACCAGCAGTACTATGGGCCTATAGAACCACTTGCAAGAAGCTAACAATGAAAACCCCCTTTAAGTTGGTTTATGGTCTCGAAGTAGTTGTCCCGATGGAATATTTGGTCCGAAGATTAAGAATCATAGCCTTTACAGATATGGATGACACTGGCATTGTTCAAGAGAGGCTTGTGCAGTTGGTTGAACTAGAAGAAGACATATTTATTGTAGGATTCCATCAACAGGTACAGAAGGAAAGAGAAAATTCCTACCATGAAAGACACATCAAGAAGAAGGCATTTAAGCAAGGCGATTTGGTACTGATATACGACAACAAATTCATGAAGCATCTAGGAAAGTTTAAAACACATTGGCTTGGGACATATGAGGTTATATATATCATGGAAGGAGGAGCTACACAGTTCAAGACCTTGAATGGAGAATGGGAGGAAGGTTTGGTTAATGGAAGCCAGTTGAAACTGTACTATGACAACCAGCTGCCTCACAACTCTCACTAAAAGCATAGGGAAAATGATCCAGGTACCAAGTGCAGTTAAAACTGGGTACCAAACACATGAAAGATAGTCTGCACACAATGGGGAAGGAAAGAGAAGAAAACACAGGATGCACTGTGCAGCCTGAAGATGAAGCAAATCAGAAGGGTCAGATATGAAGTGCCTCAGGATGAGTCACAGGTGAGTGTTGGGGGCCTATTGGCCCTTGGGTATGGAAGTAAGCGAAGAGTAAAGCAGAAAAGATGGAATACAAAATGCGCAGAAGACACAGTGAATGATATTGGGTCGAAGTGAGCAGAAGAGAAGAAAGGATGGAGAAAAGTAAGAGAAAGAAAGTTGTGGGACGAGGATATCGAGGATGATAGATAAGAAAGGAAGACGGATCGTGGACAACTCAACAAGTAGAAAAATCCACCTTTGGATGCTTTGGAGCACTGTGCGAGAATGAAGGAAAGATAGGCTGGCGAAGCCCTGAAAACGTGGGTCAAGTTGACTTTGGGTTCTAGACACCTAGGGTTTTGGTATATAGGGTTTTGACACTTAGGTTTTGGCCTAAGACTATCGGTGAGCTATTGTAATGTATAAATAAAGGTCAAGAGAACCTAGGATGGGTTGGTTATATTTGTGGTCATTGTTGTTGTTGTTATTGTTCATTCCAAGTTTGTTATTATTGTGAGTGAATCTTAGAGTGAGAGAGAGAAGCATCGAGGAGTGAGGGAAGTTTGTGCTGTAAGATTTTCATCTGGGTGCGAATATAAATCCTGCAGCTGGGTGTGTAGGGAGGGAAGGCAGAGAGGAAGAGAGAATATCTACTAGCTAAGAATGCATATAAGAACTGTATGCTTTCATCTTAATATATTACAAATAACAATTCTGTGGACATATCCCTAGGGAGAGGGTGAACCATGTACTTCTTTGTGTTGTGTGTGATTGATGCTGTGTTCTATTTTTTATGGATATATTGTTATTGTATTATTGTGTTAGATCTAATAGATAGTTGGGCAGAGTAGATAAAAGCTATTAATTGATATCTAGATGTTGTGTTGTTCTTGTATCAGATCCAATTTGTATTCCATTGGTTGTAGGCATATGTGTCCTGTAACCCCCCATAGCTACTTCGGGTGAGACTTCATCTTCCTCGTAGGTGTTGCCTAAAGGGCCAGTAGTTAGGGCTTGTTGGTGCGCTCTTGGAGATGAACCCTAGGTCTGCCCTTGTGCCAAAAAACACCGTAGCAAGTGAATAAGGGTAACTAAAGGAGTGAATTATTTACTAGAATCTTGTCAAAGGTGGTGTGAGTTAGGGTTACAAGAAATGAAGGAAAAATAAAGGTTGAAAACCCCACAGACAGGCTCAAATGCACCAACCAAGGAATTTCAAATACAAGGATAAAAGAGACTTTGATAAAAAAAAAGGTCAAGTTTTTAATCATATTTTTCATCACCTTCACCTAATCTCAAGGTAGGAACAAAGATTCTCTTTCACCCAGTAAGTTGGCATTTATTGAGCACTCAACACACACTAAAAAGTCTCTTTCAATGTTTTTATTTTTGGGTACCACTTGATCTTTTGCACTGTCTGATTCAACTTCATTTCGAGAAATATTTTGTCTTTTCTTATTCTCATGACTCTCATCACCTATTCAAGTTTGTTTTGAACTTATGAAATCCCATGACTTAAAAGGCCTTAACATCTAAATAAATATTCGATAGCCAAAACACTTCACCTGACATGCTCATATTCGACATTGAAAGGAATTCAAATAAGGAAATGAACCACTCGGGAAACCTCAGTCACCAAGTGCCAATATCCGTCAACATCGAAAAAAGTAATTTTTTTGTTTTGGCATCAGTAAAAAACGAGGGGAATAGAATTTGACAAAGAAAGAAAAGAGATTGTCGATGGCCGATGCTTGACGCGCTTATCAGAATCAGGGAAAACCTAAAAGGATCACAACAAACATTCTGACCATGCTAAAGGATATTCCCGATCGCCGATCCCCGATGTGTTTTCGAAATCAAGAATTTTTCGAGGAAGACAATCCGAGGAAAGCACTTGATAGGTTTATCGTCGGTCACCAACCCTGCATAATTTTTCAGCATCGGCAAGCTAAGGTTTGTTTTAGAACGAATAAATTAAGGAAAGTCCTAAGTCCGATCAATACATGCGAATTAGGTCACCGGTCGTTAACGCCACATGTCTATAATAGATGGGAGAACCATATGATATAGTTTTACCTCCAGTCATTCTTGGCTCCCTGGGTCCAAGTCACACCTCTAAGTCAACTTTTCCATGGAAACAATGTACAATGAAATTTATCGGTGTCAGATATTTTGTAGAAGGACATCAACGAGAATGTTCACAACACATCCCCAATCCCTGATCCACCCACTGAGAGAGCGACATGATGGGAAATTTTAGCATTATATACGATCAAATTTTAGCATTTAAGGAGCTAATTAACACCAAATCCCGGATTATTTTCTACCTCATGCGCCAATCAAAACAACCGTTTAAAATCACCAATAGACCACATCACTCCCCGCGCCTCCGTCATCAACCCACGATGAATTTAATTTATAGAGATTCAGTCATAGATTTGTTAAAATTTCACTCATCACCCAAATTGAATGGTTGATGCGACACAGTAAGTTCTTCCCTGTTTAAGTTCTCTTGAGCCATTGCAAACAAAATCATTCTATGCCTTAGGAAATTCCAGAGCATCTGAATGAGAAAGGTGAGTAATTCTAAGGCTACAGAGATCTCGTGAGTATCAAAATAACTAGGTTTTAGCAAGTTTCATAGGTATGTATCCAAGTGTGAAAATTTTACATGCCTACAATTTATATGTTTTTATCTGGTTTTGTTCTTTACACAATCTATGAAAGCTTATTTTAGTTTCAAGAACAATTCCACCAAGAAATCCAACCACCATATGATCATCGAGGGCACCGAAGATAAAATAAAGAGAGGTAGGTGAAGGCTCCTCTCCAGGGGCTACAAAACAATTGTAATACACTCCAAGGCCAGAACCATTCATAAAGAAAACAATGAAGAAGATTTTCATCCAACCTCCGGCCTTTGGAGATATAGAGGAAAGAACGAGGTCCAAGCCAACACTCCCACATTGGGGAGAACTCTTTAGAAATATCATCTGGGAGGAATACCCAAAATATGTCCCACACAGTGAGCCATATGTAACAACGCTCAACAACAAGGTGTTCTCAAACATTCGACGGTCGTACCTGCATATGGTGGCAAGAAGAACCCCTGTTTTTCCCTGTATTGAAGTCCTGAAGTGGCTCATCATCCACACATACACACATAAATGTTTAATCAATGATGAAAATGGTGGGTGTGTTGGAGTGTTCCTACGGGTAGATGTTCAGAAATACTACAAACTCAGAGACCCTGAGGAGCATATAAATCATATTTCTTCGTGAATTTCTACAAGTGCCACGACACCATCTAGGTGATGGTCTCATCATGGAGGGAAGACAAGAAGTTCACCAATCAAAGCACTAGTTGGTATAGGATGACCAACTTAAGGGAGACATACATCTATTTTATGGCTCTCATCTACCGATTATATGGAGAGAAGGATTGCTCCAGATTTTCAGAGACATGGATTCCATTAGCTTACACAGTGGTGATCTTCGGGAGAGGTTTCAACTGGGGAGAGATATTTTATAAACAATTGAGCATCTATATACAATAGGATCAGACGCCAAAGGAAGTAGAGACACCATATTTCTACATGGCTTCATATTTTCTCGATGTCATGTGCGCCAGAAACATATTCACTGACATGAATCTGAGATGGCATGTCACAGAGCTCCCAGTCCACATCAATTTTAGAGTGCTATGGGAGAACATGTATAAGAATTCTTAATCCCTCATCTGTGATGAATTCATCGCGCAAATTTATTTTATTCTTTGTAAGAAGGAATGCCCGAGACTATTAGCTACGACCAAGAAAAATATATCCAAGGTAGGACACTGGTACTTGGACGAGTGTGACACCTACATCAAGGTGTTCAGGGCCACCAAAGCACCACATATCCTACTAGTTCATGTCCCAGACCGACTAGTAGCACGAGAAATATGCTATAAGACCATATTGCAAGGCTACAATTCCAACCTGGTTAAGGACAAGAAGCGAGTGTTCATACCCTATGGTTTCCATGTAGGTTTCTGCTTGGTAAAGGATACCAATCAAGCCAAACAAGAAGGGTTGAGCCAACTTGAGTTCAAATTATAGACAGGCTAATTCCATAAGCATGATCCAAAAGGCTTGGTCTTGCAACATGCTTCACAAGTTTCTTCCTGCTAGCCATACGCACATGACAAATTCAAAGAAGAAGACTTCACAGAAAATGCCCAGGACTGGGATGAGGTGGTAGCAAGGATGGCCAACCCCAAAATGACCAAGTTCAGGGCCACGAGCCTGGATGAACAGGCAAAGATAATAGATAATTCGACTAAAGAGGCCCTCAGAGCCAGGGAAGAAATCATAGTGGTAGAGGAAACAAAGGTTCCCCTGGTGGATCCGGTGCAGAATAGGGGATATCCTATGACACAGGATGCATGAGAGAGGGTATCGCTCATGATTGAAAAGGTGCAATAAGTAATTTATCAGTTGCAGGATGACCTTGACCTTGTAGGATTGACAAGGGTCCCTTCCGACAACCCATATGAAAGATGGGTAGGTCCAAGTGGCCTTGGGCTAATATAAATTGACTAAATCGGTGGGTTAGATAACCCTGAAGTTACAACACCACTATCTAGATCACCAAGGGAAGTTTTATCTCAACCAGAGATAGAAATAATATCAGGTAGAGAAAGTGCACCAAACCCCCTCCATGACTTGATAACAATCTATGATGATGAGGAAAGTTTAGAGGTGTCCCTGGTGACTCTGGTGCAGATCATAAAGGAAAAAGAGCCCAAGAAGGCATCTTCCTCAACTCCCGATGTTCAAATTTAGGTCCTTCCACAGAATGACCAGGAGGTCGAAAGTGTTTTCGACACTGAGCTACTCGATGTAATAGAGACCCAAATGGATAGTCTGATGGTTGAGCTAGAGGTGGGTGAACGAAAGGAAGAAGTTACACAATAGTAAATTGACATCTCAACAACCGATTATCAAGTAAGTACCGAGCCTACCCATGATGCTTCAATTTCAATTGGTACTCAACCTTCCTATGAGAAACAACCGCAAGTTGAACCTTCATAACACACGCAAGAGGTTCAATAACCAGTCTTGAAAAAATATACACCATCAGAAGCCTGGGAAATATGCTTACCTGGGGAGATCATCAAAACCCCGAACCCATGCATGAAATTGCTGATATACATACCATCTCCTATGATCAAAAAAGGAAATATATCATGAAGAGAACCACCAAGAAGAGGAGGATTACTCTAGATCTCTCCATCCTCATCACCATAGAAGAAAAAATGATTAACACAGAGCACGCCAAGACATCTGAACTTATCGGCGTAGGGTTGGAAATCACAGATGCTACCCTAAAAAGAGAGAAAAGTGATGAAGAGGGGTTGGCCACTACGTTGAAGGAATTGGAACATCTACACCATTTGGGGAGATATTACCAGGACACCACACAGGCCTTGGTGTTCATGAGAAGATAATTCTAGGAGACCTACAGTAAATTTACGGATGAGTGACACTTATTCACTACAAGGATAGTCGAGCTTCAAGAAGACACCCTCATGGCACTAGCGACGTCCAAGGATATGGAAAGGTGGTATGAGAAAGCACACCAAGCCATGGAAAGGATTGAGTACATAAATGTGGTACAATAGGGTTGAGATGCTGAAGAGAACGACATCTAGTTACTAAGAGAAAGTAACATCAACCACATAAAGAAGTTGGTTGAATATTGGGTAAAAATGGCTCAAGAACCTCATCGGGAAATCCAAGAGAAATGGGCAGAGTGTGAAAACCGTTGGACCAAGATCAATTAGGCAATGAAAGACATTGGCTTCCCTGAATTCGACACACCCAATGACTTTGTCGATTTGTGGGACATAGTCAAATTACATGTTGAACAAGACTCATCATGGGATGCAGGGATAGCAAGGGTGGTGAACATAGTGCCAGGTCAAGTGCGACAGTTCATGGAACACCCAATCAAAGCTCGAACCATGTTCCTGCAGTTAAGTGCTATAATAGTCAAGTATTGGGCACAGACAGTAGAGATAAGAGAAATCCTTTTGACCCCAATGGAACAACATAGATTCCCGTATGCCAACACATGTGAGGATCTCTTGGTCAAATTTTTGGAGTACGAGAAGAGTCATCCACTCAAGTGATATCATTTGATGAATCTTAGAAGAATGAGATATGAAAGTGCCATGTGGTGAGTTTTTGTTTTAGTTAGTTGCACTTTTAATAGTTATTTTTAGTTAATAATATGTTATAAATAAGAGGATTGACCTGTTAGAAAAGGTTGATGGTTGTTTCAAAGACCCTCATTTTTAGATTTGTAAAGAACTATTTCGGAGCTACCTTAATTGAGAAGTCATGTTTAGGACCAGAGACAAGTTTGTGTTTTTCATCAAAAGCGTGTGTGATTGGATCTGAATAAGAATTATTTCTGATTTTTATCTCATGAATGGATGTTATAACGAGTAAGATCTTTTGAATCTATTGATAAGTTATCTGATTCAATATTTTTTATAGTTTTTTCTTTAATGATGAAAAGTAAATCATTTTGTTTGTTGGACACACCTACCACACTTAGAGGGGGGGGGTGAATAAGCGTGGGGCACTTTTTAAAAAAATTCCCTCTTACACAGAACTCATTAGTTAATATTCAACATTTACTCATTACTCATTGTTGTCATTTATAACCAGTTATATGTGACAATATATTAGCATCATATATCAGTAACATATATCATCAATAAGTCATCACCACAAGGAACACAAAGAACACAAGATGTATGTACAATTTTATTTTTATTACGGACTACAATCCTTGGGGTTTATCAACAACAACCGAATAGAGTACAACTCTACAAGAGCACCATCTCTATATGCAAGACTCAACTGACATCCTCAACACCAACTGAGATGAGGCAACAATCCTCTATAGATGTCAATATGTCACAGGTACGCGACCTGTCAGTAGTGAAACCCGTGTGTGTACGCGTCCTGGCTCACTACAGCCCATGTATGTACATGGCCAGTATACAATGCAACATGCGTATACTTATGAGAAACTAAGGTTTTAATTTTCTTCACATACTCAGATCCTCTACAACCTGTAATCACATTCTCTTATATCTCTCACTATCCAATTTGATCCATAGCTAGTCACAACACATCCAAGCTCTCCAATAATCTACTCATTTTCCACAACCAATCAATATGAATGCTAAATCAATCATGTATAAGCAACTAGTATACCATAACAATCATATCACCACTAAATCACAAGAGTACTTCTCACTCCATTAGCCAGTATAAATCACATCATAGAAGCGATACCAAGAATTTGCTAAGCATTCACAACACAACAAACAATAATATCCATCAAGACAATAATGTAACCATACCAGAGTCTCAGTGACAAATCTGAGTCTATAGAATGCAGATCTGGAACCTGCTTCAGTCTTTAACAACTAGTCATCAACTCAAACACAATTCTCTAATATTTTATCCATTGTACCCGCCCTGTCCTCATACAACCCACGCATTTACACCCCCTGGTCCATTACAACCCACGTATACCTCAGAAACTAGGGTTTTTGAAGTTCCGAGACTTTTTTGGTCAATATCTCATACATTGTCGAAACTTTGATGCATCCATGAGATCCTCCTCATGCTCTCTTTCTCAAAATAGATCTTCAATCATGCTCAAGAGAGGCACACAAAAGATACACAAGAGATACTCCCAAAATGTTCTTCCAAAAAATGTACATTTCATAAGAGGCCCTAGCCTCTTATTTATACTCTTCATCTTCTAGATCACTTAACCCACTTCTAGGTCAGTTAACCCATTTCTAGGTCACTTAACCTATTTTCCTCATTTTAGGTTTAACCACTTTCCATAAATAGAAAGTTCTCTATTACTTTATGATTTAAATATTCCTCCTCAATTTTTTCACCTTACTTTAATATTTAAATAATCCTTCTTGATTTTGTCACTTCAATTTATCATTTAAATAATAATTTCTTCTTTTCAATAACTTTGACTTCTTTGACCTTATGGGGCTTTAAGCCATGATATGGGGGTCCTTCAACTTCGTAGGGCCATAACTCTCAAACCATGAGGAGTTATGTGACATTACACATACCACCGGAAATGGCATGACAAGAACTATCCATCTAGGATAGTTTCACCAACAAAATCATTGATCTTCATCTCATTATTCCACATACAAGCATGGGTTCTCTCAACCGCAACTCAACCACAAAGGGTCTTCCCATGAGGGATTTCACCATAAGGGGACCACTTTGGAGTTCATCCATTTTTACTTCTTATCAACCATGACACGAAAATTATGAGTCATATTTACATCAAACAAGCTATGCATCATATGCAAATGAATCCATCTTCATTGATTGGTTTCCACTTGACATCTATCATTCTCATCAATGACAATACATATACATTGTTCATCAATTATCAATCATTCACTTGACATCAATCAAATGACATCAATCAATGAAATTAATCAATCAACCCATTGGCATCAATGCCAACATGATCCAACAATCTCCCCCTTTGGCATTGATAATACCAACATTGATGTCAACACCAATCACTGATGTCAACATGTAGACAAGGCATGCTCTACATCAATAGTCATCAATCATATAAATATGACTATCTCTCCCCATTATGAAACATCAATCACATCAATGTGACCGTCTCTCCCCCTTTGACATCAATGGAAACAGGATATTCTCCTCTTGGGGTTGCTCCCCCTGCTTGAATTCCTTTGATCTTCCTATGAATAATCTCTCCCCTTTTGAACAAAGGATATCACTCTGATGCAATTCTGAAGATACATTTCTCATACTACCCCTATAACCATATCTCCCCCTGTGACCATATCTCCCCTTGGAATTATGCCTCTATGTTATTTCTTCAAATATAGGGCTCTTTTCTAGGTATGCATCTGATAAATATCTCCTCCTAGAATCATGCTCAAGAATGACTCCCCCTATGGGTATGTATTCCCCTATCTCTAATGCAATATGATCAACATGCAATTGCTACTTCTCAACCAGATCATAGATCAGCTTCTCTCTCAATGATGATCCTTAGACATGTTTGTTGGACCTTGATCAAGTTTTGAGGGATTTGCTCAATTTTGACCTATTTCAGGACTTCGACAGCCTGTCGAAGGAGGAGCACAAGACAAAGAGGATATCACGGATATCAACCCCTTTATTGGTTCCTTTTTTCATTTTGGGGATTATGTAACAGGCATGGGATGTTGGCCCATGGGTTTACCCATGTTAAGGCCTATTTTGTAATATATATATATATATATAGGAAATATAGAGTGTGAAAAATGGCTAAGTGCTAGATCTATGTGACTGAAGGATTATAAGTGATCTGTACATACTGTGTGAGACTTGTAGATATGATTTCAAGTCATTGTAAGAGGCCGTGAAAGGTTGTGTGCTTAGATCTACTCGGGGAAGGAGGATTTAGCGAGGTGTGCAGATATCCTGTCCTAGGAGAATTAGGGTATTAAGACTGTGTGCTTGTAACCGATTGACTGAAGAAAATAAAGAAGAATAATTGGTGGATGTAGCCCCAGGTTGGGGTGAACCATGTAAACACTATGTTTTTCCACTTTATGCTTGTCTTGATGTGTTTATAACTTCTTTTTCTAAGTGCTTTGATAGAGACAGATAAATATGCTTATGCTTTGTGCTAATAATGTGTAAGAATGTTAGATATGACCTATATGAAGTTGCTTAGTGCTTGATCTTCTAGATATAACCTGCCTGTTATGATAAAGTGCTTAAATACATCATATCTGAGTGAATGATGTGATGCTTTGTTCTAACTGCGCAGTAGTTATTGGTTGAATATTGATGAACTGTTGATGCTAAGTTCTCTATTAAGTATTATAATCACAGATCTGTGTCCCAGCTAAGGTTGCAGACACTTGAGTCTTGAAACCACCCCTGCCTCTACCTTGGGTGAGACTTCATCTACTTCACAGGTGTTTTTGAAAGGGTCGGTAGTTAGGGTTTTGTTGGTGCGTTGTTGTAGCGTTGAACCATGGGTCTGCCCCTGTGCCAAAAAATGGTTCCATTGCTGGGACTTGAAACTGAGATTGTTGGGAACTGAAGAGAATTTCTATGCATAGATCTACTGCTGAAGTGTGCAGCATCGGACCTGAAACTATGATTGCTAGGAATTGAAGAAGAAGAAGCTTTGTGCAAAGATCTGACCTGAAATTGTGAAAGCTTTGTGCATAGATCTATTGCTCTGGTGCATAATACTCTACTTAGTTTGACAAGATCTATGCTAAGGAAAATAATTTCGATATGAATAAAATAGGTAAGATCTATAATCTCTGTGTTTTGATAAAGGTAAGAGTAGAGAAAAGTTATAGATCTGAAGGCTTTGTGCTTTATAGAAGTAATATTAGTGGAAATTTTCATTTCAAAAGTATGAATCTAGGTATGTTTGATAGATTTTTTCCTAGCTTGAAAACTAGGGCACTAATAGATGAAATAAGGTTTGATATGAGTAGATCTGATAAGAATAGTGAAATATGTGTTATACCTATGAATAGAAAGAGTGTTTGGACTAACAACTGGATGCAGGATCCTAGAAATATTTTTTTGCAGGTTAGCTCCAATGAGCTTAGTGCGCAGTACAGGAAAGGCTGGGGATCACTTAAATGAAAGAGAGGATTAACCCTATGTTACAGTTGCAGAAAACCATGACATTTTACTAAGGAACTCCCTGGGAAAATACCTAGTTGTCTTTGTTGTAAATCTATGGACCATGATGTGTTGGATTGCACTAGAATGATTGCTAAGCTAGAAGGAATGCATCTGAATCAAGAAAACCCTAAGGAAGATCTAAAAATAGCATAACCCAAGAAAGAATCAGAGAAAGTATTGCTACAAATGAAAGAAACACTGAAGGACCACCGACATGTCAGATTATCAGATATCTTCAAGGAAAAAGAACAAATTGAAGCAAGAATAGGAGACTTCGACATTGACTGTGTTCTAGATAAGGAAACAGATGTGAATATCATAACAGAGAGAACTTGGGAAGCTATAGGGAAGCCTGCTATGATCAATTCGTTAGGAGGAATAGGGTTATTTAGAAAAAAGCTGATAAACCTATGTGGGAAGCTCACTCGCATACCTATGGATGTTAATGGTGCTTTGACAAAAGAAGATTTTGAGATTATTAAATTTCTTGAGGACAACACTCCATTTACCATGCTACTAGGAAAAACTTGGATTGACAAAGATCAAGCCAGATGGAAGGAAGAAGAACAAGTTTTGAACAAAAGAAATAAGAGTTAAAAGATTTCATGATTAGAAGGATCGCACACTTGATTGAAGAATAGGAGAACAGATCAAAGCTATTTAACATTAGAGACCTGAATGTTGAAGTTGCAAGAACAATAGAGGATCCACAGAATATTGAAGTACCTATCCTAGACAAAGAAGAAGAATTATCCTGGAACCCTAGGGAAGAATCTCAACAGCGCGAAGTAACTATGTCAACATAAGACAAAAATCAGAATGGAAAAAAGAGTACTGAGACGAAGCTCACTAGAAAAAAGGATAGAAAGTTAAGTAAGAAGAGAGCCAAGATTGATAAGTTGCATAAGGCTCTAGAGGGAACCTCACAGAAGAAAAAATTGCAAAATTGGAGCTTCGCCAGGATATCAGAACAACGACACATGACACTTCGCCATGATGAAGCAATATAGCCGTTGGGGACATTATAACGGTTAGATCAGTGTTCCGAATAGATAGAAAGCCATTTATGGCTAGCGAGCTAACCATCCGACCATTGGACCATGCCATAACAGACATAACCAAGTTAATGAATCTTTCATACCCATTGCAAGTGACCTGTTGTCGTGTTACCTATTTATCCCACCACACCACGCACCGAGAACACTTTTTCCAATTGAGAATTTGAGCCCGCAGACTAAGTCAAGTTTATACAGTGATCATTGTGCTTCTTCTCTCTATCTCATTACTGTGTCTAATCTACCCCCCGAATCTGAGATTATTAACCCCGAGCATGTATGTCGGATGAGTTGAGCACTGCAGAAAGAGTTGTTGAGGAAGTTCTGATTAACCTCATGACTAAAAGAGTCATGTTGATGTCTACAGGTATACAAGCATCATCCACAAGAGGACTGCCAACCTCTCCATCCACTGCTCACAGAGAAGGACCATCCCGGTCGTCCGATGAGAAGCGAACTAAGCACAGTGATGACTTAGAGAATGATAAACTGATCCTGAATATCTTACCCACCTTCTTATAACCCTAAATTGCACCACACATGCTTACCTGGCATCAGGCCAACTCATATCCTTTCTTTGCCAAAAACACTTATGAACAACTCTTTGAAAATCCTCTTGTGTAAAGGCCCACGTGCCCTAACCCATTACTGCACGCGTGTACATGCTGGCTGACCCAAAACAACCCATGTGGACCGACAAAAGCATGAAAAAAGGAAAGTTGCCGACGAAACAAAAAGCTATGGGTGAGTTAACTGAAACTCCTGGCCATGCATGGCCGAGGGTTCGTCCAAATACCTAGCTCCTTCTAGCCTATAAAAGAAGGGGTAGGGGTACCATTTAGAAGGAGGAAGAATATAGCAAAGAAACTCTGCCCATTTACATATTCCATTGTCCCAATCCTTCAGCCTTTCCTAATGCCAAAGGAGATTTAAAGAAAAGCAATTGAAGGACAGAAGAAGAGGATCCTAGGATCAAGTTCAAGGAGTGGTGGCCGGTCTCAGCTTTTGTAAATTTGAATCATTTTAAGTAATAAAGAGAATGCTTTTCCCATCCCAATTCATGAACTTTTTATGGTTTGATTAGTTTATGTTTGATTTCTAACCCGTGAGTATATAACTAGTATGCATGCATAGTTGTTGCTCATCTTGAATGCAAGTCAGCTTTGGAAGGAGTATTGCAAACAAGTAATCAAGCACAACGGACGATCGACATCAAACGTCGGTAACAAGGTAGGTGGATCTTTCCATGCATTTACTAAGAAAAGGGGATTTAAATATAGGGATATAGGTAGAAAGTAATTTCTATTCGGTCATATCTGCATGCAAAGTCTGAACTCTATTTTCTAGTCCGTAGGGTGTTTTTCCCCAACAACAGAATTGGCGACCATACTGGGGATAAACTCTTTAGGGTTCCTAGAATTTTATATAGTTTTTGGGTAGTTAAAAGACTAGTTTTTCTTGCTTGTCTTTTCTTTTAATTTCTGTAAAAGTTTGAGCTAGTAGGGAGTCTGGTTTTCCATACCAGCTTTCCGTGACTTTTTCTTGATTGTGTTTTTCGGGACCCATAGAGGTACACGCGGCCTGCACAAGGTCTGCACATGTGTACCCGCGCCCTATTCTCTTACAGTCCACGTGTGAATGCTAATTGTAGAGGTAGCAGTAGCGTGTAGGAGTTCAGAGAACCTCAGAGACAGTCCTCCTCTTCCCTGTCAGAATCACATATTCTCAGGGGGTTTTCTGGAATTCTGTATGAGTCTTGTTTGTTAACAGTCCTATCTTAGATTGTTTCTTCCTTATTATTTTTTCCTTGCATTATTTGTTTTTCTGTTAGAAAGAGTATCCAAGCCTTCAAGGGATCTTGGTTGTCAATACCAGAGGTCTCTTCCTGGTTTGGTCTGTCTGTTTTCATTTTTTTTTTTTCTTAGAGTTTAGATATACACGCAGCCTGTACAAGGTCAGCCCACATGTACACGCCCTTTGTCTCTATTCAGCGCACATTAACACGTGTGGTGTTTGAGTGATAGTCACGTGCTTGTACAGGCTACTTTTTGTTATGGGTGAGGCAGTCATCCTCTCCTTTGATAAGAAGTATTCCTCTTAGGTGTTTCAATCTCTGTTTGAACAGTCAATAGCTTAGGATTAATTTTACCCTTAGCTTGCTTTTTCTCATGTAAAACGTTGTCAGAAAAATATTTTTTTTTTATGGTTTTTAGACAAGCGTGAGAGTCATTGTTTTTACAATTGCTATTGTGTGATTTTTTAATCTGATTCTTTGTGATCTATGCTTTAAGCTAGAATTTTTTTTCTTGGTTTTTGCTTGTCGGTATTTTCCCTTTCTTTCTTTACTAACACTTAAATAAAAAAAATAAAATCTCTTTTCATTTTCTTCTTTGGTTGAAGAGTGTGTTTCTGCATCATTAGCTAGGAAAAAGTCTTTTATTTCATAACTTTTTGCAGTTCACTTAGATCATAAGTAGCTCATAGTCGAGTGAAATTCCTTTGAGTTTGCTGTCCAAAATCTTAGAAAAGTTAAAAAAAAAAAAATTTGAAAAGTTGTTGAAATTTTACATTCAGTAAAAGTTTTGTTTCCAGCTTTTTTATTCATTTTTTTCTTTCATCTTTTACAGATCATTAATTTCACCCTCATACCCATTGACGTAAGAGAAATCCATAAAAGTAATGCTAAATTTAAAATCTAATAGACTTTTATGTTTGTAGGGTTCACAAACTAGTTCAGGACTAGGGCCTTGGATTAGGTTGGAGAGGAAACTCTTCAAGGCCATTTAAAATCAAACATTGGAGTCTGAGATAGGGAGTGTCTAAGTCTAGTTTCATGGAAGTTATCCGGGACCCCCCTCTAACATAGGGGATAAACATGAGGTCGCATGCAGAAAGGTAGCGGAGATAACCCCTCCAAAGCCGGACCAATCGTAGTGGAGAACACATATAGAGGGCTTGTTTTGGGATTCCGTCGTTTGCATTTCCCACGGGGCTTCATGGGTCTGAAATCCGTTCGATATCCTCAATTGTCGTCTAGACCATTTTCTCTCGATACCCTTGACAGGTTTTGGGCTTGATACCCTACTCATTGTGGTCTACCCAACTTTCGACTGTACCCGCCTGGTGACTGTTCGCGTGCTGGAAACCTAGTTGCCAATCTTTGTTAGGGACATACACAGGTGACTGCGAGGGTATACCGTGGTACCTAGGATAGACATCAAGCCATGCTTTGCAGAGTATACCTAGAGGGTGATTTCATGTTTGAGTTACACTTGCACCAGTAAGTTTCTCTAGTGTTGGTTGCTGTAACTGTTCTTCCAATTAATTTAGTGTTTGCTTGTCTTATCTTATAGGGAATTTTTTCTTAGTGTCTGTTACTTTTGAGCATTTAGACTACCTTAGAGTGTCTTGGATCTTCTCACACAATGGAGGATCCTGAGCTCCGTCGGTCACGAAGGCTTCTTGGCCTGGCGCCAGTTACACTAGAGCCACCCCCGCCCCCATTAAGGTAGAAGCTAGACCAACAAGGGTCTTTTGAAGCGACCGGGTTACAAACCATTGTGCTCGAACAACCCCTAGAGGAATTGATCATTTTGAACCTTGAAGCAACCACTCTTGGCTCAGTTGAAACCTCAACCACTAATCTCTTGGCACCTTTTATTGTACCAATTCAATTTCACGAGCGCAAGATAGTGCCTCACACAACAATGGAAACAAATGCTATTACTTCTTCCGAGAATTCTTGAATTCCCACCACGGTTGTCACGACAGGAGAATCATCTCCTAACCTATCGTCGTTGGTCTGAGCCACCATGGTCTCGACTGCAACTACTTCGCACAGTGGTCCAAACTTGTCTTTGGCGGCAGCCACAACCCCTTTCACACCTAGTGCGACAGGCCCTCTATTCTCATACGATATGCCTAGTTCGGGTACAAGTCTTGTACTATCCTACTCCACTTTACAGACTTTGGGTCTAGGGGCAGGGAGATCTAGCACTCCTCTGCAAGGTCACTTGGGGGAAACTCCTGTCCCTTTTAACGGTTTTCCTTATATAGGAGGTCATATCCCTCCTTCGTCCCCTTCACTCGGTGGTTTGCATCAGCAATCCGCCGGGAAACCTACACACAATAGTTTATTTGGAGTGGGGAGTCAAAGACCACCTTTTCATAGTATGCCAGTAGGTTCGACACCATTTTCTTGGAACGAAACGTTTGGTAACAACACCTTCTCATCAGCCACTTTCCCAACTGGGGGCAACCCCATTTTTGGACAATCTACTCCTGTGTAGGGTACTATTCCTGCACAGGGGGAAAACCTAGCAGGACCTTGGAATTCAGGGAAATGATCTGTTCCCTCCTCCGAAATGTCGATCTGGGGTAGTTCTTTCCATAATTATTGGAACCCCGAACAAACTACTATGCCTATCCCCACGGGACCGGCATGGGGTAATCCTTCCCAAAGTCCTTCGAATACAATACATGCCCAACAATCCATGTCCTATTTGGGAAATCAACCTATGATGTCTCCACAGATGAAAAATCCTTACGTTGGCCAGGGCCATGGTTTCTACGAGAATCTGAGCCAGTAGCCAAACTTTTCCTGGCAACCTGGTGCCAGTCAAACTCCAGGACCCTTTTTCCCAAGTTATCGACAACAACCCAAACTACCATTCCTGGCAACTTTACACTTGCTAGATTTGACAAGGTTGTTGAATGACCCCATTTGTCATGACCCGTGTTAGCCTCCTATGCCGATGAAATTGCCTTTGGACATTCCAAAGTTTGAAGCCAAACCCAATGAATATCCAGGATATCATGTGACTACCTTTCATCTTTGGTGCTGATCTAACTCATTGAAAGATGACTCTGTATAGTTGCGATTGTTTCGATGTACTCTCATTGGGAGTGCCGTGAAATGGTACATTGAGATTGATCACTCAAGATACTCTTATTTTGGCAAATTGGCAATGGATTTCCTTAACCATTTCCAGTTACCTGTGAGATACGATGCTGGCACAGAGCTGCTCACTAATTTTGAACAGAAAACAACGGACCATATCTCTGATCACATCTGAGAATGGAGACGTCGGAAGAGTTTAATCAAAGTACCAGTCCCACCAACATTCCTTCTTGAGTGGTTCCTTAAGTCTTTGTTCCCGCAGTTATCCAAAGACATCGTGACATATGAAGTTTTCTATGAAGAAGACGCCATCATGAGGGATCAACATTTTGAGCTCATCTATTCTCAGTTCGGTTTATTATACAACATCTTGCCAGATGTGCCATGTTCAATACTAGATAAAACTAGATAGAGAGCTGGACCACATGCCAATGGTATCGTCGGTTCAGCACAAACCAAGCCCACTGAGCAATTGACAAAGAAGTTGCAACAGTTATCCATACAACACACAATGGCCAGCCAAACTAATGCTTTGGCTACTCCCCCTACCCAAACGTTGGAGGTACACATAGTGCAGTCGACTAACCCAAAGGCCCCCCAACAACCTGAAGGGAAAAAAAAACAACGAAAGAAGGGTAAGGGGGATAAAAAACCCAATTATAATGCTGGCAGGGACAACACTGAAAAATGGAAGGCAAGGTATCCATGCAACTTATGTGTGGAAGACCACCCGACCCATCTATGTCCTCGACTTGTAGAGGCCCAAAAATTTGTCACGCAAGAACAACATGTGGTGTTGATGAACCCATTTCAACATGGACAAAATCTAACTCAAGCCTCTGCAAGTATGGAAGGGGGCAGCCAAGAAAACTGCCCGCCTTTGAACAACCCCTCGTTTGCGAATGCATATATGGTTAGGGGTGATGCTTTCATATCAACTAAAGTGCATGATTATAGTAAACCAATCACTTCTAAGAAAGAAAAAGAAGTTGACCTACCATCTCTTCCTCTACAGATTGAGAAGATGTTGGGAGAAATAATGACACGCATTCCAAAAGGTGCATTTAAAAAGGCTTCTCATAACCCAAATGCAAGGGCTGCCCAGAACTACTCTATGGTGGAGGATTTATCACAAACCCCTTGTGCGATGTCTGCTTTGGAGGTCCTCCAAAGTTTCCCTTCTCAGAGGAAATCTTTGTTAACTGCTTTGGGATCTACTGAGACTTGTAATCTGGGTACCATCATGTTAGATACAACCAACTTAAAACCTCGTCTACCTTACCACGTAGCGTTTCAGATAGTAGTGGCTTACCCCACAATTTTTTTTACATGGAATATCTTTCACACGGTGGTCGATGAGGGCGCCTCAACATGCGTTATGTCGTTGGCATGTTGGAAGACCATTAGCCAGCCTGTTTTTTCTCCATCACCTACTCTCCTCACTACTTTCGACGATCGTTCATTTCGACCACATGGCATCGTTCCTTCTTTCCCCATGCAGTTAGGAGGGAAGACCATCTGTGTCGAAGTAGAGGTAGTTAATGCTCCCCTCAACAATAACCTCTTGTTAGGGCAGAGTTGGACTTACGCTATGCAAGCTGTGGTTGCTACAATTTTTCAAGTCTTGTTATTTCCACATGAGGGTCGGATAGTGACCATCGATCAATTGTCTTTCTCTAGATCTGACCCAGCTTTGGGGGCATCCACGGTCCCGATGATTGATAATCCTCAACCAGGTGTTGTCAATGTAGGATTTGGTTTGTGCCCATATTTGATGGGTACCTTTGATTACCCACCTCCGCAGAGAAATATCAAATTTATATCTAGTCACCATAAGGCTAAGATTTTTCAAGTTTCGTCGTTCTGCACGACTTACTTCGAGGATCCATGGATTCTTCCTTCCCCATCAGCCACGATGGATGAGACAGGGCACCCCAGCATGTCCATGCCCTTTTTTACCACTGAAGTAGCGTACTCTTTAGTCCAACAAGCTTTAGCTAACACTGATTCAACTCCTGCATAAGAGTTTGATCCACTTCTAGAGATTATTGGGGCTCAGGGTTCTCTCGCTAACGTTGATTCGTTAGACTTAGTCTTGCCTTCTGATGAAGTAGTAATCGAAGAAATTAATAGTCTGGACAAACCTTGGGAAGATCTTTATCACAGATCATATTTTCTCCCAGAGTTAAGCCGAATCAGAGCAGGATAATTCATTGTGACCATGACGAGAAATCAGCCATGTTCTATTAACATCCTAGGTACACATTAAATTTATGCTGAGGGAAATATGGAAACTATCGCTAACACTATACCAATCAACATCTCCTGAAACCCTAGTGTCATGGAGAACGTCTTCGTCAGAGCAGATTGCTCCCTCGAGGAGATTCAAATATACATGGATCTTTTCAAAGAATTCCGCGACATTTTTGCCTGGTCTTATGAGGAAATGCCAGGTATCAATCCAAAAATAGTTGAATATGAAATCAAAACGTATCCTGATGCCAAACCTGTTCGAAAGAAGCTTCATCCAGTTAATCCCAAGAAAGCATCGGCCATTAAGATTGAGGTTGAGAAATTGCTAAAGGTATGTTTTATCTACCCTATCCATTTGACTCAATGGGTGTCAAATCCTGTGCCGGTCAATAAAAAACAAGGCATGATTCGTGTATGTACCGATTTTCGTGATTTGAACAAGGAATGTCCCAAAGATAATTTTCCAACACCATTCATCGACCAGATCATTGATGAATGTGCTGGTTGCGAAGCCTTTTCTTTCATGGATGGTTTTTCGGGATATAATCAAATCCAAATCAAACCCGAAGACCAACAAAAAATGACATTCATTTGTTCGTGGGGTACATTCACATATCGTAAGATTCCTTTTGGTCTTAAAAATGTTGGTGCCAACTTCCAGTGGGCCATGTATTTCGCTTTTCATGATCTCAATCATATAGTAGAGGCCTATCTAGATGATTTAGCATCACGATCTCGCAAGAGAATAGATCATCCTACACACCTTATACTAATCTTCGAACGTTGTCACTACTTTAGGATTTGCTTGAATCCAAACAAGTGCAGCTTCTGCGTAACGTCAAGATGTTTTCTAGGTTTCATTATATCAACAATAGGGATCATGGTCGATCCTCTCAAGGTGGAGGCAATAATCCAGTTTCCCCCCCCACACACAATCCTACAACTTCAGAGTCTACAAGGCAAGGCGAACTTCTTACGACACTTCATCGCTAACTATACCAAAATCACCAAGGGCTTTATGCGTTTACTGAAGAAAGACATTCCCTTTTTCTGGGACAAATCCACTCAACTCTCTTTCGACGCATTAAAACATGCCCTCACAATGACACCTCTATTATGGTCACCTAACTATAACAAAGATTTATTATTATATCTGGCTACCACAGAGTCAACCATTCGCATGGTTTTAGTTCAGGAAGATGATTCATTCTCAGAATACGTGATCTATTACCTGAGCTGAGGCCTCGTAGGAATAGAACTCAATTATTCTCATATCAAAAAACTTGCGTTGGCAGCAGTTCATGCTGTTCAACGGTTTCGTCATTATTTTTTGTTTCGCAAGACCACCGTCATTGCTGTCATGAATCCATTCCAGTACATGTTGACATGATTGGTTATAGGAAGAAAAATCAGTAGATGGATAGTCATCCTCCAAGAATTTGACTTAGACTTCATTTCAACAAAGTCCAAAAATTCATTGGTCTTCACAGAGCTTATTTCAGAACTTCCAGTTGAGTTAGGTGACGTTGTGCCTGAGGAATCACCTATCCGGGGAGATATGTTTTTGATCACATCTTCAGATCCTTGGTACAGAGATATACTTATCTATCTCTAGACTTTGAAGTGCCCCACCTCTGTTTCTCGTGATGAGCATCGGCGTATACGCCATCAGGCTAAGAATTATCTCATACTCAATGATATGTTGTATCGGAGAGGTGTAGACTGTGTCTTACATCGATGTCTCACACATGAGGAGGTAGTCATCGTGCTCAATGATTGCCATACTAGAGCTTGTGGCAGTCATTTTTCTGGGCTGGCAACAACCCAAAAGATTCTACGAGCAGGTTACTTCTAGCCAACACTTATCAAGGATTGTATAGAATCGGTCAAGAAGTGCCATCCGTGCCAAGTCTTCTCTCGGAAGATGAGGGTGCATCCCGCTCCTATGTTTCCTGTCATCACAGTTGGTCCCTTCACCAAGTGGGGGATTGATTACACTGCTTAAAACCCCCCGTTAGCAAGGGGGCATCGCTATATCATCGTAGCTGTCAACTACTTCACTAAGTGGGTCGAAGCTATGCCAACATTTAAAGATGATGGAGAGACTACAACTCTCTTCTTATTCAATCAGATCATAGCAAGGTTCGGCGTCCCGAAAGAGATTTTCACTAACCATGGCAGTCACTTTTAGAACCAAATGATGACCAAATTAACATCAAAGCTTGGGTTACGACAAGATCATTCATCACCTTACTACCCCCAAGCCAATGGGTAGGTAGAGGCTGTAAACAAAACTCTTAAGACTATTCTACAACGAACTATCAACTCAGCCAAGTCAAATTGACATTTGATGTTATACTCGACATTATGGGCTTACCGAACATCTGTTTAGACTGCAACTGGTTTCTCACCTTTTCAACTTGTTTACGGGTTGGAGGCAGTCTTGCCCATCGAATGTCATATCCCATCTCTAAAATTGACAGTACAATTATTTCTAGACACTTCTCCACTTGAATAATGGTTAGTACACCTTGAGTAGCTCAATGAGCAACGTCAGGATGCGGCCCTGGCCAACGAGGCTCACAAACATAAGGTCAAGTGTCAGTATGATAGGTCCGTTTGTCCTTGGATTTTCTCTGAAGGCAACCTTGTCCTGGTCTATGACCAAGATAAGGACCCCCTGGGGGTAGGAAAATTCAAACTCATGTGGTTCAGACCCTTCATCATAAAATAAGTTTTAGAAAAGGGCGCTTATCGTTTGGTTGATTTTGAAGGGAATGCTTTGGTGGAGCCTAGAAATGGGCTCTACCTCAAGAAGTATTACTCATAGGCAGGTCACTGTGGGTAACTTTTTGTAACATATGTATAGTCTTTGTAATATTACTTTTTAGTTTCTTTTAAGTGTTATGGATGTGTCATTGATGTTATATTTCATCAATATGGCATATGCCAAGTGATTTCGAGGTGTTCGTTGGGTATGCAGACGGTTCTAGTCGACACACTCGGAGGCTTGCCTCTGCAGCTTGGGTAATCTTTACACCTCAGGGCCAGTTGTTATCTTCCAGAGGTTTATGCTTAGGTGACACCACAAATAATGTTGCCGAGTATAGTGCAGTTATTGAGTTTCTTCGTGACGCCTTGTCATTGGGTATCTCTCATCTCCGGGTCTATCTTGACGCTCAACTGGTTGTGTCACAGCTAAACAGAATATACCGGGTTCATGATCCAACTTTACACCGATGATTCCTTAGGGTACGTCTCTTAGAACGAAACTTTGATTATATTACATATTTTCATGTTCCTAAGAGATTAAACCAAATTACAGATACTCTAGCTAATCAAATTTTAGATTGGCATCTTTCACACATATGAAAGAACATTGACATAAGCATGTAAATACATTTTTTCACATGTGATCCATAAGACACAAAAGATCAAAAAACCATATATAACATCATAAAATAACCAGAGTACATAGATGGATGAAAGCGCCTAAAAAATGGGACTAATAACAAGTCATAGGGCCTATGCCCTCAAAAAATATATACAACTAGTGCTCGTGGCATGTAAAAAGTCTAAATAGGTTTAGGGCCTATGGGCCCTGTTATAATAGTCCATAGCATGGGCTAAACACTTAAACAATCAAACCCACGTCCAAGGTGCCCCCACTACATGAGGCTGCATGGATGGTGGCAGGTCCTCTATCTCTGCCATCGGGACTGTGCGAGTCAGTGCAGTGAAGTTTCACTCAACTCATCTAAGGACCCTCTCAGACTCCCTAGCTAGGAGGTTCCCTGCTACTGCTGCTCCCTCGGTGGCGACAACTGTGGCTTCTGGCCGTGGACGATGCCTGTTCTGTGCATAATTGGCAGGTCGCACAGGTCCCACATCTTCATGCAACAAACATATACCCTTCAAATACTCTGGCATAAAAAAAAATGATATGTATAACAAAAATGACATAAAAATTACATATGCAAACAAAATAACTACAAAGGTGGACACTTACCCATCTCCCCTTGCTCCTCACCAGGAGGCACATGTATCCCAGGATCTCTAGAAAAATCTATCCCTGCATATAGGTAATCCTCGATCATAGGGATCTGCCTTGAAAGCCACGCAAAGAATTCATCATCGAAGGACTCATTGGTCCTTCCACCACCCTGTCGTGGCAGTAATACTTCCCATCTACACACTGCAGGAAAAGAGGCCTGATGTCCTCATACTACTTCCCGAGGGATAATGCTTGAAACTCTCTCAAAGAAAAATGAACACAAAATCGTCCCGAACTCGAAGTTCCTTTGTGTCCGTTGTCGGCAATCTGTCAATTGCCTCTTCATGCACTCGAGTAGTGTGGTACTCTAGTAAAAAATATGTGCATTCAAGCACTAGATAGCATAGTTCATCTGTGTGTGAGATGCCTGATGCAAGGCTGTTGAGATGGTAATCCACCCAATCAGTAATAATATCGCCTGTAGCGATAGGTTAGTGATCATACTAATGAGTACCTGGGAACCCGCACAGTCAGTCCCAGCCTCACAGTTCTCGACTATCAGTTCTGATATCTTACTCAATCCCGCAGGAAATGTCCTGAAGTTGACTGGTTCCCCTCTCCTTGAGAAGCCAGTCAAAAAATAGATATCCTGAGTGGTGGGCACCAGTGATTACCCCTCTAGCATGAAGGCCTCTAAATCAGGGTGCCAGTAGTCAATCAAGGCATTCAGTAGCCTTGGTTTTGCTTGCATAAATGGACATGAAAAGAACTTCAGTAAACCACATTGCATCAACACGGCCATGACATTCGGATCTCCCGCAACCAACTCACTGATTGCTTCATGCTCCCTTTCCCTCCACTGGACATACATCCTGCCAACAAAACAAAGTAAAGGAGGGTCAGTACTTGCCTTTTAGTTCTCTTTTTTCTACAAAAGGTGGGGTCCACGCGAGCTGTAGAGGAGACAATCATGTGTACATGCAGGCAGACTTTACTCTACCCGAGTGTACATGCGGCCTATCCAGAGACAACCCACGTGTACCTAGGGCCAACCTTTTTAAGGTCGACGCCCACCCAAAAAACAAATTTAAAGACAAAATTGAAGAATTGAATAGCTAGATAAGAGAGTTTGTACTTACTTGGTCCAAGCGGAAGTTCGTTTCGTCCACTATAGCTCCCGAAATCACCGTTTTTAGCAAAGGAAGTCTTTTGGCTCCATAGTCAATTTCCAAATCAACAATGGTGATAATGAGCTGCTAGCTTCTATTTATAGAATTTTTGGCCTCTTTTTATCACTTTTTTGGCCTCCCTTATCAATTTCTTTATACCAAAAACCATTTCGAGTGATTTAGGAGTTATATGGGAGGGATTTGATAGGGTATTGGGACATTTTTTTTGAGTTTTGAGAAAATTTCGAGGGTCCATAATTTTTTTTCCAAGAATCAACTTGAGCATATAGGTTAGGTTATTACCCCAACTTTTGCATCTCGTTGTCTTTTTCCTCTGCTATAGGATTGATCCCATCAGGTTGTGACATGGAACCATCATATCTGCTTTAGAAGTGTCACAACTTGGCGGTAGAGTTTACCAGAACATGGATGCCCTAGGTAGGTCCTGGTTGCATTATGGTGTCCATGCCGTCTCTAAAACACTGTAGGCTCAGGAGTTCTTATAGTCTTTCCTGAATATGAGTTTAAGCCTCATTTGCATGATTCTTCTTCTCTCTTTGTCTCACCCTCCGGACTCCCAAAAAATATCGAGTATTCTTTTAATCCCTTTTCAGACCCTCTAAACATGAAAAGATTACGGAGCGATCTTGTGGCCTTTCACGCTCGTTAAACTGAAATTTGGAGTCACGTCTGTCCGGTGGTAGTTTACCCCTTTTCCAATCTGGAAGGTCAACTGTATGAACAAAGGTATACTCTATAGAACTTTCGTTCTTTAGAAGAGTACTCTCAAGTATAATTTTATCCCTTTTTCGAGCCTGAGGGACTAAACTTATGAAAAAGAAACCCCCACAGAGTCCATAGTTAAGCTCTTTTCAGACTCCCTAAAATTGAAAAGATCGTCGAGTGACCTTATTCTTTCACACTCATTAAATTGGTCCAGAAGAATATTCATGACGGAGTCCATAGTTAAGCTTTTTTCAGACTCCTTAAAAATGAAAAAATGGCCGAGTGATCTTGTCCTTGTCACACTCATTAAAATGGTTTCGAATCGACGTCGAATCGGTGCTAGTTTACCCCTTTTTCGAACCGACTAGACTATCTTCGAAAAACATACCCCAGTGGAGTCTCCTTTTATGTTTTTTTAGACTCTCTAAATATGAAAAATCACCGAGCTTACCTTCTTTGGGATCATTAAACTTACATCGAAGGACATTACCATTGTGTGTTTTATCAACCGCATTTGCATACCTTATCCACCAGCCTTGTGACAGTTTGCTTCTGCGTCTTAACACCTTTGGCCACCGGAGGATTTTTCCATAGTATCATTTTACTATAACATCAGTCTTGTCCTTGTGCCTTGAGCTTGTATGTTTACAATACTCGTTCCTCCATTGTAACGTAATATTCCTTTATTCTTTTTCCACCATTATCGAAAAGAACAAAAAAATCAAATATACCCCAAAAAGAGGAAGGGAAAGGTATTTTCTTTATTGGCATCATAATGAGTCACCCTTGGATAAAGCACATCTCTCCATTTGTTCATCAGACTATGGGATGTAGTACGACCTTAGGAAGTTGTTCTCGCTATATAGATTTGTGTCCTCCACCATTTGGTTATTCTTCCAAACATATGGAGAGTTTGCGTTGCCTCCTGCTTTGTAGAATTATGATTAACATTCATGCTACCTGAGTCTCATCACTTGTCATGCAATTGTCCAAGGGAAGTTTGTCACTAAGCCTGATTCGACCCCTCTGCAAAATGTCTCTTGTCCACATACCCGACCATCCTGAATGTCCAATCAATTCATTGTTCGAAATCACTAAAGAATTCAGTCCGATCATCAAGATTATCAAGTCCATGACCGACGAGCCATCGACGACCTCTGGGTAGTGCAATCGTACACTCATATTACACTCCTACCCGAGTTTTGTAAGATTTTGAATTTTTTGCTCGAGCTCTGAAGATCTCATCTCCAACCATCAGGCCAAATCAACTTCTGGAAGATGGATACTCTATATGTATATCTTTCTGATTTCGAGATGTAGCTTCGCTGTGTATTGTTCGCGACTACTCTTTATAGTTATTTGACATGGATCTACAGTGTATTTGATTGGTATCCATGGTTCTATTTTTATCCCCAGCATGGGTATACCTGCCTCGGTGAGACATTTTTTATTTTGCAGACGAAACCTCCCGGTTCCTGATCCTTGGGATCAATCGTTTGACACATCAGTAAAGATCGGTAATGTATTTCAACCATCAGATTCTCTTCTGACCTCATACATTAGGGGACATCTGTTATAACCCTAAATTTCTCCACACATTCTTACCTGGCATCAGGCCAACTCATATCCTTTCTTTTCCAAAAACACTGCTGAACAACTCTTTGAAAATCCTCTTGTGTAAAGGCCCACACGCCCTAACCCATTACTGCATGCGTGCACATGCTAGTTGACCCAAAACAGCCCGCATGGACCGACAAAAGCATGAAAAAAGGAAAGTTTTCGATGGAACAAAAATCTATGGGTGAGTTAACTGAAACTTCTGGCCATGCATGGACGAGGGTTCGTCCAAATACCTAGCTCCTTCTAGCCTATAAAAGAAGGGGTAGGGGTACCATTTAGAAGGAGGAAGAATATGACAAAGAAATTCTGCCCATTTACATATTCCATTGTCCCAACCCTTTAGCCTTTCCTAATGCCAAAGGATATTTAAAGCAAAGTAGTTGAAGGACAGAAGAAGAGGAGCCCAGGATCAGGTTCAAGGAGCGGTGGTCGGTCTCAGATTTTGTAAAGTTGACTCATTTTAAGTAATAAAGAGAATTCTTTTCCCATCCCAATTCATGAACTTTTTATGGTTTGATTAGTTTATGTTTGATTTATAACCCATGAGTATATAAGTAGTATGCATGCATAGTTGTTGCTCATATTGAATGCAGGTCATCTTTGGAAGGAGTATTGCGAACAAGTAATCAAGCAAAATGGAGGATCGACATCAAACGCCGGTAACAAGGTAGGTGGATCTTTCCATGCATTTACTAAGAAAAGGGGATTTAAATCTAGGGATGTAGGTAGAAAGTAATTTCTATTCGGTCATATCTGCATGCAAAGTCTGAACTCTATTTGCTAGTCCATAGGGTGTTTTCCCCCAACAACACACCTATATACCACCTTTAGGTGGTTCTTTAAATAGGGACAATGTGCCCATATATTTTGACTACGCCTTAGTCACTGCATACCTCCCGAACAGGATATGCACAATGCGAGTAGACCAAGATAAGATCACAACATTGAAGTTTAGTGACTTCAACCTCAACAATTGTAAAGTCTACAACATGTTAGCCCCACATAAGTATCTGACTAGAACAAAAGGGAAAAACTCAAAGGTAATTCCCCAAGCATGGACCCATAACGTCGCGCAGTCCACTCTACTCAACGTCATGAAAATTACCCACTTCGGAAGACACCAAGAGGTGAATGCATGTGTCAAGATTATTTTTTCTTGTTACCATGGAAAATATTTGTGGCTAAACCATCATATCACAGTTGATTCGACCTTGATCAATCAGATCATGGGTTTGAGTATGCAAGGACCTAACCCACATGATTTTTATCCTAGAAAAACCATGGACCGCGCTTTAGCACAAAGGATCAAGGACACCTACGGTGATGTCGAGAAGGGCACATGAGGCTACAAGGTAGCCTCCATTCGCAATGGTGCAGTTCTCCTCGCCTGTTAGATGATTGTAGGGAAGTTAGTACGCAAGAACCAACCCACCCAAGTGATTGGTTTTGTAATCGACCTCACACGGAAGTGCACAGAGGGCCTACAAATGAATTGGGAGAGGTACCTAGTGAAACAATTAGAACTTGACTGTAAAGAATCCCAGGATCAAGGGTATGAATTTCATTTCAGCTAGCTTTTGATCCTGATCGCTTTCATTTCCTGGGAGATGCCGAAAGGTGCGACCTTCCCGGACACCGAGCCTTTCGAACCATTGGCCGTGAAGTTCAGTACATTGTGGTACTCGGGTGACATGAATAAGAAATGGCAGTCAAATTCGATGTTCCATACATACTACAATCAGCTGAAGAAAACAATCCAGTCTAAACCTTGCATCACTTCGAACACTCTACATCGGTTTAGGCCCTTGATGAAGTTCAATGCAGACTGACATTTCATTTATAACACAATGCGAGCCAACGAGCACAAGCAACAACTTCAGTCCTATTACAAGTTGACAGAGGAGGACTTAGAGGATATTACTAAGGAATGGTCTGTGGACCTCCTTATTCCAGCAGACCCTACAGAGATATCTGACATCAACAACCTAGAATCTATGTAGGATACACCCGGACCTAGAAAAACAAAGAAGATTGATGAAGTACAATATTTAAGTAGTGCCTTGATGAAGAATTCTTCCATGTCACCAAAGAAAGGAGGTGATGGAGAAGAGATATATGGCACAAAATATGGATAGAGGAAAGGTGAAGTAACACCACCTAGAGACGAGGAGGACTCCTCAAAGAAAAGGAAGGTTTCCCCCTTGAAATCCTCCTCCCGGAAGAAATCAAAAGCCCCTAAAACTAAGATGCAGACTGTCCTCACCTCTAACGATTTCAATTTCATCATAGGAACCCTAAACGATGCTTCGCTGGAGATAGCAAAGAAACAAGAAGCTAAACAGGAGGAGATGTACCATATAATTGAGGTCGAGCTACAAGGGGTGTAGCAGGCACTACATTCCAGCCATGTAGCCTCCACTGCACCTCTGTCATTGGGAACACCAGAATCGAGAGATGAGCCAGCTCAAATCCACCTGCTCATTGATACAGTCGAAGCTCACCCTCGATGAGAACAAGAGGAAAAAATGCAAGCCACCCAGGCTTTGGTACAAGTACATGGAGTACTTGTATAATAATGTCGAGATGTCGAACAGGAAAAGAGTGCTCTCCAAGCGAATTTTGATGAAGAAAAGGCACAAGTGCAGGAAGGCAAGGACCAATTTCTTGCCAAGCAACTTGAAGTGAAAGAACTGGTCAACAGAGCACTGTGCTCTATGACTATTGTAGAAGTAAAGGAAGAGGATCAAGTCATGAAGCAAGTAGCACAACTTGAAGAAGTGATCCAGCAGCTGTAGCAACACATCACAGATCTAGAACTATGCACTGTGCCCGAGACCCCACAAGAGGTAAAGGACCAAAGAGAAGCAACTGCCAGGAGAATAGTTGAAAGGCTAAAGTCCCTTACCTTAGAATGCAAGAAATTCATTGATCACAACGCCCAGACATATGAGAAACTTACCGAGAACCCAGAGTTACAAGCACGAGAGTCGTATCTCCAAGAAGCGAAGTACCAAGCTAAAAAGATATAGGCCCAGGTGAAGTCCCTGTCAACTGTGGAAAGAATGAAGATATATCAAGAGCAGTGAACTACACAACAAAAAATCCATACTATCTAGAGCAGAGTTATGGAGATAACTCAAAAACTCTAACCTGTGCAAGATAAGGCCTATCAGTTGTTTACAGAGGTAGAAGGCCAAGGAGCAGAATTGGAGTAGGTTAGCACCGCAACAGGACAACCCCTGGAAGGACCTGTGAATGATGTAGTCATTCAATATTTTGTTGAACAACAACAAGTCAAAGAATTTCGAGCCAAGCTTGAAGTGTTCAAAGATGAACTTCCTACATCAGAGTTACTCGGGACGAGTCATAGGTGAGTTTTGTGGGACTGTTGGCCCTTGACAAAGTTTTGAGGGATATTCTTAAGTTTGACCTATTTTAGGACTTCGATAGCCTGTCGAAGGAGGAGTGCAAGACGAAGCAGATATCACCGATCTCATCCTCTTTTTTGGGTCCTTTTTGGGTTTTTGGGATTATGTAATGGGCATGGGATGTTGACCCATGGGTTTACCCATGTCAAGGCCTATTTTGTAATATATATATATATATATATATATAGATAGATGTCTAGGCAGTATAGAGTGTGATGAATGTCTAAGTGCTAGATCTATGTGATTGAAGGATTGTAAGTGCTCTATGCATACTATGTGAGACTTGCAGAGCTGAGTGCAAGTCATTGTAAGAGGCCGTGGAAGGATGTGTGCTTAGATCTACTCAGGGAAGGAGGATCTAGCGAGGTGAGAAGATCTCCTGTCCTAGGTGAAGTAGGGTTTTGAGGCTTTGTGCTTGTATCCGATTGACTAAAGACAATAAAGAAGAAGAATTGGTGGACGTAGCCCTAGGGTGGGGGTGAACCACATAAAAACTATGTTGTTCCACTTTGTGCTTGTCTTGATGTGTTTATAACTTCTTTTGTTAAGTTCTTTGATAGAGATAGATAAATCTGCTTATGCTTTGTGCTAATAATTTGTAATAATGTTAGTTCTAAACTATATGAAGGTGCTTAGTGTTTGATCTGCTAGATATAACCTGCCTGTTATGATAAAGTGCTTAAATACATCAGATCTGAGTGAATGATGTGATGCTTTGTTCTATCTGCGTAATATTTATTGGTTGAATATTGATGAACTGTTGATGCTAAGTGCTTTGTTAAGTATTATAATCACAGATCTATGTCCTAGCTAAGGTTGCAAACACTTTATTCTTGCAACCACCCCTGCCTCTACCTCAGGTGAGACTTCATCTTCTTTGCAGGTGTTGCTGAAAGGGCTGATAGTTAGGTTTTTGTTGGTTCATTGTTGTAGTGTTGAACCCCGGGTCTGCCCCTGTGCCAACACCGTCCATGCATCAAAATTTTTCCATACCATACATCATGGAACAAAATATATAATAAAATAGAGAATCATGAACAAAATATCAACCAAGTACATCATGTACCAAAATGTGCCCACCATGCACAACACCCATGTACATCAACATCATACAATGTGCCAAAATATATCATCCATGGAATGTAGCAACCATATGCCTCTCTCAACATGTCAACATGTGCATCTACCAATATGCTAACCGTGTGCATCCACCAATATGCCAACCATGTGCATCTACCAACATGCGAAACAAGTGTCATATCACTCATGATTTGTCTCTACCATGAATCAAGTTCCTCAATCATCAAATGCCTCATGTACCAAAATATATGCTAATCAAGTAATACCAATGATGTACTTTTAGCCAAGTACTCATCATCCAAACATATACTAAACATGTACATGAACATGTATCACTACTTGTACCAAGAAATTATGCCAAATCCTCCATAAAATATGTGCCAATCAAACTTCTAGTAGGTGCCTCTACCAATCATGCATCAACTATATATCATCAATGATGTACAACACGATCACCTCATTGAGTCACCAACTACATGTCCCAATATGTAGCCCATCCATATGCCAAATGCATGCATCAAGTTTTCCAAAAAGTAAGCTTCCAATAATACATCATAAGATATATCAATGAAACTCAAAATATGTACCAGCCATGTACACCAAGAGATCATCATCAATCCTCCATTCACTACAACAAATACTAAGCATCCAACAACACATGTACTAGTAGTATTCTTCAATAGATCAATGATATCTCAAGATATATCACATAACCAAGGTGCCATAACTTTACTGTCATAACCAACATTGTTCTTCAACAGAAAATTCCTCAATCCATACTCATGGGTCAGTGCCATGCATCCAATATGGCCTTTCATTATTTTTATCATCACATTACATAATCCAATATAGAATCATGAAAACCTGCAACAAACAGTGTCAAAACCTGCAACAAATAATGTCAGACCCTGCAACAAAGTTTTATACCATCACATCAAGTTGCAACCCATGTGCATTGCCTTTTTCTCAAGGCTTTACCACATATACGCAGCCTGATGCACAACAACTCGCATATGTACGTGACCTATTTAAGGTTAGCATGTGTATGTATGCAACTGATACCACTGTCACCCACGTATGCTTCGGTAGATGACTTACTATAGCTTCCCTTAAGGCTTCCATTCTTCTCTGGCTGCTCAGTGTTCTTCACCCACTTCTGAAGGTGTCCCTACTTCTCAGAACTTGAGCTCTGAGAATCCATCTTTTCAAAGATGTCTCCCTTCCTTCATTCCTTCTTCTAGCCATGCTATTTGAAGTCCTCATCATGGACTTTCTTCTTGTGTTCCGGAAATCCCAAGATTTGTGGCCAAATCCACTACAACTGTAGCATCTCATGGTGTTATAGTGAACAACAATGTGTTGGACTACTTGATCACATCTCCAACACCTTATGGTGTTATAAAATCTTTCATTATATCTCTTTTCATAATCTCTACATTCAAAATATTTGTGACCATATTCACTACATGAATAACAATGCCCATGAAAAATACTTTCATACCTTAGCTTTGGTGTCCCAAAGATAGCTTCTTGATGTCTTCCTTTCTTTGTTCTTTTGAAATTTTCTTTGCCTTGTGTGGATGGTTTATTTGCAACATTGCCTTCATACTTTGATGGACTTACCTCATTCTCCTTTGACGTGCTTGCTTCAACATGTGTAGCTTCTTCTTTGTATTCAAGACCTGATTTATCATATGGATATCTTTGACTTTTCAATATCTCATTCAATATTTGTAAGCTATTCAAGAATTTGTTTGAATTCTCTACCTTCTTTCTAAGTTCAACAACTTCAGCTTCTAACTTATCACATGAATTGATCCGGATTATTTTCGGCACGAAATGAGAGCGGAGATATAATAAAGAAATGCACGGAGATATTGCATATATTCAATAATATAACATAAATGTATCAGAGATGCAACCATAAACACAAATATACAGTAATACACAATTTCTATTAATCAAAGAAATGTACAGAGACTGTAAAAATACAGAGTGAAAGACTCGCTAGAATGGTGGTAGCTTATCTTTGAGAAGAGATGTGACGTCTACTCGCATTCGCAAGAAGATGATTACAATGAGACTCTGAAGGCCCTTTTACAATAAATGGGAATGAAAAAATTCCTAAACATCCAAAAACCTAACCCTAGTAGATGAAGCGCCAAAAGTCGTGTGGGCCCCGTTTGGGTAAGTGAGTACATCAACTTTCTGGGGTCGTAAATTTTGCATACGATATCTGTTTTAGGCGTGTGATAGCTCGTTGGAAAGGTATCATCGAGGATATTCATTTTGGGGGCTCAATGATGACTTCGTATAACATTTAGAACCTCTAACTCGAAAAACCTTCATTTGGGCCCTCAAAATGGCCTCAGAAGTTAAAACCTACTAAAAATAGTAAATTGCCAAAATTGCTAGAAAGCCATTTTGAGCCATTTGGAAAAGGTGGGTGGCCACCAATATCCACCTGGATCAATCCTCCCTCCTTAGGAAGCAATGGTCTCCATTGTGTTGAGTTCCCGGGGGAGAGGGAAAAGCATTTGTTGAATTTGCATCTTGGTGAGCTGCTTGTCATGCTGGAGATGTCGCGCTGCTCAGTTTGTGGGAATCTGTCACGAACCTGTTGCGGTTGAGGCTACTCAAAAAGTCAAGATACATGAGAGGATGATGTGTAGAAGGAATCTTTTCACTTTTCTACAGCCTTGTCGACCTGCTTCTGTTGGATAGAAGGTGCTTGGGGCAAGGCTGTAGTGGTTGCAGTGTCCTTTTTTTCTCCTTTTGAACAGATTGTGAAGAAGCTGAATTTTTCAGCATGAGATACTACCTTGCGGCACTTTTTAGATGGAACAATAGTCAAAACTACCTCTGGTATTCTGTAGAGATGACCCACCAAAGTAAAAATGACACTATGGGGTTGAGACTCATAAATAGCATGACGTCTCCACATATATGGTTGGCCCAAGATAAAATCACAGACATCCAGTGGGGTGAAATCACATAATACCTCATCCTTAAAGGGTTGGATGCCATATGACAATCGACACTATTGGTTGACACAGAGATCTCTTCCTTGCCGAAGCCACCCGATGTTGTATGGCTGCGGGTGTGGTGTTGTCGACAATCCCAACTGTTTGATGACCTCTGCTGAGATGAAGTTCTTCTGGCTTCCACTATCAACAATAAAATGCAGTGGGGTCCCCTTCACCCACATCTGTGAATGAAAAAGGGGCTCCCCCGCTTCAGGATCTGTTGGTTCTTCTGGTTGAATTCTTGCGGTTGTGACAATAGCAGTGGGGTCTGCATCAATGATCTGTCCTTTACCATTATTTTCATAATCATATTTTAAATCAGGGTTCAACTCTTTGTCTTTGATCTTGGCCACCAATGACTGTTTTGAGCGACATTCATCGGTGTTGTTCCAGGGGATTTTGTGGAAATCACACCATTTTCCAGTTTCCTTCTTTGTCTTACCGTGACCCTTTTTTTCCTGTGTCTTGGAATGGTTTTCGGGAGACTATTTTTTAGGGTTGTCTTTGTCATACTTTGGTTGTTGCGGATTTGCAGACCCAAATTCCCGTTTGTTCTGGTGCTTAAATTTCTACTAAATTTTAACAGCATATCGATAAGCAACACCGAGTGATGAGATGTCCAGAAAATCCATTTCAGTCTGGATGTATCTGTGTAGAGCCCCACGGTATTTCAGAACCAAATGTCGCTCGGAGTCTTTGATACCCAGCTTGGTGTGCAAGGTATGGAAGGTATTGGTGAACTCCGAAACTTCTTGGCCCCTCTCTTTCTGCAGTGTGGTCCATCTCATGTACTGGTCCTCATAGTTTCCAACAGGGTAATACTGTTCCTTTACCGCATCCACAAAAAAATCCCAAGTGGGATCGGCCCCATATATTCCAGACTCATCTGTGGAACTTTGCTCCCAGTAAGTTTCCCACCAATGTTTGACATGAGGGAGAGCTTTAAGGAGTGCGAAGGTGATATTTTCTTTGTCGAAAAAAATGTGAACAAAGAAATAACCTTCTAGCAGAGTTAACCATTTTTCTAGGGCTTTTGCATCTATTTGTCCTTCAAATACAGGAATATCAAAGTTAACTTGTACCTTGAAAGGTGAGGTGCCTCCAAAGTGGTCGCTTGATGAAGATGCGCCTGATTCTATCGGCAGGCATTGAAGGATGTGGGAAAAATTCTCCATCATTTCGTCCCTCTGTCATGTGAGAGCTTGCTCAAGCAACAGATTGATAGGATCGTCTGCTCCGTCGTTTTTGTTTTCTTCTGCCATTGAGGGTTTCTTGGGTGTGCGAGAGAGATTGTCTTCAAGAGAGACAAGCTCGAGACCCAACTTGCTATACTAGGACCTCATCGGGGACATGCACTAAAAAAAACGATCAAGAGCAGCCTGCTCTGATACCACTGATCCGGATTATTTTCGGCAAGAAATGAGAGCGGAGATATAATAAAGAAATGCACAGAGATATTGCATATATTCAATAATATAACATAAATGTATCAGATATGCAAACATAAACACAGATATATAGTAATACACGATTTCTATTAATCAAAGAAATGTACAGAGACTGTAAAAATACAGAGTGAAAGACTTGCTAGAATGGTGGCAGCTTATCTCTGAGAAGAGATGTGACGACTACTCGCATTCGCAATAAGATGATTACAATGAGGCTCTAAAGGCCCTTTTACAATAAATAGGAATTCCAAAAGTCCTAAACATCCAAAAACCTAACCCTAGGAGATGAAGCACCAAAAGTCATGTGGGCCCCGTTTGGGTAAGTGAGTACATCAACTTCCCGGGGTCGTAACTTTTGCATACGATCTCCATTTTAGGTGTGTGATAGATCATTGGAAAGGTATCATCCAGGAGATTCATTTTGGGGGCTCAATGATGCCTTTGGCTATCATTGAGAACCTAGATCTTGAAAAACATTCATTTGGGCCCTCAAAATGGCCCCGGAAGTTAAAACCTGCTAAAAATAGTAAATTGCCAAAATTGCCAGAAAGCCATTTTGAGCCATTTGGAAAAGGTGGGTGGCCACCAATATCCACCTGGATCATGAATCTTCCTTTTCATTAATTTGATTCTTCAATAGTTCCTCTACCCTTTTGGCTTCTTCAATTTGGGTCTTGAGATGGACAATAGTTTCAAGAATTTTGCTAATCTCATCATCTACTTTCATATCTTATTTTTCATTCTTTAGTCTTGTGATCTCTTCTTCATTTTCTTCTAATTTAGTCTTATTTCTCTCTTCTTGTTCTTTGAGCATTTCCTTTAACTTCAAGACGTGTCTTTGATTCTTCCTAAGAAACTTCTTAGTGTTATTCGAAAGATAGTTATAGTGCGTATAATAATGAACACTGCTATATCTATATAAACCCTCTTCAACTTCTTTTTGAAGTTCTAATAGATATTCTTCTATTCTTTCCATGGGATAACTACCATCAAACTTTACACAAACTATTTCTAGATCTTCTTCTTCACTTGAGAAGAATTCAACATCATCACATTTTCAATCATTGCAATCAAGAGTCTTTGGAGATTCTTTACCTTCATTTGAAATACTTTTGAGATCTTCCTTTGTGCTATCTTCACTTGAAATGTTTTCAAGATCACATTTTGGAATAATACAATCAAGGGTTTTTGATGATTCTTTACCTTTGATAATATTGATGGAGTGGTCTTCAATATCTTCCTTCTCCTTCTTGCTTTGATATGTCTCCTCTAGATTTAGCCATAGATCCTTGACGGAAGTGCATTGTCCCATGCTCTCTTTGATAGGGCTTGAGAGTCCACTAAGAATGGTCTTGAGAGCCAATGCATCATTCTTCTTTCCTTCCCTTTGAGCTGCAAACTTTGACTTGTTCTTCAAGGGAACTGATCCACCAATGGTTGCTTCCAAATAGTTTCTCCCATTTCCTTCAAATGTACTCTCATTTCTATTCTCCAAGTAGAATAGTTTTCCTCATCAAGGATTGGAACTTCATCATCCATTTGTGTGTCTATGGATCTCCTTCAAGCTTGTTAAGGCTTGTAGTGAAGGCCCGCTTTGATACCAATTATTGGACACACCCACCACACTTAGAGGGGGGGGGTGAATGAATGTGGGGTTCTTTTTCAAAAACTTCCCTCTTACACAGAACTCATTAGTTAGTATTCAAAATTTACTCATTACTCATTGTTGTCATTTATAACTAGTTAGATGTGAACATATATCAACAACATATATCAGTAACATATATAATCAATAATTCATCACCATAAGGAACACAAATAACACGAGATGTATGTACAATTTTATTTTTATTACAGAATACAATCCTTGGGGTTTATCAACAACAACTAAATAGAGTACAACTCTACAAGAGTACCATCTCTATATGAAAGACTCAACTTACATCCTCAGCACCAACTGAGATGAGGCAACAATCCTCTACAAATGTCAATCTGTCACAGGTTCACGACCTGTCAGTAGTACAACCCACGTGTGTACACACCCTGGCTCACTACAAACTACATATGTACGCGGCTAGTCTACAATGAAACATGCATATATTTCTGAGCAACTAGGGTTTTTCTTTTCTTCACATACTCAGATCCTTTGCAACCTGTATCACATTATCTTATGTCTCTCACTATCCAATATGATCCACAACTAGTCACAACACATCCAAGCTCTCCAATAATCTACTCATGCTCCACAACCAATCAATATGAATGCTAACTCAATCATGTATAAGAAACTAGTATACCATAGCAATCATATCACCATTGAATCACAAGAGTAATGCTCACTCCATCAGCCAACATAAATCACATCATAGAAGCCATACCAAGAATTCCCTAAGAATTCACAACACAACAATCAATTGTATCCATCAAGACAATAATGTAACCATATCAGAGTCTCAGTGACAGATCTAATTCTATAGAATGCAGATCTGGAACCTGTTTCAGTATTCAACAACCAGTCATCATCTCAAACACAAACCTCCAATATTTTATCCATTGTATGTGCCCTGTCATCATATAACCCACATGTGTACACGCCCTGTTCCATTACATCCCACATATACCTCAAAAACTATGGTTTCTGAAGCTCCGAGTCTTTTTCCATCAAGATCTTATACATTGCCGAAACTTTGATGCATCCATGAGATCCTCCTCACACTCTCTTTCTTAGAATAGATTTTCAATCATGCTCAAGAGATGCACACAAAAGATACACAAGAGATACTACCAAAATGTTCTTCCAAAAAATGTACATTTCACAAGAGACCCTAGCCTCTTATATATACTCTTCATCTTCTATATCACTTAACCCACTTCTAGTTCACTTAACCCATTTCTAGGTCACTTAACCTATTTTACTGATTTTAGGGTTAACCACTTTCCATAAATAGAAAGTTCTCCATTACTTTATCATTTAAATATTCCTCCTTGATTTTGTCACCTTACTTTAATATTTAAATAATCCTTCTTGATTTTGTCACTTCACTTTATCATTTAAATAATAATTTCTTCTTTTCAAGCACTTTGACTTCTTTGACCTTATGGGGCTTCAAGCCATGATATGGGGGTCCTTCAACTTTATAGGGCCATAACTCTCAAACCGTGAGGAGTTATGTGACATTCCACATACCACCAACAAATTCACTGGTATTCATCTCATTATTCCACATACAAGCATGGTTTCTCTCAACCACAACTCAACTGCAAAGCCTCTTCCCGTGAGGGATTTCACCATAAGGGGACCACTTTGGAGTTCATACATTTGTACTTATTATCAGCCATGACACGAAAATAATGATTCATATTTACATCAAGAAAGCTATGCATCATATGCAAATGAATCCATCTTCATCATGTATCTATGACAACTCATTGATCCATCTTTATCTATGCATCATATCAATGATAACTTATTGATCCATCTTCATTTATTGGTTTCCACTTGACATCTATCATTCTCATCAAGGAAAATACATATAAATTGTTCATCAATCATTAATCAATCACTTGACATCAATAAAAAAACATCAATCAATCACTTGACATCAATCAATCAAACCATTGGCATCAATGAAAACATGATCCAATAGGGTTAATATGTTATTGATGATTATAAATAAGGAAACTATTTTTCTTTCCATCGTCTATTGCATGTATGTTTTGTTCTGATAATTGTATCTTAGTAAATGATTGGAACACCAGCAGGTTAATGTATTAGTACTAGGCTTGTGGTAGAGAATCATTATTTACATGCTAAAGTGAAAGGGTTATCCCAAGCTTAGCCTTATCCAGTAGTTAATCATTCCCACTTTATTACCTAGTTGTTTTATACCATATTTTATCTTGTATCGATCCCACCTATAAGAGAAAATAAAAAAAGAGAATGTATGAACTGAATGAGGAGTTTTCACAAGAAAACATAAAGGCCATCAATTAATAGGCAAGATCGTAAGATCTTGAGAACCATTCCACCATTAAACGCTGCAGAGTCTAATTGGGCCTCAATGGCGGGTTTGGTTCCTACTATTGATTTAAATGGATTTAGGACCCCTAAAAAAATTGGCACTAGAAGGAGGGCCTAAAGAATGAATGGTTGAAAATATTTTTTACAAAATCTTTCACACAATGTGTAGATTCGAAACAAACCACATGCATGCCTAGTCATTACCAAGACAACCCACACACACTGAGTGCTCCTGAAACGAGTAAATCACCCCAGCAAGAGGGAATAACATCTATTCCCTGATATACATTACACTCTTCCTCACGAGGAATTGAACCAATTCAAAAGAATCACAAGAGCTTATGCCCAACAGATCGGTGCATTCCCCTTAGCCCGGTTACTTCCTCGAAGAAAACAAATAAGAAGACCATTGGTCGAGTCCCCCAACCAGGTTTTTTTGCACACAATAGAAGACCTGATAGATTTATCCCTCACCAAAATTGAACATCCTCTTAATCTAATCCTTGAAACACCAGCTGACAACTTCTACGAGCTAGACGATTTTTCCAAAGAGGAAGGGTTTAACTTAGAACGCTCATTTTCGTTATCGGACGACATGGAATATAACAATGATCATAATGAAGAAAGGGGAAAACCACCTCAGAATAATAAAACTTGGTTGGCCAGAGATTTGTTGTCCATCCCTGGACAAGTACATAACCTTCCCTGACATCCAAAGAAGTTACTCCCTAAATTTGATCCTGAAACCTCAGGATTTCCTAAAGACCATATCAAAAAATTCATACTAGCTATATTTTCCCCTACACTTTCAAGAATTTAGCCTCCACGTGGTATTTTAACTTACCTGTAGGATCCATAACTAATTGGATGAAGTTTCAAAATGATTTTCTAGATAAATTTGCAGAAGAAACCACTACAGGAGATTTGATGACCAAATTGTTCGCCGCCACCATGAGTTCAAAGGAGAAGCGTAAAGACTTCAATCAAAGATTCACCACTATCTTAAACAAATTCCAACTTGAAGCTAAACCCACTCAGGATTTGCAAATTTAAGGATATGCTAACGCTCTCCTAGCTTCTATTTCCATGTTTGTGAAGAGAGCTGCCAAAGCAACCTTAGCTGAAAATTTTGAGGAAGCCAAAATGATAGAATTTCAAATGAAGGTATGTAAGGAAGGCCAGGTCTCATTAGTTAAGAAAGAAGTTCAACCTCCTCCCATGAGAAGACTACTGCTGACTAGACCCCCAGGGAAACACACAAAACAAGGTCCTAAAAAGGGAAGTGGGAACATAGAAGACCTACAACGCATGGTTAATAAATTGTCAAACGAAATCATAGACATGAAAATAAGTGCAGGGGAAGGAAACCAAGGCCATAGGCCCTATAAACCTTTTTTCAAAAGAAATCCATCATTCAAAGTGATTGAACCTCCCCCAACCAAATTAAACATCGATCTGGGAATCGTAGCATCTGACTCTTTTTGCACTTATCACCAAGAGAAACACTCTGAAAGAGACTTCCCACAATGGGTGCATTCCATGAATTTGATGGCCAACCGGTTTCTAGATGAAGTTTCCTTAACCGAACAACCAAGCGGCTCAGTTATGAATATTGTTGATCAGGAAGAATTTGATCCACCATATGAAAAAACCATGCTAATATGGGACCCTGACCTACCAATGTCTTCCAATGACCTATTTGAGGTTCAAGAACCACCCACAGAGGTCTTGGCTGTGCAAATATGAAGTAGGGGTCAACCTGTCTCAAATGATCTCACTATTGCCCAAACTTTGGGAGGAAAACCGGCTCTTGATCACCTGAAAGAACCTTTTGTCCATCAAAGAAATATTATAAACATCCATACACGAGAATCACCCAAGCTAGACTACAACATAGTAGAAGACTTGAAAAAGTTGAAAGAAAATATGTCGGTCATGGACATACGTAGAATCCCTCAGCAAAATAATTTTATGTTACAAGTATTGAAATCAGTAGAAAATCCTACAACAAGCACTTACCAAGGGGGAAATCCAACTCCCACAGATCTAAGAAATAAATAGACTGTGAACGCTTTCTCTGAAGATAAGAAGGGAAAACATTTTGTCCCACCGTTCCTTTTGACATTTGAAGTCTTCAACAAAAGCCTCCATAATTGTTTGGTTGAATCAGGAGCATCCTCTAATGTCATGCCATTATCTATTTACAAAAAATTAAATGTGGTCCCTCTGAAAAGAGATAAACATGTTATACAACTAGACAAAACCCAGGTGAAGGTTATGGGAGATCTCAAATATGTAATGATCAGAATAATGACACACCCTAAATTTGTACAAGTAATTGACATCATTGTATTAAATATCCCAGAAGCTTATGGATTGTTATTAAGTCGATATTGGTCTGAGAAGTTAAATTGATACTTTATTATAGACACAGAACACCTCTAGTTTCCATTAAAGGGACACACAAATATGATCAGGATCGATAGAGAAAGATATCTAAAACATAATGTCATTGAATTAGAAACCCTCAATGAACCCTCATCGACATATTTCCTCGTGCTAGGAAATTATTCATGTGACTCCGATTTCGATAATTTCTCCCCCTCTCATCTGATGTCCCTATTACTCAAAACTCTGAAATGATTTTTCAAGAAAACTTTTCGACAATTATAGAGGAAACCCTCTTCTGTCAATGACCTGGGTTAGAAATCATAAAACAAGTAGGAGGAAAGGAGGAAAGTGGTAGGAAAATGGAAACTGACAACTTATGCTCACCAATTTGGACCTCATACTTTAATGGATCTAAATCACAAGAAGGGTCATGGGTGGGGTGCATTCTCATTTATCCCAAAGGTAAACGACATTTCCTATCCTGCAGACTAGAATTTGAGTGCAGAAACAACACTGCCGAGTATGAAGATCTAGTACAAGGGGTAAATAAATCCATAGACTTAAAGATTAAATAATTGAAGGCTTTTGGAGATTCTGAAATCATCATTAGAAAATTAAGTAACATGATACATTGTAACTCTCCACACTTGAGGAATTACCAACAGGAAGTGCACAGGATAATAGAGCATTTTGAAGCCTTCAACATTACACCGATCCCCCAAAAAAAGAACATTCTTGCTGATTCTTTGGCCACTATTTCCTCAAGGCTATCACCTCTAGAAGATTATGAAGCCTCCTCATTCACAGTGGAGATACTCTACAAACCGTCGGTGCCCAACAATATTTCTAATTGGAAGGTCTTCGAAGGAGATGAACAGATCATAAACTTTTTGACCAATCAAGATAATTTTAAAGACTTGTTTATTGACGATGAAGTATTCTAGGAGAAATCAATAGAAACTGATCCCCAAACATATCAACCAATTGAAAAACCAATGTCTCACATGATACCGAAGGGAATATCCAATTTAGAAAACCTTTTTGACCTAAGGGAAAGATTTAAAGGGTCAAATAACGCAAAGACGGGGAGTTCTTTTCCCATGTACGAAACTATAAATTTAGGAACCCCGAAAAACCCCAAAATATAAATCTTGGCAAGATAGTATCTAAAGAGGAAAGGAAGGCATATCTAAAACTTTTCAGGCAATATCAAGATGTTTTTTCATGTTCCTACCGAGATCTGAAAACTTATGATACTCGTATCATTCAATACACTATCCTGTTAAAGCCTGAAGTAAAACCCTTCCAATAGAAGCTCCAAAAATACCACCCATCCCTGAATCCTATCATGTGTTAGGAGTTAAAGAAGCTACTAGATGCCAAGATTATTTTCCAAGTTAGACACTCTGCCTAGGTAGAAAATTTTGTTCCTGTGAGAAAAAATTATGGGGATATCCGCCTATGCGTAGATTTCAGAAACCTCAACGAAGCTTTAGAAAAGGACAACTACCCAGTCCCACTAATGTAGCAACTCTTGTAGACTATGTCTGGCTCTGATATTTTCTCCCTACTGGATGATTTCTTAGGTTACAACCAGGTTCTAGTTTCATAAGAAGACCACTTGAAAACTACCTTCCAAACCAAGTGGGGAACCTTCGCTTATAAACGCATGCCCTTTGGGTTAATCAATGTAGGGGTGACCTTCTAAAGGACAATGAATGTAGTGTTTTAGGAACTAATCAACAAGTTTTTAGTAGTCTATTTGGACCACATGATTGTGTATTCAAAGAAAAAATAAGATCACATCCGACACTTAACCCATATTTTCGAAAGGTGTAGGAAATACAGTATATACTTAAACCCTAAGAAAACTATTTTTGGTGTCGAGGAAGGAAAATTGCTAGGTCATGTCATATTTCAAGCAGGGATTCACATAGACCCAGAAAGGATTAGGGATATATCTCAACTTCCATTACCCCACAACAAAAAGGATATGGAATCGTTCTTTGGAAAAATCAATTTTGTGACGAAATTCACCCCTGATTTCACTGAAACTATCAAACCCTTACAAAAAATGATTCATAAATATGATAAATTTAAGTGGGATGATGAATGAAAGAGTTATTTCAACAATATTAAAACTACAATATCCCAGGATCCAGTGTTACGAAGTCCTGACTTTAGCTAATATTTATTTCTCTACACTTTTGCCTCCGACCAATCATTAGCTGCGGTATTGAGTCAGAAGGAGGATGACACCAATGAGGCCCCAGTATCCTTCATGAGCACTAATCTCCAAGGGGCCGAACTTAATTACCCTACTACATACAAGCATGCTTATACAATTTACAAAGTAGTAAAACATCTCAGATATTACATCCTAAATAATCATACCAAAGTCATAGTGCCTCACCCTACTGTCTGATCCCTATTCACTCAATAGTATATGGGGAGTAGAAGAGGAAACTAGATGGAAGTAGTCCAAGAATTTGATCTAGATATCAAAACTGCTAAGTTGGTTAAAGGACAAGAGTTATGCAAACTAGTAGCTGAAGCCTAGGACCAAGTAAATAAAGACCCCGAATGGGAGAATGAATTAGCATTATGGTGTGGTGAATCTTCATACGTCTCCCCAAGGCAAGAGTCTTGGTACAAGAAACTCATTTATCTCCTTCGTCATGGGACTTGCCCAGAAAACCTAAACCCTAGGGAAATGAGAGCCCTCGGGTTAAAATCCACACAATATCACCTCATAAATTCAGAGCTCTTCCATGTTAATTATGATGGCGTACTTTTAAGATGTCTCAAACGTGAAGATGCAGACAAATATTTGAAGGAGATCCATGATGGTCCTATAGGTGGACATTTCGTAGGAAACTCCACTGCTCATAAAATACTGATAGTTGGCTATTATTGGCCTACTTCATTCAGGGATGCTCACACATACTCTAGAAACTATTAAAATTGTCAAATAAGCACGGGGAGGGACAAGAGAGTAGTTTTCCCACTGCAACCAATGGTCGTTTCCAGGCCATTCGAGCAATGGGGGTTAGATATCATAGGAGAAATTACACTGAGTTCTTCAAAAAAGCATAGATACATACTAACCGCCATATATTATTTCACTAAATGGGCAGAGGCCATCCCTCTAACTCATGTAAATGAAAAGGTGGTGATCCAATTCATAGAACAATAGCTGATCACAAGGTTTAGTGTGTCTTCCGTCCTTTTCTTTATAATGCATCTTACTTTTCTTCCACCTTATTAAGACATTTTTCTCTAGATAAAGGGATCATAATCAGATACTTTGCAAACTACTATCCACAAGGTAACAGAGTGGCAGAATCAACAAATATTAACCTAGTGAGTATATTAAAGAAAACAATTGCATACAACTAGAGGAATTGGCACAAATCACTCCACAAGGCCTTATGGGATGATAGAGTGACACCCAAGGAAGCCATAGGGAATTCCCCATACTTTCTAGTATATGGACAAGAATCCATTCTCCCAAATGGGCTATATCTCCCATATCTTCAACTTGCTCAGGATTCGAGAGGACAACCCTCATCAGTCATACAACAAAGAATTGATACCCTCCTCATGATGGAAGAAGAAAGGGAGAAAGAAAAATAAAAGTTCATAGATCATCAACAGATAGTTAAAAGGTGGTTTGATAATCATAAGGCTAAAGAGAAGAATTTTGAAATGGGAGACTTAGTCCTAAAATGGGACAGAGCAAATGAGTCGAAAGGAAAACATTCTAATTTTCAGAACCTATGGCTCATACCTTTCCAAGTGGCTGAGAATATTGGGGTAAGCATGTATCAACTACAGGATATGAGGGGGGAACCTAACGCCCTTCTGGTGAATGGCCAAGCCCTAAAACAATATTTCCATTAAAAAAAAAAGAGATTTTTGCTTGTTTATTTTCACTATGTTTGTTTTAGGTAGGTTGATTGCAGAATGCATTTTTTTGTTTTTGTTTCTTTCTTTTGTACTTATGCGATTTTGAAGATTGTGTTTATCAAGACAATAGTTGACCTTAATTTATGCGTTACGATGAACTTTGTTCTTGACTCATCACTCTCATACAATAGAAGAAGTGCTAGGGGACCTACGGTTGTTTTAAGGGGTTTTCTATCTAACCTGCGCAGATGAACAACCTTGTAAAAGTGATGAATTGTCTTCCTGGTGGTTTGATAAAACCTTAAGGGAAATATGGTAAGATGGAAAGGACTACATGTCCCTAAGAGACAAATATAGAAAAATTTCACCTTAACCAACTCATTTTGCAAAAACAGACATCCTCCTCTCCCACTTGCTCAGGGAATTCTACTGAAATAAAATCAATTATATAAAATGAACACACAGTATGGGAGGGTATGAAGATAAATCTATCAGGGCTATGAATTCTCGCTGACAGTGGAGCAAGGTCTGTGACGTCGGGGTGACTTCATCGACTCTATGGACGCTTGCTGGCAATGGAGCAACACCATAGAAAGTGAATAAGGGTAACTAAAGGGATTAGTACCAGTGAATTCTTTACTAGACTCTTGTCAAAGGGGGCATGAGTCAGGGTTATAGGAAACAAAGGAAGAATAAAGGTTGAAAACCCCACATATAGGCTCAAATGCACCAACTAGGGAATTTCAAATGTAAGGATAAAAGAGACTCTGATAAAAAACCAATCAAGTTCTTAATCATCTTTTGCATCACCTTCACCTGAGCCCGAGGTAGGAACAAAGATTCTGATTTCGACCAGTAAGTCACCATTTTTTGAGAACTCAACATACCCTAAAAAGCCTCTATCAATTTGTTTCTTTTTGGGTACCACTTGATCTTTTGCACTGTCTGATTCGACTTCATTTCGAGAAATGTTTTTTCTTTGCTTATTCTCATGACTCTCATAACCTATTCAAGTATGTTTTGAACTTATGAAATCCCATGACTTAAAATGCCTTAACACCTAAATAAAGAATCGATAACTGAAACACTTCACCTGATGCGGTCATATTCAAGATCGGAAGGAATTCAAAGAAGGAAAAAAACCACTCGGGAAACCTATTAAGAACCTGGATAGATCTACAAATATAATCACCACAAATATTGAATACACAATATATCCATAGAGAAATATAGAATAAACCACACTTTATTATTACCAAACCCTTGTGGTAGGGCAACACCATACAATGGATCCTATTATGTAAGGGATCCTCTCTTGTTCACTTGCCTCTTCGAGGGGGCTTCCTCCTAATGAGATACCAATCAAATACAATATTTCTTATTCATGTCCCATTACATTGCTTGAACCCCTTTATATAGTGCTACCATCACCTAAGAAAATTCTGGAGGAGGAATCTTCTAGAAGTAGAACCTTCCAAGAAGTCCTCTTACATTTATTATATCTAATTACCCATTTATTATATATAAGTACCATAGTGGGCCTTGTTTAATAATATAGTGGACCTATTCCACCTTACATTTAATGGCCTCCACTATTATCACTCTAGACCCTCTGGGCCCCCCCATTACCTCTCTAGCTACCTTACATTCCATCCCCCTTATGAAAGTGTTGTCCTCAATGCTTGATGTACAACCATATACCAGGGTCCCATGGATAAGTGTGGACCATAGTGTTGAATTAGACTAGAGAACCAGGGTCCCATTTAGAAATGGTAGCCACCATGCTGAAGTAGTTCAACCTCCATTGTAAAACAGGGTCCCATGTCCAAGTGCTCATGTGAACTCCCCCTGGAAGATATCGACACCTAATAACCAACTAAAAATGATGCTCCCAATAATGACACCTATCATGTGGATCCAAATAAGAATATCCATCCACATAATGGGAGATGATCAAAGATGAATATGGAAGGAAAAATACCATTGTAGAATATGCAGGCTGGACGCTGGTAACTAGCTCCTGATGTGGGACATTGATGTTTTCTACAGAAGGTGGAGTAGAGTGATCAAATAAAATATGGAAGTGGTTGTCATCCCATAAATGACAACTATCCATATACCAATCATCGCAATCAGCCTCAAAATCATACCAAGCATATATTTCTTTATTATATTCATCCTTGAGGTCCGCCATAAGAAATCTCTCTTGCATGTTATCCAAAGAATCTTGAATACTACGAAAATTATCATTGAGGCCATCAAATTTTCCATTCAATGTGTCAAACAATTGGGCTTTGAATGCTTCAGTAATATGTAGAATTTATTTGAGGGTTTGAGAGGAAATAGCCATTT
>ML785516.1:135055-166895 GCA_009831015.1 Picea engelmannii | reverse complement strand
GTAATACACGATTTCTATTAATCAGAGAAATGTACAGAGACTGTAAAAATACAGAGTGAAAGACTCGCTAGAATGGTGGCAACTTATCTCTGAGAAGAGATGTGACGGCTACTCGCATTCACAAGAAGATGATTACAATGAGGATATGAAGGCCCTTTTATAATAAACAGGAATGCCAAAATTCCTAGACATCCAAAAACCTAACCCTAGGAGATGAAGCGCCAAAAGTCATGTGGGCCCCATTTGGTTAAGTGAGTACATCAACTTCCCGGGGTTGTAACTTTTGCATACGATCTCCGTTTTAGGCGTGTGATAGCTCGTTGGAAAGGTATTTTCGAGGAGATTCATTTTGGGGGACAAATTATGCCTTTGAATATCATTGAGAATCTCTATCTTGAAAAACCTTCATTTGGACCCTCAAAATGGCCCCGGAAGTTAAAACCTGCTAAAAATAGTAAATTGCCAAAATGCCCAGAAAACTGTTTTGAGCCATTTGGAAAAGGTGGGTGGCCACCGATATCCACCTGGATCAGATTTGGTGGCAGATTTGTCAAAATTTCACTCATCACCCAAATTGAATGGTTGATGCGACACAGTAAGTTCTTCCTTGTTTAAATTCTCTTGAGCCATTGCAAATGAAATCATTCTATGCATCAGGAAATTCCAGAGCATCCGAATGAGAAATACAAGTAATTCAAAGTCTTCATAGATCTCGTGAGTATATAAATAACCAGGTTTTAGCAAGCTTCACAGGTATGTATATAAGTCTCCAAATTTTAAATGGCTACAATTTATATGTTTTTATCTAGTTTTGTTCTTTACGCAATCTCTAAAAGTTTATTTTAGTTTCAAGAAAAATTCCTCCAATAAATCCAACCACCAGATGATCATTGTGAGAACCAAAGATGAAAGAACCAGAGGTAGGTGAAGGCTCCTCTCTAGTGGACAAATACACTCCAAGTCTAGAACCAGTCATAAAAACATCAACGAAGAAGGTTTTCATCTAGCCTCTGACCTTTGGAGATACAGAGGCAAGCACGGGGTCCAATACGACACTCCCACATTGGGGAGAACTCTTTAACAAGATTAGCAGGAAGGAATACCTAGAATATGTCCCACAAATTGATCCAAATGTAAGAGTTCTCGATGAAGAGGTGTTCCCGAACATTCGACGGTCGTACCTACATATGGTGGAAAGCAGAACCCCTGCTTTTCCTTGTATTTAAGTCATGAAGTGGTTCATCGACCACATATACACACATTAATGTTTAATCAACAATGATAATGGTGGGTGTGTCAGAGTGTTCATACTGGTAGAATTTCAAAAATACTACAAACTCAGAGACCCCGTGGAGCGTCTACATACAAATTTTGTTGTGAAGTTTTATGAGCACCACGACACTACCCAGGTGATGGAATCATGGTAGAGGGAACATAATATGTTCACCAACTAGAGCATTGGTTGGTACGGGACAACCAACTTAAGGGAGCCATACATCTATTTGATGGATCTCATCTATCGATTATATGGAGAGAAGGACTGTGCCATATTTTTAGAGGCATGGATGCCCTTAGATTACACAGTGGAAATCTTCAGGAGCGGTTTCAACTGAGGAGCGATAATTTATAAACAACTGAGCATATTTATACAACAGGCTCAGACGCTGAAGGAAGGAGAAACACCAAATTTCTTCATGGCTTCATATTTGCTCGATGTCATGTGCGCTAGAAACATTTTCTCTGACATGAATCTGAGCTGGCATGTCATAGAGCTCCTGGTCCGCGTCTATTTCAGTGTGCTATGTGAGAATAGGTATAAGAAGTCTTACTTTGTCATATGCGATGAATTCATTGTACGGATTTATTTTATTCTTTGTAAGAAGGAATGCTCGAGACTATCAGTTGCGACCAAGAAAATGATATCCGAAGTAGGCCACTGGTACTTGGACGAGTGCGAAACCTACATTAGGGTGTTCGAGACCATCAGATCACCATATCTCTTACTAGTTCATGTCCCAGACTGGCTTGTAGTAGGAGAAATATGCTATCAGACCATCTTGGAAGGCTACAACGCCACCCTGGTCAAGGACAAGAAGCGGGTGTTCATACCTCGTAATTGATGAGCTGTAGGATGACCCAAACCTTATAGGAATGACAAGGGTCCCTTCCAAAAACCTAGATGAAATCCATACAGGTCCTAGTGGCTCTGAACTAATACAAATTGACGAAATTTCTAGGTTAGATAACCTTGAAGTTACAATGCCACAAGCCATATCACTAGGGGAAGTTTCAGCTCAGCCAAAGATAGCAAGAACATCATGTAGAGAAAGTGCACCAAACCCCCTCCTCAAACTGATAACAATCTATGATGATGAGGAAAGTTCAAAGGTGTCCGTGGTGACTTCGGTGTAGATCACAGAGGAAAAAGAGCCCGAGAAGGCATCTTTCCCAACTCTCGATGCTCAAATTTAGGGCTTTCCACAGAATGACCACAAGGTTGAAAGTGTTTTAGACACTGAGCTACTCGATGTACCAGATACCCAAATGGACAGTGCAACAGACAATCCAGGGTCGGGTGAATGAAAGAAATAAGTTCCACAATAGGAAATCGACATCTCAACAGCCGATTATCAAGTAAGTACTGAGCCTACCCCTTATGATTCAATTTCAACTGATACTCAACCTTCTGATGATAAACAAATGGAGTTCGGACCTTAGGAACACACACAAGAGGTTCAAGAACCCAGTCTTGAACATATATACATTGACGGAAGCCTGGGAAATATGCTTACTTGGGGAGATCAACAAATACCCGAACCCGTGGATGAAGTTGCTGATATAAAATCCATATCCTATGATGGGAAAAGGAAAGTTATCATGAAGATAACCAACAAGAAGGGGAGGATTACTCTATATTGCTCCATCCTCATCACCACAGAATAAAAATTGATTAACACAGATCATGTCAAGACATCCAAACTTATCAGCGTAGGTTTGGAAATCACAGATGCTACCCTAGATAGAGATAAAAGGGATGACGAGGAGATGGCCGCTGCACTGAAGGAATTGGAACATCTATGCCATTTGGAAAAATATTACCAGGACAACACATAGGTCACGGTGTTCTTGAGAAGTGAATTCCAAGAGGCCTACAGTAAATTTACGGTTGAGTGGCACCTATTCACTTCAAGGATAGTCGAGCTTCAAGAAGACACCCTCATGGTGTTGGCGACATGAAATGATATGGAAAGGTGGTATGAGAAATCACACCAAGCCATGGAAATGATCGAGTACATTAGCGCGGTTCAACAGGGCCGAGATGACGAAGAGCACGACATCCAGGTACTAAGAGAAAGAAGCATCGACCGCATAAATAATTCGGCCAAATATTGGGTAAAAATGGCTCAAGAAACTCATCGGGAAATCCAAGAGAAGTGAGATGAGTGTGAAAAGAGTTGGACCAATATCAACCGGGCAATGAGAGACATCAGCCTCCCTAAATTCAACACACCCGATGACTTTGTCGACTTGCGGGACATAGTCAAATTACATGCCGAACAAGACTCATCATGGGCTGCAGAGATAGAAAGGGTGGAGAACATAGCATCAGGTCTAGTGTGGAAGTTCACGGAACACTCGATCAAAGCTCAAACCATGTTGCAACAATTAAGTGCTAGAATAGTCAAGTATCGGGCATGGGCAATATAGATAAGAGAAATCCTTTCGGCCCCAATGGAACAACATAGATTCCAGTATGCCAACACATATAAGGATATCTTGGTCAAATGGTCAGAGTACGAGATGAGTCATCCACTCAAGTGATATCATTTGATGACTCTTAGAAGACTGAGAGATGAAAGTGCCATCTGGCGAGTTTTTGTTTTACTTAGCTTCACTTTTAAAAGTTATTTTTAGTTAATAATATGTTATAAATAAGAGGATCGACCTGTTAGCAAAGGTCGATGGTTGTTGCAAAGACCCTCATTTTTGGATTTGTAAAGAACTATTTTGGATCTGCCTTAATTGATAAGTCTTGTTTAGGACCAGAGACAAGTTTGTGTTTTTCATCAAAAGCGTGTGTGATTGGATCCGAAGAAGAATTATTTCTGATTTTTATCTCATGAATGGATGTTATAACGAGTAAGCGCTTCTGAATATTTTGATAAGTTATCTGATTCAATATTTTTTATAGTTTTTGTCTTTAATGATGAAAAGTAAATCGTTGTGTTAATATGTGATTGATGATTAGAGTTAAGGAAACTATTTTTTTTGCCATTGTCTATTGCATGTATGTTTTCTTCTGATAATTGTATCTTAGTCAATGATTGGAACACCACCAGGTTAACATATTAGTACTAGGCTTGTGGTAGAGAATCATTGTTTTCATGCTAGAGTGAAAGGGTTATCCCAAGCTCAGCCTTCTCTAGTAGTTAATATCTCCCACTTTGTTACCTAGTTGGTTTATACCGACTTTTATCTTGTATCGGTCCCACCTATAAGAGAAAATACAAAAAGAGAACGTCCAAATTGAAGGAGGAGTTTTCACAAGAAAACGTAAAGCCCATCGATTAATAGGCCGGATCGCAAGATCTGGAGAACCATTCCACCATTAAACGTTGCAGAGTCTAATTGGGACTTGGTGGTAGGTTTGGTTCCTACTATTGAGTAAAAGGGATTTAGGACCCCTCAACACCCACTTCCTACTCACCTTCACACATGTTGAAAAAGTGATACATAAATTATATTTCTAAAAAGATGAAGGCAGAGAAGCATGAATGCTAGAAGTTGGAAGAAATTTAAAGTGTGCAAAGTATAAGGAAACTCATTGGGGACATGGATGCTCGCTCCTAGTGGGGCTATGTTTATATGATACCAAGGCACCTTCATCAGGGCTATGGATGCTCGCTGGTAGAGAAGAAATGATGGGAAAGAGAGGTGAGGAACAAAATATATTCCAAATCGGTCAATAAATATTTATTTGTTGTGTACCCCTTCATGTTTCACTACCGGATTACATAATCTCTATAAAAACTCACTAGAATTATGTAGATTATCATCAACAATTTCTGTTTCCTCCGATTTTTAAGGATAACCGAATATGGGGTCCTCAACCTGCAAACTGTATGAATGATCTAAAGGTAACAAAACAATTAATGAGGTTTCAATGTTTTTTCATGCCAACTTAGAGATAATTGGTTCTTCCTAGTGTGTATCCATTTTTTGTGATGAAACAACAACCCTTTTCCCCATTTAATTTTTTTTCAAATCTTAATGCGGGGATGAACATTTTTCTTCATGAGGTATCTATGCTTAAATCTTGAACTGCATTTTTGGAACTTAATTTGGGATTCCCCACCCACTTCTCTCTTTCCCTCCCTTCTTACCTTTGCGTCATTGGGTTTTCATCAATCATGTGCACAATATCGCATGCATATTTCACCGAAGACAATGCTTCACAACGTCATCGTCGGAATTTAATGATGTGTTCTCATCATTGTGCTCCAATCCATCTTGTCGATGATGATAATCCCTCTCTCTCTCTCCTAGTCACTTCGCAACTCACATGTGACCCTCTCTCTAGAGTACACCTCAACTCCCCCCCCCTCATGGGCCCCTCAATTCATTCAATGCGTAATTCTTTTCTCTTCCAACGCATGTAAAGATAATAAAGGCTAACGTACTCGGGTAGTTTGTTTTGTTGTTGGATTTCTTTTTGGACTCTTTCTTATTCTTCTTCCCCTCCTTGTCGACGATGACACCTCCATTTTCTATCCATTTTTCACATCCTTTATCCTATGACTCATGTTAACCAAGTCATCGAATATCACTTCTCCATCATAGATCTCACGTGGTCTAGTTATTGGATCCCCCCACTACCACCTTGATGTCTTTTCAGCATAAGTTAATGAAATATTAACACCCAACTATCATGTAATTGAACGTTAACATTAATTTTATGTCCAACCTAGACCCTGTAATCATGCTTAAGTGGTTAATCAGGTATTTATCATCGTCGGGGTTTGTTTCTCACCCATGTCTATACCTATCATCCTCATCAACTATCGACGAAGATAGTTGTGATGTTTCCTCCCAATTTTCTGAATTCTCTCCCACCTTAATGACTATAAACACTAATCACCTATGAGTGCATTTAATCCTTGCATATTCCCCTGAACAATTCCAAGCTATATCACACTCTTATTTATTGTGCATGGTTAGGAGGGAATCAATGGATTTTTTTTTTAAAAGGGGCACTAAGACTTGTATTCTTTCTCACTAGCTCACGAAGGAAAAAATAAAAATGCATATGCAATTATCTGTTATCCATGTTTGATCAACTACCTCTCCCGACCTTTAAACATGTATGATACTATTCTTTCAATGTTTTTATTTCAATCCTGAGATGAATATATTAACTTTAATATGTTTTTATGTGTAGGTGAAGAGATGTCTAGGATGCTCACTAGAAACAAAAAAGCCTAGAACTTTGGAACTCCTATTCTAGTCTCCATCCCAGATTCATACACTATCTCTGACACCAACAACCATGATGGGACATAGCACTACCTCAGTTACGCCAATATCCTAGACATGTTCAAGAATGAATGATTCCCTCTTGATGATCCAAACATTGAGGCATAAATAAATATCAGGAAGAGAGGAATCCATACAGGAGTTGCTCACCTTGATATTTTTCCTTACAATGACGCATCCAACTAGTGTTTCACATATCTACAAAAGGATTCAAGGTTAATACTCAATTCTTCAAGTTTCCCGATCGCCTCGCTCAAAGTGGATGACATCAGGGTTTGGTATCAAACCCAAAAACCAACAATGACCATGAATGAATCTCTTCTCAAATAGTTTAGAGTCGATCATGAACACTTCTAGACCCTCATGGAATATTGGTTTTATGATGAAGAGTGTTCGAAAAAAAAGGGTGAAAGGTATGTTCCAACACGATATCTCAAAAGTACCTACAAGGTGCTAAATACCATGATCTTTCAGCTCTATGGCGAAGAGAGTAGCACTCATTTCAGGATGGAATGGTTTCCAATGGATTACAAGATTTCCCAGAATGGCCGTGTGTTCAATTGGGCAACCATTCTCTCGTTTAGCATCACTCAGTGCAACCATGATCCAAAGAGCATGAAAAATCCTGATTTCTACATGTCGACATATCTAATTGATGTTGTGTGCGCCACAAAATCATTCCCAACTTTCAACTAGTCTTGGACTCCAGACAAGGTCCCAATTCACTTTTATTGTTCTCAATTGTGGGAGGTAAATTGTAAGTGATTTTTCTATGATATATGTGATTAATTTGTTCCCCCTTTACATAAGGACATCTTCTATCTCTTCCCACATAGGATATATCTCGAGGCTCTCAAATGTTTAAAGGATATCAAGGATTGGTATGTGAATAAATACTACACTTACATTCAGATCTATGGGGCCACAGGAGCGCCACACTTTCTACCAAAGTATGTGCTCGATAAGTTGTTGGTCGGGTGCTAGTGGGAAAAAAATCCATTTAGCTACACCAGGGTTTAATATGTAGAGAGAGTGAATAACCATCTAAAATTTAATCAATTCTCTATTCTACCCCAAACATACCCCCCAAAAAAAAAAATCAATAAGAGAAGAGATCGGGTAACTATACCTTTGATCCCACGTCTGGTGATGATCTCCTTAAGCTTGGTATTTCCACTGACTTCACGTCTTCTCCCAAGGTTGAACTGCATCCAAATATAGGAAAACAAGGACTACAAACATGTTGTTATATTTATGAGTTAAGGTTAGATATTTTATGCTAAGTATAAATCAATGAAAGTACACAAAAAACCATCATTTGGGACTGGAAAATGTGTTTCTTTTATTCATAATACAAATATTACAACTTACTATCTATGTCGGTCACCGTTCTGTGAACCTGGTCTGGGATCCTCTTTACCATGCTCCAAGTGCACCTTGAATGGACTCCTTCTCTCAATAGTTTGATCACCTCAAAGAAGGGAATGGATTGAATGGAGGGAGAATGGGATGATGAGGGAATGCTGAGGCAATATCTCACAAAAGGCAGAAAAATCTTGGGCAAGGAGAGGAAGTGAAATTGGGCAGAGTTTCACTATTCTTATGATTGTATGTGAAATGAGACCCAAACACCTCCTTTATATGCCAAAAGGATGGTTATTCAGTTGGGTGACGACTATAGTAGGTGGATTAGTTGGGAAACTTCCAATAGCCCGTGAATTTAAACAAATTCCTTGCAACTTTTGCAAGCATACGTGGGATGTAATGGTGAAACAAGAATATGTATGGTATTGTTAGTGGTAAAACAAGTGTATGTACATGGGTTGTAATGGTGCAGAGCATGCAAATCTTCTAGAAAATGTTTTTTTAAGATGTTCTTCTCAGTAATGATTTGGAAAAATATGCAAGTAAGAGGGCTAAGGCCATGCAGTATGCAAGAGCATGGAATTTTATGGATATAAAAGATGCCCCCTAATGTGTGAGATCAGAAGAGAAACTGATGGCTGAAATACATTACAATATCTTCACCAATGTATGAAATCGAGTGAGCTCGACACTAGAGTTTGGGAGGTGCCATATGAAAAACAACAATTGTCTCTCCGAGGCAGGAATACCCATGCTCGGGATGAAGCAAATCATGGATTCCAATCAAATACACTGCATATCCATGTCATATAACTATATAAAGTGTAGCTGTGAGCAATACACAGTGGATCTACATCTCAAAATCAATCGGATATATGCAGGCATAGTATTCATCTTCGAGAAGCTAGTGACACATGTGGCTGGAGATGAGGCCTTCAGAGCTTGAGCAACAACTTCAATATCTTGAAAACCCAGGTAGGAGTACAATGGGAGTGTATAAATCACTACCTTGAGGTATTTGATGACTCGTCGAGAAAATACATAAGGATCTCGATGATCAAGCAGAAAACTTCATTGATTTTGAATCTATACTTGATTGGAATCTCGGGATGGATGACTCATGAAGGTCAAGAGACAAGCTGCAGAAAGGCTAACTGAGGTTGAGTGAAAATTCCCTTGGAAAAAATAATGAAAGATGATCAGACTCAGGCAACATGACATTGACATAAGTTCGCGATGCATGAGGCAATGCAAGCTCTCCATGTGTTTGGAAGAGTAACCAAACGAAGGAGGACACAACTCTATGTTACAAGAACAACTTCCTAAGGTCATACTAGATCCCAATTCTTGGTGAACAAACAAAAGGATGTACTTTATCCAAGGGTGACTCTTTGTGTTTCTGAAAAAAGAATGAATATTTCCCATCCCCTCTTTTTGGAATATTTGATATTTTTGTCTTTTTCAATTTTTTGAGAGATTTAAAAATAATAAAATAATGCAACGTTACAAAGGAGGAACAAGTGTCACAAGAAAGAATACTAGTTCCAAGCACAAGGAACATACTAATGCTCAGAGCAAGGAGACATGTGTAAGAAAAATACACTCAGGGAAAATTCCTCCATGGGTCAAGGAGCCAGGTCACAGAGGCAAGTAGTGCTACAAGGCTTTCATATAAGGCATGCTTCAAAGGTTCAATTGAGCAATAAATGGAGCTGGCATTAGGCCAAAGATGCAAATATACAAATTCGATTGAGCAAGACACAACAAGACCCCTTCAATGAATTTTTTACGAGCCCAAATAAGGTAAGCCTGATATTTTTTTCATGTTTAGAGAGTCTAAAAAAATGTAAAAGAAGACTCCAGGGAGTACCTTTTTTGGAGATAGTCTAGTCGGTTCGAAAAAGGGGTAAACTTTCACTGAAAAGACATTTATTCAAAACCAATTTAACAAGTGTGACAAAGACAAGATCACTCAGAAATATTTTCAATTTTAAGGAGTCTAAAAAGAGCTTAACTATGGGCTTAGCCTTTTTCTGAGTTTATTATCCTTAGCCCGAAAAAGTATAAAAGTTACTGAGGAGAACTCTCCCGGTGAGATGAATCTCCCGTGTACATTTTTCTAGTATAATCTACAGGATGGAAAAAGGGTTAAACTCATGCCAGTAGATGTTCTTCTGGACCAATTTAATGAGTGTGAATGAACAAGGTCACTTCACGATTTTTTCAATTTTAGGGAGTCTGAAAAGAGCTTAAATATGGACTCCAGGGGGGTTCCTTTTTCGTAAGTAATCTCCAAGGCCCGAAAAAGGTAATAAACCAAAACTAAGGAGAATGTTCCTTTTTCAAAGATTTAGTCCCTCAGGCCCTAAAAAGGGTTAAACTTACACCTGAGAATACTCTTCTAGTGAACCAAATTTCCTAGAGTATAACTTTATTCATGAAATTAGCCATCCAGATCGAAAAAGGGGTAAAATACTACCAAACAAATGTGCCTTCATATTTCAGTTTGGCGAGCATGAAGGAAAAGAAGATTGCTCGGCAATATTTTCATTTTTAGAGAGTCTGAAAAGGGCTTAAAGAAGACTCCAGGGGGGCTACTTTTCCCATTTAATCTAGATGAGATCGAAAATAATAAATACAGTCTTTTCGGAGTTTCTTTCAAATTTTAAAGCGAGTCTAAAAGACAACAAACCGTGCTCATTTAGGGAGTCCCAAGGAGAAGGCCAAGAATGATGGTGCATCAAATAGATGAGGCTTAATTTCATAATCATGAAAGGACTAACAAGGACTCATGAACCTATAGTCATTACAAACAACATGGATGCCAAAATGCATGAATGATCTACCTAGGGCATCCATGTAAACGTAGGCTCTACCACCTAATTACGACACTTCTAGAGAAGCAATGAAGGTTCTGTGTCGCACTTCGATGGGGTCGATCCTATGGAAAAGTGAAAAATAAAACGAGATGCAAAAAGTGGAGACAACATCTTATATGCAAAAAGTTGGAAAAAAAGACTTTTATCAAAGAATACCAAAAACTGACCCATCCCCAAAAACGTTACCGAACCAAAAGGAAAAGAGTATTGGAACGTCCAATAAGAAACTTAGAAATGGAATCAAGTGATCACCAAGCCAGGAAAAATGACAAAGGGGGTCAAAAAGTGGAAAAAAGGGCCAAAAAAGTCTATAAATAGAATCTAACAACTCATTTTTACCATCGCAATTCGAAAAATAACCAAAAGAATAAAAAAAACCTTTGCTAAAAAAATTGATTCTGGGAGCTTCAATGGATGAAACGAACTTCTACATGGACCAAGTAAGTACAAAATCATCACTCTTGCATTTTCATACTTCAATTTTGCATTGTTTTTGTTTTAGAGGGCACACTCTCTTAAAAAGAGAGACCCTACGTGTACGTGTCCTATCCAAGGACAACCCGCGTACATACGTGAATGTGGCCAATACAACCCACATACAACTTTATAAGCTTGGAAAAAAAAATGAAAGTACTAAACTTCCTCCTTTTTTCCATGGAACAGGATGTATGTCCACTGGAGGGAGAGGCAGCATGAGGATATCGACATTTTGTTCTAAGAGGACCCTACAACCATCACTGCACTGAAAACATGTGGGCTATGGAATTTCTTCCAGTGTCCTTTTATGAGGGCACAACCTTCATTACTCAACTGTCTCATTGATTATTGGCACCCAGATGTAGAGGAATTCATGCTACAGGGTCATTCGTTGACCCTTAAGATGGAGGACATTTATTTCTTGACTGACCTCTTGAGGAGAGGGGAACTAGTCAATTTGAGGACATTTCCCCCTAAGCCTTTCAACATCAAGGATTATATCCAGATGTACTACGAGGCTAGAAATAAGAAGGTAGGTTCTCAGGTGTTGATTCACAATATCACTAGTTTGACTCTATGAGTGATCTTGTTCTTGATTGGGTGGATTAATGGATCCACGACCCTACATCAGGTCTCCCTCGCACACATGCACTATGCCATTCAGTTTCAGGAGGCACAAATATTTGACTGGAGCACGACCATGCTTATATGCATGAAGAGACACCTGATAGAGTGTCGACAATGTACCAACAATAAATTTAGGTTTGGTATGATATTATAATCCTTTTTATTCAAGAGGGTTCTCAGTCTTTGTCTCGGAGAGACAGTACATGGGCATGTGGCCTCCTTCCCAACAATATGTAGGTGGGAATCATTGCTGCCATGACAGGGGGGAGGGAGGACCATAGATTCCTTTGATGACAAGTTCTTCAACTAGTGGGCATGATGGATTATGGTGATCGAGGACTACCCTTATGTCGAGATCAACTTCTAAAGAGATATAGACATGCCCATGCCTCCCAGAGGGGAGTGAGGAGAGATAGGTAACATTTTTTTAAAGTTACTTAATTTTTAATTGTTTTTATATATATCATTTTTATATGTGTACATAGTACTGACTCTTGTATATCTTCTATGTACATATGTGGGACTAGTGCACCCAGTGGACTTTGCAAGGACTTAGCGACGTCCTCAACTAGAGGCAGGACCAGTAGAAGCTAGAGGAACAACAGTTGCATCCCCCCCCCCCCCCNAGCTGGAGAGGTTGAGAGAGTTCTAATATTGCGCAACCTCACTGCACTCACTCACACCATACCCATGGATGAGATCAAGGATCTCCCACCTACTATGCAACCCCATGTAGTAGGGGTTCCACAAACATGGGTCCAGTTATTCTGGCATTTGGCCAACACTGTTGTGCATTATGGCAGGGACAATAGGCCCTGAGCTTAGATAGGATGGACCTTTTATGTGCCAATGGCACTTTTTGTACATGTATTTTTGAGGGCATAAGCCCAGTGATGTAGATTGAACACTATGTTTGAGGCGTTCACGCCCACCTATGTACTCATGACACTTTTTGATATATATATATATACACACACATTTTATTTTTCTTATGGATTACTTTTTTTACAAATGTATGTACATGTGTATGTGTTTTCTTTTCATTTTATGTGTGTGCAACATTCCAATATAATATTTGATTAGCTAGAGTATATGTCATATGATTAAATATCCTAGGAATATGGATATACATAATGTGATCGAAATAACGTTCGAAGAGATGTACCCTAAGGAAACGTCAGTGGAGAGTGGGATCATAAACGCTGCAAGCCCCATTTAACTGGGACACAACCAATTGAGCATCTAAGTAGACCTGAAGGTGAGAAATGTTGTGTGACAGAGCGTCACGAATAAATTCTATCACTGCAATGTATTCAACAACATCGTTTGTAGCGTCACCTAGAAACATAACTCCAAAACATAGCAACCGGCCTCTAGGTGTGAAAATCACCCAAGATGTAGAAGCAAGCCTCTGAGTATGTCGGCTAGCACTGTCTGCAAACCCAAAATACACCTCTGATTCACTTGAAATCTTCCATAGTGAAAAAGAAGACATAAATAACTACACGTCCACAAAATAAAAAAGACAAAAATTGTATAAGAAGCTATACGTATGTACAAGAATCCACCCAGGTGACAAACCTAAGAGTAATACTTCTTGAGGTAGAGCCCATTTCTAGGCTCTACCAAGAAATTTCCTTCAAAACCAACTAGACGGTAAGCACCCTTCTTCAAGACCTCTTTCACAATGAATGGTATGAACCACATGGGTTTGAACTTGCTTGCCCTCAAGGTATATTTGTCTTGATCATATACCAGGAAAAGATTACCTTCGGAGAAAATATGAGGATGAAGAGACCGATCATATTGACACTTGACTCATTTCTTATGAGCCTCATTGGTCAAGGTTGCATCACGATGCTACTCATCGATATGCTTGAGATATAGTAGGCATTTCTCAAGCGGTGATGTGTCCAAAAATAATTCTACTGCCAACTTCAAAGAAGGAATCTAACACTCAGTAGGTAAGACTACTTCCAACCCGTATACGAGTTGAAAAGGTGAAAAACTGGTGGCAGTCTTCACAAACGTTCGATAGGCCCACAATGATGAATACAACATCAAATGCCAATTTGACTTGGCAGAATTGATCATCCATTGAAGAATAGTCTTGAGAGCCTTATTCACAACTTCAACCTGACCATTCTCTTGCTGGTAATAAGGCGATGAATTCTCCTTTTCAAACCCAAGATTTGACGTTAACTCAATCATCATTTTTTTTTGGAAGTGACTACCATGGTCAGTGGAAATCTCCTTTGGAATTCTGAACCTTGCTACTATCTGATTAAAAATGAATAGAGTCATTGTTTCGCCATAATTGTTGAAAGTTGGCATAGTTTTGATCCACTTTGTGAAGTATTCTAATGCTACGATGATGTAATGATGCCCCCTGGCTGAGGCCAAGTGACATGTAGTGAATTCAATCCCCCACTTGGTGAAAGGACCACTAACAATGACAGGAAACATAGGAGCAGGATGTGCCCGCATCTTCTGACATAAGATCTAGCATGGGTGGCACCTTTTGACTAACTCAGTGGAATCCTTGATTAACGAGGGCCAGAAGTAACCTACACGTATAATCTTTTGGTTTTTTGCCAACCCATAAAAATGACTGCTACATGCTCCAATGTGAAAATCATTCAAAACTAGCTCTGCTTCTTCATGGATAAGGCATCGATGAAGAATGTAATCTACACTTCGATGATACAAAGTGTCATTGAGTATAAGATAGTTTCAAGCTTGATGTCAAATTCATCGACGCTCATCATAGGAAGTAGAAGCGTGGCACTTCAAAGTCTGGATATATACTAGTATATCTCCATACCAGGGGTTTGAAGATGCAATTAGAAAAATATCTCCCTTTATAGGAGATTCTTCGAGCATGATATCACTATACTCGATCGAAAGTTCCGAAATAATATCAACAAAGACCAACGACTTTTTGGATTTCACAGAAACAAAATCCAAGTCAAATTCCTAGAGGATTACAATCCATCTACTGATTTTTTTTCCAGTGACCCTTCGTGTTAAAACATATTGAAAAGGATTCATGATGGCAATGATAGTCGTCTTGCGAAACAAAATGTAGTGACGGAAACGTTGGACAGCATGTACTACTGCCAAAGCTAGCTTCTCAACATGATAATAGTTGAGTTATGGCCTAACCAAGCCTTGACTAAGGTAATATATAATGTTCTCTTCGAGCATATCATCTTCTTGAACCAAGACCATGCCATTGGTCATTTCCTCAGCGACCAAATACAACAAGAAGTTTTTGTTATAATAATGAGGTCGGAGCAGAGGGGAAGACATCAGGGCATGTTTCAATGCTTCAAAGGAGCGTTTAGAAGATTCATCGCAATAGAATGGGACTCCCTTTTTCAAGAGACGCATAAAATCTTTTGTGGTCTTGGCGTAATTTGTGACAAAACACCGAAGAAATTTTTCTTTCCTCTGTAAGCTCATAAGTTGGGGTATCGTGCATGGGGGAGGAAATTGAACTATTGCCTCAACCTTGAGAGGATAGACCATGATCCCTGTTGTCAAAACAATAAAATCTAAGAGATGACCTTATGTCATGCAAAAACTGCACTTGTTAGGATTCAAGCGAATTCGATAGTAGCGACATCACTCAAAGATTAGTCGAAGATGAGCGGGATGATCAGATCTCTTGCCGTGATTCTAGATCATCAAGATATGCCTCGACTATGTGTCTAAGGTTATGAAAAGAAAACAACATGGACCTCTAAAAGGTGGATCCAACATTCTTCAGGAAAAAAGGCATCTTATGGTATGCAAACGTGCCCTAAGGACAAATATAAGTTGTTTTATGTTGGTCTTCGAGTTTGATCTAAATATGATTGTATCATGAGAAACCATCCATGAATTAAAATACCTCGCAACTGTTGCACTCATCGACAATATGATTGATGAACGGGGTGGGAAAGTTTTCTTTCAGACATACCTTATTCAAATCACGAAATTCCATGCACACATGAATCATACCCTGTTTCTTGTTAACTAGAACCGGGTTTGAAACCCATTCCATCAACTATATGGGGTAGATAAAATCGGCTTTGAGTAGTTTTTCTACTTTTGCCTTAATTGTTGTCAATTTTTGAGGATTTACCAGACGAAGCTTCTGTTGGACCATTTTGGCATCGAGATAAATGGTAATTTCATTCTCGATAATTCGTGGTTCAATTCCTATAATTTACTCATAAGACCAGGAAAAAACATCGCAGAATTCCTTGAATAACTTAGTGTAAGTTCAAATCTCCTCAGGGGAGCATTCTGCTCTGACCAAAAAAATTTCCACAATGCCAAGGGTTTTGGAGATATTTATCGGAATTGTTGTAGTGATACTTTCCATGTTACCCTCAACATAAAATCCATTCATAGCCAGAGGATTGATAGGACAAGAATTATCTCCATTCGTAGTCGAAACGAATTCTCCCACTTATATTCTCCTTAACTTGAGAAGGAAGTAAGATCTATGATGTAGATCATCCCATGGTCCATCAAGACTATTCATTTCCTTGAGAATCACATCGTCAGAGGGAAATACCAAGTCTAAAGAATATTGAGTGACAAGAGAACATGGATCCCAAAGAGGCTCGAGAACCGAATCTAACTCCTGTGTGAGAGTTAGATCAGGGTTGACCGAAGTTTGTTGGACAATGTTTTATGCAACCTCAGCCACAGACAAGGGCATGGCCATGCCAGGATGCCCCTTCCCTTCCATTGAGGCCAATGGAGAAGGTAGATTCCACATATAGTTAAAGTAGATCATTCAAAATGACGACACTTGTAGAGTTGTATCCCTAGGATGGTTAGGAACAACCGATATAAACCTGACATTGCCAGAAGGTGGTGGGTAATCTAAATTTCCCATCAATGATAGAAAAAAAAAACACCTAAGTTGACAATGTCAGGTTGTGGATTATCAATCATCGAGACCTTGGAAGCCCTCGATGAAGGGTCAATATGAGAGAAGGACAATTGGTCAATGGTCATAATACAACCTCGTGCAAAATACACAAGACCAAAAAAACTGTAGAAACCATTGCATGCATCTCATAAGTCCAACTCCTTCCTAACAATAGGTTGTAGTCGAGAGGTGCATCGACCACTTCAACTTCGACACACATGGTCCTTCCTCCTAACTGCACGGGGAAAGAAGGAATGATCCCATGTGGTATAAATGACCAACCATCAAACTTCGTAAGCAGCGTAGGTGACATAGACAAACCGGGTTGGCTAAAGGCCTTCCAACATGCCAACGACATCACGTAAGTCGAGTCACCCTCATCAACCACTATACGAAAAAATTTCTGAATAAAATATTTCATGGTGTAATCCACTACTATCTGAAATGCAACGTGGTAGGGAAGATGGGGTTTTAAGTCAGTTGGATAAAAAATGATCGCTCCCGCATTACAAGTCTTCACTGATCCCAAGGAGGATTACAAATCTTTTCTCTGTGAAGGGAAACTATGGAGGACCTCCAAAGCAAACATCGCACAAGGGGTCTATGCCAAATCTTCCACAATGGAGTGGTTATGGGTGGCCCTCGCGTTTGGATTATGAAAATCCTTATTGACTGCACCTTTCGAGATGTGAATCATCATTTCACCTGCCACATTCTCTGTCTATAGAGGATTTGGTGGGTTTGTTGCCATAATCTCGAGCCCTGGTCACTATATTAGCCTCGACATTCATCATGAAAATATTAGAGGCCAAGTTAGTAGGTGTGGGGGGTCCCTGACTGTCCCCTTCCATGCTCATAGATTCTAAATCTTGAGCCATATTTTTCCCTTGTGGAAAAGGGTTTGTTAGCACAACAGGTTTTTGTTGCACCAATAGCTTCTGGGCTTCTGCAAGCCGTGGGAACAGATGAGTCAGGTGGTATTCCATGCAAAGGTTACACAGATACTTCGACTTCTTCTTCTCTATTTTCCCTCCACCAACATTATTGGTAGCCTTTTTATCCCCCTTACCCTTCTTATTCCATTTTTTTTTCTTTCCCTCAGGATGCTGGTTGGCCTTAGGTTTCTTCGACAGCACAATGTGTACATTCAACATTTGGGTAGGGGGAAGAGTCAAACTAGAAGTCTGGATGGCCATAGACTATTGTATAGACAATTGTTGCAATTGATTTGACAACAGGTCCACATAATTACCTTGCGCTGATCCCACAATACCATTGGCATGGGGTCCAAATATTTTCTTGTCCTTATCGAGAATAGACCATGACGCATTTGGAAAAATATTGTAGAGCATGCCAGACTGAGAGTAGATTAGTTCAAGTTGTTCTTCTCTCATAATCGCGTCCTCTTCTAAAAACACTCTAGAAGTTGCTACGTCCTTGGATATACAGGGCACCAAATACTTCAGGAATCACTCAAGCAAGAAATAAGGAGGTACCTGGACCTTAATTAAGATCTTTTGATGTTGCCATTCTCAGACATGATCAGAGATATGGTCAGCCTTGGTTTGCTCAAAGTAGGCCAACAATTTGGTGTTGGCACATTATCTCATAGGTAACTGGAAATGGTTCAAAAAGACCATCTTTAAGTCATTGAAGTAAGAATACCTAGAGCGGTCGAGCTCAATATACCATTTCGTGACACCCCCTATAAGAGTGAGTTTAAAAAGGTGCAACTAGACAGATTCTTCCTTCAATGAGTTTGACGAGCACCATAAATGGAAAGTTGTCACATGATCACCTAGATCTTCATCGGGCTTGCCTTCAAATTTTGGAATATCTGAGGGAAACTTAGTCGGCATGGGGGGCCAACACGGATAATGAAAAAATGGGTTGTTCATTAATCTTGACAAGTCTGGCTGATGTAGCATTTCCAAAAATGGTAGTTTCAATTGTGTACTATTTATAGGAAAGGAGGATCCTGGATTTTGACTGGCACCAGGTTGCCAGACAAAGTTGGATTGTTTTCCAAGGTTCTAATATAAACCATGGCCTTGACCAGTGTATGGTAACTGTGTCTATTGGGGTATCATCGACTGAATCCCCAGTATGGTCGCTAGTTCTGCTAGCTGAAAAAAACCCCTTTAACTACACCAGGGTTTAATATGTAGACATATAGAATAACCTTCTAAAAGTTAATCAATTCTCTATTATACCCGAAACATACCCAAAAAAAATAAAATAAAGCAATAAGAGAAGTGATCGGGTAACTATACCTTTGATCCCATGTCTGGTGATGATCTCCTCAGGCTTGGTAGTTCCATTGAATGCACGTCTCCTCCCAAGGTTGACCTACATCTAAAGATAGGAAAAAAAGGACTACAAGCATGCTATTTTATTCATGAGTTAAGGTTAGATATTAGATGCTAAGTATAAATCAATGAAAGTACACAAAACACCATTGTTTGGGACAAAAAAATGTGATTCTTTTATTCATCATACAAAGATTACAACTTACAATCTGTGTCAGCCACCATTCCATGAACCTGGTCTAGGATAATATTTAGCATGCTCCAAGTGCACCTTGAATGGACTCCTCTCAATCTCTTGATCATCTCAAAGAAGGGAATGGATTGAATGGAGGGAGAAGGTGTTGATGAGGGAATGTTGAGGCAATATCTCACAAAAGAAAGAAAAATCTTGGGCAAGGAGGGGAAGTGAAATTGGGCATATTTTCACTGTTCTTATGCTTGGATGTGAAATGAGACCCCAATGATTTCTTTTTTATGCCAAAAGGATGTTTATTTAGTTGGGTGATGGGCTATAGTAGGTGGATTAGTTGGGAAACTTCCAATAGCCCATGAATTTCAATGAATTCCTTGCAACTTTTTATTTTTTGCAAATTTTGCAAGCATACGTGGGCTATAATGGTGCATAAAGCATATGTATGCTACCTCTAGTGGTGCAGGAAGCATATGTACATGAGTTGTAATGGTGCAGGGTGCATACATCTTATAGAAATTCGGTTTTTAAGAAGTTATTCTCAGCAGTGTTTTGGCAAAATATGCAAGTAAGAGGGACAAGGCCATGTATGCAGGAACAAGGACTTTTAGGGCTATAACAGTGGGGAGAACTTATACCATAATTTTTAAAAAGGGGTCGCTTTCCACCTTTCAGAAAAGAACAAGAAATACTATCCAATTTTCCCCATCCAAGTGGGGTCATACTCTTTGGAAAATGAGAAGGAAGATGAAAAGGAAGTTGATGCACTCAAGGATCTATGTCTCTGTTTGAGGGAACCTAAATCACATGACCCTCAGAATGTAGTGTATGAACACATGAAGGTCATCAGATTAGTGCCACATACCATGCATGAGTGTCGGTTCTCAGAGGATATTTTCCTAGGTGCATTGAGTTTCAAGGAAGAGGTGGAAATGATTACTATTGACGTATCCCAACAAAAATTGAGAAAGTGATGCAGGAGCATCTCCAACATCAAGTGCGCCAGCGTGGAAATGAAGGACAACTGCACAAGCCAGCACAAATTTTGAATTTCTCTTGGAGTTGATGCGCAAACATAAATGTGGAAATTTAATGAAGCGCACTTGTATAATGTAAACGGACCTTGAGCGATTCACTCTCATCCTTAATAGATAGAAGGCATTTAAAGTAGTTAATGTAAAGTAGGTAGAATTGAATGTGTAGATTAGAAAATTTTAGAGCGCAAGAGGGAAATGGGATATAGACACCCTCATTGTGTATTGTAGCATTAGCAGAGGAAGAAGAGAATAGAGGAGAAGCAGAGAGCTGTGTAAGAACACGCATGTCCAGATATTTGGATTAATAGAAAGAGTTTGATTCAAATTCATGGTTTCATGTTTGTTCTCCGTGTATTGATGTTGAATGATATGCTCATGAATGTTTGCCTCCTGTTATACATTTTATTTTCATGCTATGTATATGATTTCATGTTTTGAGTTTGAAGTCTGAAAGGGAGTAGGAATGAGTTTCAATTGTTTCTCTATCTGAACAAGGATTCCTGCAAAAAGTGCATTCGAATTGTCCGCAAGGAGTGCATTGACAAAGGGTTCAGATAGGGTAGATTTTGTTCTCATTCACTCAGTAGTGCAGATAGGTACAAGAGCCGTGCAAGGAGTGCTCAGGCCAAGCTAAGTCTCAGAGTTGCGAGTTTGATCAAAGCGTTGAGAGACTGTTGCTGCAGGTGTGCACAGAGTTAAAAGATTTCAACACTTAGGTAGTGCTTGAAAGTCTGCCGCAAGGAGTGCATGCATGGATCTTCTAAAAGATAAGGAGGTATAGGACCTTCTAGTAATCACCAAGGAGAAGTGCAGGAAGTTTGTGCCGTGGAGTGTATTGCAGGCGTTGCAAGTTTGCGTGCAGGTGAACAAGTTTGTGGAGGAATACTTGGTTCATTTCGCAGAAATCATCAGGAAAGATGGATGGTCAGAATTCTCTGAGGAGAGTTCGTGAATTTTTGTGGGTTGTTAGATTTCAAAGAGGAGCAGGGGAGATACGGCGAAGTATTCCCAAAAGGTTCAAATCTCAGGAGGGGAAGGACCATAGATCTGAGCCATAAAGGTTGTCGAATTCATACGCAGATACACGCATTGGGGTTTCATGGGTTGAAGTCCTGTAAACATTGCAACGGGAATCGCAAAATCACGAAACGCGATATCCCGATGGATAAGAGAATAGTGTGGGGCCACAGGAGTCAGTGAGGTGGACAGGTGGCACACTATTTCGGAGTTTCGTGGCGAGAAGTCCCGAAACAATTGCATCAGGATTTGCGATATTGCAAAGTCCGAAATCCCAACAGAGGTGATGGGGCATTGAAAAGTCAAACTCGCGCATGTATCGAAGTTTCGACATATCGGGATTCGGTAAGAAAATTTGTTTGACATCATGAATGCCAAAATCGCGATAGGGAAAACCTCGAAATGGAAAAGGTAAGGGTCAGCATTGACTTTTGTTGGGTTTCGGGGATTCAAGAGACCAACGCTCGACCTATGGATTCGCGAAAGTACGAATTCCGATCTCCTAAGTGAAAAGAGGGGATCCCATGAGGATTGTTGTGGGTGCATATTTTCTAATAGGGAAATAGAAGAACCAGTTGGAGTTCTTCGGGCCGTGGAAGGAGGAAATATCCTATGTTGACGTGGACCTTCCGACCTATGGGTCGTGTAGGGAGGGCGTCGGCGTCATTTTGGTATCAGAGCGCAGAAATGTTCTTTTCTTTCTATAGCAGAGAAGAAGAATTCACCATGCCGCCAAGGAGATGGGACATGCAAACACCAGATCCACCAGAGGAGAGGGAAATGCTGAGAAGAAGAGGCAGGCAGATGACAGATCCAGCTATGGAGAGAGAGATTTGTGATCTACGAGCTAGACTCGAAGACATGGAGACAACGCAAAGACGCACAGTCGGTGCGGGGGATCTCAGTGATTCCGAAAGCGAAGCTGAGGCTGAACGTGAGGAAGAAGTTGCAGCCGAAGATGCATCAAACAAACATTTGATCAGAGCTATTGCAAGGATGGGTGCAAGAGAAAATATGGACATTCCAGTTTATGAGGGAAACTTGGATGCAGAGGAGCTTCTAGACTGGATTAGAGCTCTGGACACATACTTCGACTATGAAGATGTTGAGGAGGACAAGAAGGTCAAGCATGCTGTCACTAGATTGAAAGGACATGAAACATTTTGGTGGGATGAACTACAAGCTGAAAGATGCTGCAAGGGCAAGCATAAGATCAAGAGATGGGACAGAATGATCGCAAAGATGAAGGCAAAATTCATCCCCAGAGATTATCAAATTACTCTATTCAGGAGAATGCAGAACCTGAGACAGAAGCTGATGACAATGAAAGAATACACTGAGGAATTCTACAAGCTGAACATTAGGGCAGGTCATCGGGAAAGTGATGATGAAAAATTTGCTAGATATATGAATGGCCTGAGATATGATATCCAGGATGAGATGAGCATGGTAACCATCCAAACGGTGGAAGATGCTTATTAGATGGCTCTGAAAGCTGAAGAGAAGCTGAGCCGAAAGCAGAGTCAGAGGGGCCGAGGCAAAAGTCAGCCCAGAGGAAAATCAGTTGCCCAGAACAAATATCAGAAGCCCAAGGAAGATTGGAAGAAACCTCAGACCCAAACTGAAAGAGGTGGAACCTCACAGCTAGGACAACATACTGAGCCGAGAGGAGATTATGCTGACAATAAAACTTTTCCTCATACTAGAGGTAGAGGAAGAGGAAGAGGTTGAGTAATAACCTGCTTCACATGTGGAAAGAATGGGCATAAGTCTTACGAGTGTCCAGATAAAAAGAAGGAGAGTGGAGAAGCTCACATCACCGAAGCACAGAGGCAGGATGTTGAGGCAGAAGATGCTAAAGGCAGAAGATCGCTGATGATGCAAAAATTCCTTTTGACACCTAAGAAGGAGGTGGAGAGTTCAGTCCAATGGACCAGACTTTTCAGGACTGCTTGCAAGACCAAGGAAAGAGTATGCAAGGTCATTGTAGACAGTGGTAGCACGGATAATCTCATTTCTACGGAGATGGTAGAAAAGTTGGAGCTGGAGATGACTGATCATCCAAGCCCATACAGAGTTTCGTGGCTACAAAAAGGACATCAGGTAACTATCACTAAACAATGTTTAGTTGAATTCAAGAAAGGAGGATATAATTATAAGATATTATGTGATGTCATTCCTATGGATGTTTGTCATCTATTTCTAGGTAGACCATGGAAATATGACAAAAATGTGATTCATGATGGGAGAATGAACACATACACCCTAGAGAAGAATGGGAGGATTCACATGTTAATTCCAATCAAGGATAAGGAGGTGAAGACGGAAGTAAGCAACACTGTACTTCTCATGAGTGGGAAGGAACTTCTTACATAGGTTAAGAAGAAGGAGGATCCACAATTCATTGTGGTCAGAAAACCTAGAATTGTGTTGACCAACACCAAGGTAGATGATTTACCAGAGGAAGTTCAGGAACTGTTGGAAGAGTTCCCTGACATAGTAGTGGATGAATTACCTCGTTCTTTGCCATCGATTAGGAGTGTGAGTCATCATATTGATCTCATACTAGTAGCTAGTTTTCCAAACAAAGCCGCATATAGATTGACGCCACAAGAGAATGAAGAGGTTAAAAGGCAAGTCCAGGAATTGTTGGACAAAGGATTAGTCAGGGAAAGCTTGAGTCCATGTGTTGTTCCAACAATACTTAGTCTGAATAAAGACAGAGGCTGGAGGATGTGTACCGACTCAAGGGCGATCAATAAGATAACCATCAAGTACATATTTCCATTGCCAAGGATGGATGATCTGATGGATTTCTTGAGTGGAGCGAAGTATTTTTCAAAGATTGATTTGAAAAGCGGTTATCACCATATCTGCATGAGAGAAGGTGACGAGTGGAAGACAACATTCAGAACCAATGAAGGGTTGTATGAATGGCTTGTTATGCCATTTGGCTTAACAAATGAACCGAGTACCTTCATGAGGTTTATGAACGAAGTCCTGAGGGAGTTCATCGGAAAATTTGTCATTGTGTATTTAGATGACATACTAGTTTACAGTAAAATAGTGGCAGAGCATCTGAAACATTTGGCTACAGTGATGTAGAGACTACAACAGGAGAAGTTGTTGATAAACATGAAGAAATCCTCATTCATGAAGACATAACTCATTTACTTGGGGTTTGTTATTTCTGTCGATGAGTTGAGGATGGATCCAGATAAGGTGTAAGTTATCAAGAGTTGCCCATCACTGAAGAATATATTTGAGGTGAGAAGTTTTCACGGATTGGCTAGTTTCTACTGAAAGTTCATCAGGAATTTCAGTGAAATTAGTGCAACAATAATGGATACCATGAAGAAAAGACACAAGTATTTTCACTGGACAGAGGAGGCCGAGAAGTGTTTTAATCTATTAAAGAGGAAGATCACGGAACAACCAGTTTTGGTGTTGCCAGATTTCCGAAAAACATTTCAGGTGAAATGCGATGCAAGTGGATTTGCAATCGGGGCAGTCTTGATTCAGGAAGACAGACCGATAGCATACTTCAGCGAGAAGCTAAATGAAGCAAAGGTGAAGTACTCCACTTACAATAAGGAGTTTTATGCTATTATCCAGGCATTGAAGAAATGGAGGCATTACTTGATCCCGAAGGAGTTTATATTGTATAGTGACAATCATGCACTGCAGTTCGTGACTCAACAGGAAAATTTGAATCAGAGACATGTCAAATGGGTTGAGTACATGAAGAATTTCACTTTTGTGATTAAACATATTTCTGGTACTGCTAACAAAGTGGTTGATGCTTTGAGCAGGAAGTGTTTGTTGTTGTAGGAGTTCAAAGTCAAAACGTTAGGTTTTTATGATCTCAGGGACATGTACACTGATGATTAAGATTTCAAGGAAGCGTATGAAGCAGCTGAGAATCCAATTCTCAGAGATAGAATCCAATGGATAGAATACATGATCTAGGATAGATTACTGTTTAGGGGTAATCAATTGTGTATTCTGAAATGCTCCATGAGGGAGAATTTGCTAAAGGAGAAACACAGTGGAGGATTGGCAGGACACTTTGGTCACGACAAGATGTTCAAAAAGTTGAATGAGTCATATTTTTGATCGAGAATGTGAGCAGACGTCAAGAGATTCGTGGATAGATGCAGAATTTGCCAGCATTCAAAAGGGAGGAAGTAGAATGTGGGGTTTTATCAACCATTTCCCATACCAGAGAGGATGTGGGATGCAATCAGTATGGATTTTGTATTGGGGTTGCCAAGAACACAAAGAGGTTGTGATTCAATCTTTGTGGTGGTGGATAGATTTTCCAAGATGGCACACTTCATTCCATGTCAGAAAACCAGTGATGCAACTCACATTGCGAACCTATTTTTCAAATAAGTCATTCGACTTCATGTCTTACCCAAAAGCATAGTTTCGGATCGTGACATTAAGTTCATAGGGCATTTTTGGAGGACCTTATGGAAGAAGTTGGGAACTAACTTGTCATTTAGTTCGGCTTATCATCCTCAGACGGATGGATAGATAGAAGTGGTAAACAGGAGTCTGGGAGACTTACTGAGAAGCTTGGTGATAGAACACCACAGCCAGTGGGACCACATCTTACCATAGACAGAGTTTTCTTATAACGACTCGGTTAACATAAGCACAGGGTAGAGTCCATTTCATATTTTCTATGGCATGCAGCCGAGAGGGATTTCTGAACTAAGATATTCAGAATAGACTGCGACTAGGAGCGCTAGTGCAGAAGACTTCGCAGAGACGATGAAAGAACTTCACAGCTAGGTGAGGGAACGACTGATGAATTCAAGCCAGGAGTATAAGCACAGAGCAGATCAACATAAAAGACAACTTCAGTTTGAGTTTGGTGACTTGATTCTGGCACATTTAAGGAGATAAAGGTTCTTGAGAGGAACATATAATAAGCTGAAGATGAAGAAAATCGGGCCATGTAAGGTCTTGAAGAAATTTGGGGCAAATGCTTATGAGATTGAATTACCTGATGGAATCAAAATTTCTCCGATATTCAATATCTCATATTTGTACCCATATAAAGCTGAGGAAATAGGGACTTGAAATGAACAGCCAGAGGTCCATTGGACAAAGCAGATGCTAGCTACAGATAAGTCACAGATGGAGCGCATACTAGACAAAAGAGTGAGCAAGAGGACTAGGTGGAAGGAATACTTTGAGTATTTGGTCAAGTGGAAGGGCCATCCAGTTGAAGATGCCAGCTGGGAGAATGAGGCAGAGATACAGAAGCATGGACAGACTGTGCATGAGCTCATGGACAAGAGCCCATGAAAATTTTCAAGCAAGGGAGTATGATGCAGGAGCATCTCCAACATCAAGTGAGCTAGCGCGGAAATGAAGGATAGCTGGACAAGCCAGGAAAAATTTTGAATTTCTCTTGGAGTTGATGCGTGAACATAAATGTGGCAATTTAATGAAGTGCACTTGTATAATGTAAACGGACCTTGAGCGATTCGCTCTCGTCCTTAATAGATAGAAGGCATTTAAAGTAGTTAATGTAAAGTAGGTAGAATTGAATGTGTAGATTAGATAGTTTTAGAGCGCAAGAGGGAAACGGGATATAGACACCCTCATTTTGTATTGTAGCATTAGCAGAGGAAGAAGAGCATAGAGGATAAGCAGAGAGTTGTGTAAGAACACCCATGTATAGATATTTGGATTAATAGAAAGAGTTTGATTCAAATTCATGGTTTCGTGTTTGTTCTCTGTGTATTGATGTTGAATGATATGCTCATGAATGTTTTCTTCCTGTTATACCTTTTCTTTTCATGCTATGTATATGATTTCATGTTTTGAGTTTGAAGTCTGAAAGGGAGTAGGAATGAGTTTCAATTGTTTCTCTATTTGAACAAGGATTCTTGCAAGGAGTGCAGTCAAATTATCCGCAAGGAATGCATTGACAAAGGGTTCAGATAGGGTAGCTTTTGTTCTCATTCACTCAGTAGTGCAAACAGGTACAGGAGCCGTGCAAGGAGTGCACAGGCCAAGCTAAGTCTCAGTGTTGCGAGTCTGAGCAAAGCGTTGAGAGACTGCTGTTGTAGGTGTGTGCAGAGTCAAAAGATTTCAACACTTAGGTAGTGCTTGAAAGTCTACTGCAAGGAGTGTGTGCAGGGATCTTCTGAAAGCTCAAGAGGTATAGGACCTTCGAGTAATCACCAAGGAGAAGCACAGGAAGTTTGTGTCGTGGAGCATATCGCAGGCGTTGCAAGTTTGTGTGCAGGTGAACAAGTTTGTGGAGGAATACTTGGTTCATTTCACAGAAATCATCAGGAAAGATGGACGGTCAGAATTCTCTGAGGAGAGTTCACGAATTTCCATTAGCCGTTAGATTTCGCGGAGGAGCAGGGGAGATACGAAAAAGTATTCCCAAAAGGTTCAAATCTTAGGAGGGGCAAGACCATATATCTAAGCCATAAAGGCTGTCGGATTCACACACAGATACATGCATCAAGGTTTGGTGGGTTGAAGTCCTGTAAACATTGCAACGGGAATCGCTAAATCGTGAAACGTGATATCCCGATGGATAAGAGAACAGTGTGGGTCCATAGGAGTTAGTGAGGTGGACAGGTGGCACACTATTTTGGAGTTTCATGGTGAGAAGTCATGAAACAATTGCATCAGGATTCGCGATATTGCGAAGTCCGAAATCCTGACAGAGGTGACGAGGCATTGAAAAGTCAAACTCGCACGTGTATTAGAGTTTTGGCATATCGGGATTCGGGAGTCGGTAAAACAAGTTGTTCGACATCGCGAATGTCAAAATAAAGATAGGGAAAACCTCGAAAGGGAAAAGGTAAAGGTCAGCATTGACTGTTGTCTGGTTTCAGGGATTCAAGAGACCAACGCTCGACCTACGGATTCGCGAAAGCGCAAATTCCGATCTCCTAAGTGCAAAGAGGGGATCCCACAAGGATTGTTGTGGGTGCAGATTTCCCAATAGGGAAATAGAAGAACCAGTTGGATTTCTTCGGGCCGTGGAAGGAGGAAAGATCCTGTGTTGACGTGGACCTTCCGACTTGCAGGTTGTGTAGGGAGGGTGTCGACATCAGAAAGGAGGAAGAACAAGATAGAAAGTTGAGGCTAGAATAGTTATGAACTCTCCTCCACCAAGATAATAAAAAACTAAGTGAAGAAGAACAAAGGAAAAGAGAGAAAAAAGATGAATTTGTGAGGAAAGTTGACGAGCCCGAAGAAAGTTACCTACTGTTGAAAAAAACAGATGTCAAAGATAAGTAGGTTGCAATGGAAAAAACTAGAAGTAAATATTCCCCCTCTTGAAAGGATCGTACAAGGAAGAAAGAAACAATAAAAACATGTAATCCACCATCCTTCTCACTGAGAGAAATTTAGGAAAATAATAAGATAAAGTTGAGAGTATAGAAGTCTAAGACATTGTTTCAACAGGTGTTGATGCTATCATCAACCTATATCTTGAAATAATTGTGGTCGGTATCCCAATATAATAATTCACCCCTTTGGATTCGATTACAGGAAGCTTATCACTCACCTCAGAAGGAATTGGGTTCGAAGGAGGAGTGGTTGCAGTTGGATATTATTACTACAACCACAAGACCCAAGATATAGAGAAGAGGGACCCCAAAAGAAAAAGGGGAAAAATAGAAGCAATCCAATATGTGCTAGAAAGGAATATCAAATGGAAATATAAGCCTAATGCAAAGGCTAATGCTCGCTTAGTGCTTCTCCTAGGATAAACATCATGTCGATTCATAAAGTCATCATAGCTCTATATGCTACAAAAGTTGGGGTCACATATTTGGAATTGACCCTAGCGGCCATCAAAGAATCTACTGCCAGTGAGAAAACAAAATAAATTCAACGGGTGAAGAAATCCTATGAAGAGGATACAAAATTTTTTTTACAGACACATGAGGAATGTCTACAAATCAAATTCACTAAGTCAATGTCATTGGTCCAGAAGGCCCATGCTAGTGACATGCAACAACTTGAAGCCTCACATATTCTGGAGGTAACAAATTGCAAATCACAATTGGAGGAATTGAGGTCTTTCAATGAAAAGGGTCGAGCCAAATTCCAAAGGGTGCAAATAAGGAATGAAGCTTTGAGAAAGACTATAGAAGAACACCAAATCCAAACAAATATTCTCAAGGTGATGAATACAAATTCCCTGGAGAAGAATGAAGAACTTTGAAGAACACAAAAAAGGTTGTTCAACGCATTGGACAAAGTTTTGGTGACTGGATATGAATGAACAAATTTTGACTCACATGTGAAAGCTACCCAGGAAAAGTATCAAAAACATGTTGAAGCTTATGATGAAATCATAGAGTGGTAAGACTCTCAGCCTACATTTTAGTCCCCCAAAACCCTCTCATTGTATTTCGATGAGGAAAGAATATGAGATCGTCAACTTGTAGAAATAGGTATTGCAATGATTTTCAATGTGTTAAAGATTCAGGGGAAAGTCATGGTTTCCTACATAGAGGTATGTATATCATCCAACAATTTTCTCTCTCAAATATTCATCAACCTAGACGATCATCAAAGAGGTGGACACCAAATGGAACCTTGCTTAGAGAGAAATCGAAGAAAAAATATTGATCCAACCCTCCAAAATCATCACCCTAACCGAAGATTAAATGCAACATGTTGATTAAAGCCTCATAATGAATATCATCATTCCCATGTTTAAGATTCAGGCTGACCTGGAGAGGAAACAGTTACTTCAAGTATATTACATACTTGAAGACTTCAAGAATTGGAAGGAAATTGTGGACACGAGGGAGAAATCATTAGGGCACCTTTGAAGAATTGTTTTTGTAACTAAAGTTTTGCAAGGTAAATAATATCATTGTAATTATGTCCATGCCATAATTAATAAGGCAATTTGGAGAATCCCTTCAGTATCCCAAGCATTATCAATATGACTATCGAATCACAGTCCCATGGCACCTCTATAAATGGGATGATTGTAATTGAAAAAAGGCTTTTGGTTCTTTAGAGAAGAAGGGTATTTTTACTATTATTTGAATAAAGGACTGAAGACAATTTGGGAGATAATGTGTTTTATGTGTATGATTGTGACTATTTATATCCATGCATATATGTTTTGTGATTCTAAATGTTAATCTTAGAACTATTTCCTGATTTATATTTTGTGACTTACAATCATTATTGTTTTTCCTTTATGAATACAATGACTCAATAGCTTAGTTGTTAAATCAAATTATATTGGCTGCAAATAGCTTCTTGGTCAAAATTATATATTTCTTGCTTCATGAATTCTTTCTATGCGAGTAATATCATCTTTTGTTGTATTCTCCTTACAACTTTCTCCTGATTAGGATAGGTAGTTTAGAATTAGTTTAGAAATTGCATCTAAGAATAATAATCATACACCTTAGCTTAACTTTAATTAGTTGAGTTTACTTCTTTCTTATTTATTTTTAATTCATCTGAGAACCTTTGGTTCTCAGATTCATATTTAGTCAGTATTTTAGTTAGTTGGTAACTAGGAAAAAATCTGGTCGGAAATGCTATCCCAAACGAGAGTGGGTCTAATTGGGACTAGCCATTGGGAATTTTCCCTCATCTTATTGAGCAAGTCATACTCACTCGTAAAAATAACCCAATGTGCTCTTTAAGTAAGTTGTATATAGTCCAATCATCCATGTATACCTCAAGGAACTTATGACTAAAATCATGCAATGTTGTGATCAGGATCCGAGAAACTATTGTTGGGGAATTATTAATGCTAAAAGGCATAATGTTGTAGGAAATTGTTCCTCACTCAATAGAAAAGTAGAATTCTTCTTATATTCCTCGAATATTCAAACTTGATGATATCTAGAGAACCCATCTGTAAATGAATATGCATCATTTCCCGCTACTTGATTCAGTACCTCATTGCTAAAGGGGGTGGGAATGGTTTCATGTACACAAGAAACATTCAATATTTTTTAATCCACACAAACTCATATATCATTTGTACCTTTCTTGGTTTGTATCACAATAGGACTGATCCATTCAACCTTATTGACATGGAAAATCATCCCAACTATGAGCATCCTATCAATATCCTTCTTCACTTTCTCTTTAACTTGAGGATTTATTCGAGATGGCCTATGATTGACTAGTCTTGATTTAGGCTTTAAATCTATCCTCATCTCCCCTAAAAATACATTAATACCTTTTAGTTCTGATAATTTTGTATGGAACATATCCTCATATTCCGGCAACAGAGCCTATATCTATGTCATGGTCTGCTCATCCCAATAGTATCCAAGGATAGCTTAGGATGCTCATCAGTTCCTATATTGACTTTCCGCAACTTCAAGGGTTTTGTATAGAAACTACTGACATCATTTGGGATAGTATCTTTAACCTCCCTAGTGTTGGGTGTGTGTTATATTCTTTTCATGAGTAGTAGTGTCTGAGCGCCTGCGCCG
>ML785516.1:78928-131203 GCA_009831015.1 Picea engelmannii | reverse complement strand
CAAGTGGGAGAATGTTGGGTATGTGTTATATTCTTTGCATGAGTAGTAGTGTATGAGCACCTGCGCCGGGCACGCAAGGGGGTTAGAGGGGGGCGGAGCCCCCCGCACGGGGGTTGGGGGGCAGCACCCCCCAAAAAAAAAAAAAATTCGGGACGACATATTTCCGGGACAACATATTACCGGGACGACATATTTCCGAGACCACATGATATTAGGTGGTTTTTCGGCACATGGTTTTTTGCCGATGGTTTCCTATTTCCGTTTAAGGAATTATGGTTTTGGACTAATCCAGGTCATTGGGTGAGGGTTTTGGATTCCGCTGGATCCTATATGTATATTGTATTGTAAACAATGTAACACAATGTATGAATATAATATATGTTGGTTTTCCTGGTTTGGGTTTCCAGGTGAAAAATCTCTGTGTAATGTTTGTATTTGCCATTGTATCTTTTCTGTTCTTTTCTGAATATCAGTTTGCAGTAGATATTGTACAAGGTTAGAATTTACACCTAGTCCCTTCTAATTCCTAAAATTCCATATGCCTAAGTTCCTCACAATCATTGAGATCTTTTGGGTTTTTATCAACAGTAAGACAAATCACAGGTAATCAAGTAGGGGATTGGTAAATACTATGATGGAGGTACTCATGTTCAAGAAATATAGTAGGAGGATGTATAGGCTTAAATTCATCAACAAAAATTATTTTCTCAATCTGTTGCAAAGCTAAAGTGATTTTAGTGGACTTACCCGAGAATGAGAAGTCTTGACAGAACTGACATTGAAGGTTTTCCGAACAAGTCATTTGGCATTGAGCTTCCTTGTGTATATACCAAGAAGCTAGAATCTATCCCAAGGATTGAATAAAATGATGAACCCACAATTTAGAAGGTAGTTGTGCAATTTCCCATTCCTAAATACAGTGCATTACATGACCCCTTGTATCTGAAATCCCATAATATAATTCCAAAGATGATTGGTCCATATTTAGTGAAGTAAGTTGCGGAGGGGGAATAAAGTGATGTTGGATGACACACTTTTCGTCATCACAGGAAGATAAAGTAACCTTATGAGTGGCCCACCATATAGTTGAAGAGGATCATAGCACAACATCCAATACATGAAGTGTTTGTTCTGGTGCAAATTTAGTCTCTACTTCAACCAAAAAACTGGCCAAATATGAAGTGCCATCATACACAGGGTGTTGTCTAACCTCAAATACAATCCACCTGGATGCTCTAATAGTCGTGAAATGTTGTGAGAAGTTATCATATATTCCATGTTTCCAGTTGTCAAACTCTACCTCTGAATCTTCCCCTGTAGACTGAATATTGTGCCAACTTACCAATCTGTCTGTAGTTGGGTTAATATAATCCACCCACTTTCCTGTAGTCAGAGTGTAGAAATCAAGATAAATCCTAGAGGCCCTAGATGTGATAACACTAAAGAAATTTCTAAATTACTGTTACTGATACCACTCGAATTGGTAGGAATAGAATGTGGATAAATGATATGATTTATGGGAGAGTTTATTGTAGAATTTACTGTATTGGAAGATTGCGATGAGGGATTGGGTGATCCAAGTTTGGTTCTTGTGTGTTCAAGAACATATTCTTTCACCTGGGGATTTGTATTAGGAGGCCATATCATATTAGGTATTCTAGTATACTTCACATCTTCAAGCGTTGCACGGGTTGATTCTCCCACAACTCCTTCGAAGGTTATATTTGAGTCTTGATCCTCGATTGTGACTCTGATCATGATTATTTATTCCAACTTATCTTACATCAGAATAATAACTTACATCAGAATAATTTTCTATAAAATTCATTCCTACATGATTCGATACAATAGAACACATATTTTGGGAATGTACAACAATAGTTATCATTTTTTAGTGTGTAAACAACAACAAGGAAACTTAATTAGAAACAATTTGTTTTCAAAATTAACGAAATAAGGAAGCCCTATTTTTGTTACACAGGAACAAGTTATAAAAAGCCCTACTGCTGCTACACGAGAACCAGTTGGAGGAAATACAACATTACCATGTCATGAGATTTAAACTATCATGATTTTCTACGTCTACGCCTATTATAAAACTATTGTCACTACTCTAGTTTTTATATTATGTACATAAAAGGATTTTTTTATAAAATGCATGCATTAGATAGTCATGATTTTGGGTGAGAAGAAGCAATGAAATAAGACAAGTATGCTTGCAAAAATTTTGCAGAAAATAAGTTTGTAGAGAAAACAACCAAAGATGTTTGCTGCAACACCTCCAAGTTTTCTCCAACTCTTCTAGATTTACTACAACTCCATCAAGTTTGTTGTATATTCACTATAATTTATTGAGGATGCTAATTTTGAAGTTTGAAGGATAAATCATGAAAACTTATAAAAAGAAAATCATGGAAGGAAAACTAGAAAAATGTTAACAACTAAGAAGGATATGCATTTGAAAAAGAGTAGAATCTGTACATATTGATTGATACAGAGAAACTGGGTTGCATGAGGGCATGCAACATATTCATTTTGGGGGAGATGAAAGACCACATAAATTTCATCTTTTTACATCTTATTATCCATATTTTTAATCTCTCTTCGCTTACCTATGACCTTGTATAAGTCCATTTTAATGCTTAGGTGCGATATTTAGACCCAAAGTGTTTTCCATTGCATTTCCTTAGTATTTAATGTAAATTATGGTTAAATATTAGAAAAATAACATATTTTGCATTTATCTTTGAAAAAGGGGGTTAGTTTGTGATTGTTGTATAACCCGATGCCATTTGTTGCAACACCATTTCTACAACATTGTTGTTGTTACATCGTTGTTGCAACATATAACATCCCCAACATCCAACTGGGCTATTGAACATAAAAATTTTGAACTGTATACAAAATTAAAACATATAGAAACTCTGCAAATGCACAGATTCATAAAGAATAATAATAAAAATACACATGTAGCACACATAGGAAAACCCATAAAAATGCATACATAATAATGAAGAATGTAATTTAACACACAATTGACACTTATCTTGGTAAAAATATCACCAACTGTGTGTCGAACTTTCACATTCCTCCCAACCTTAGACCACACTACTCAAAACTCGTAGTAGTGGGTCACCCCCAAGGTGGGACTAAATGCCACCCGAGTAAAGGAATTCCTAACCAGGATGATGTATCTCAGACAATAGGAAAAACTTTGTTATAGGTGCCAACTCGAAATAACAACCTATAGTCCCTCATTTCCCACATGCCTATCCCACCCTAGGAAGTGTTCCCCTTCTCTACTCAACAATCCATCGGCTTCCCCACTTCCTTTCTAGGGATTCAACAATAGGTCAAACAAAAATTATCATAGCCCTATAATTACAGTTAGGAACCTTTGGGAAATCAATTCCCAACAATTCTCTCCCCTAGAGAGAATTTTGCATGGGACTAACAACCCGCCTCTTCAATATCCCACGGGACTAACAACCTGCTTCTTTAGTGCAACTCCTAAGATAACCAGGTATAGGTACATGTATAGGTACAATGACAGTGACAGGAAAGTACAAAGGATAGTTGAATGAGTGAGTGCATGATGATGGAATGATGGGAAAATAAACTAATTCCAAACTATATGTATCCATGTTCCCAACTTGACACTTGTCATGTTGAGAACTACTTTGGTCCACTTGTCCCCATGTTTATAACTTAGGATAAAATAATTATCCATTGTTTATACTTTAAGGAATATTAATATAATATTCCTTTTTGTCTTAAGCTCCCTAAATTAGCCCTTTATCCTTAACTTTTAACCCCCTTTCCTTAACTAGTGGAGTTTAGTCCCCCATACTCTTTTACATGGTTGGTCTAGCGCAGTGATGCGTTTTTCATTAATATTTGTGTGTGATTACATTTACATTTACATTACAGATATACCATCCTTTTTGCATCCCAGCTCACGAGACTCAAAACAAAACAAATACACAAAGGGTATTTGGCCTCAAAATCGTGTGCACTTATGTTGCACATGGTATCTTGGAATGTGCACACTTCATCATTTTAGTGTGCAGTACATGTGCACACTATACCATGGAAGGTGCATGCAAAATGATATAAAAAATCACCATCTTAGGTACATTTGTATTTAAATTTAGAGTTTGGGTTCAACCTAGGGGTATTACATTCCCCTCCCCTTTATTTATGCATTGTCCTCAGTGAAATATATACACATATACAACCAAAATTTCAAAAATCCTAAAAAGGATGAGGGTATTCTTACTGCATAGATTCCTTGTGCTCCCAAGTTGCATCTTCAAGACTGTACCAGGTTCATTGGAACTTTACTAGATCTATGGCTTGATTCCAAATATGTTTGATCTTATGATCCAATGTAAGCATCAGATGCACTTGAAAGGCAACTTCTTGCTCCACCTGAATCACATTCCAATCAATGACATGATTAACATTAGGTATATACTTTTTTAGCAATGACACATGGAATACATTATGAATAAACATTGATGCGGGAACGGAAAACATGTATGCTACAAGCCCAATCCTCTCTAGGATTTCAAATGGCCCACAATAAGGAGCTTCCAACTTCGAACAATTTACCAACTTCAGGTAACTTATGTTGGCCTTTACTTTAACGAATACATGGTCACGCACTTTAAATTCCTTGTGAATTCTTCCCTTATCAGCATAAATTTTCTTCCTATCTTGGGAAACCTTTAAATTATGTTTTATTTTCATCATTTTCTCTTCCATTTCCCTAATTAAATATATCCCAACCACTTCTCTATTTGATGGTTTGTCCCAGCTTACCAGTGTGTTGCACCTTCTTCCATAAAGTGCCTCAAATGGGCTCATCTTTAGAGATGCTTGGTACCCATTTTTATAAGAAAAATATACTAAGTATAGGTAGTCTTCCCATTTTGATGGTCTATCCATCACATACATCCTCGACATATCCTCAATCACTTGATTCACGATATTTGTTTGTCCATCTGATTCTAGATGATAAGTTGTGCTAAAATTCAAATTTGTTCCAAATCCCTTAAATAATCCTTTCCAAAAATTTGATGTAAATTTTGGATCTCTATTAGATACAATTGTCTTGGGTATACCATGTAGTCGAGCAATTTCTCTCATATAAATATCAACAATGTTGGTTGCCTTGTGAGTGAGCTTTACTGGAACAAAACATGAATATTTAGTAAGCTTATCCACCACTACTATGATTGAATCATGTTGCTTGTTTGTTCTGGGAGGTTTGGTGATGAAATCCATTGTTACAACTTCCCATTTCCACTCAGGAATGGGTAGTGGTTGTAGAAAAGAAGTTGGGTGTCTATGTATAGCCTTGACCTTTTGAGACTCCAAGCATTTGGCAATAAAATCAACAACTTCTTTCTTCATGCCTGGCCAATAATATTGGCTCTTGCAGTTGCAATAGTTTTCTGATAACTTGGGTGCCCAACATAAGGTACATTATGCATTTCTCTCAATATCATATTTTTCAATTCCTCAGAATTTGGTACATAAATTATGCCCCTATACATGATAATTTTATCATTTTTTAGCTTATAGTCTTCAATTTTCTACTGCAAAATACCTTGTTGTAATTTTGTTATTATTTCCATGTATTGCAAATCTGATTTTGTAGCCTCGAATATTTTGTCTTTCAAATATAATTGGTACATGCTAATGGATGTAGCATGCAACTCATGTACCCTTTTCTAAGTGCATCAACCACCTTGTTCTCTTTCCCTTTTATATGTTTTATATCAAAGTCATATTCACTGAGAAATTCTAACCACCTGTTTTTCCTGGAATTTAGAGTTGGTTGTCCAAATAAATATTTCAGAACACTATGTTCTATCCTCAACTTGAACCTTTTCCGCATGATTAAGTATCTCCACATATTCAAGGCATGCACTATGGCTTCAAACTCCAAATCATGAGTAGCATAGTGCCTTTAATTCTCCTTCAACTTCCTTGATTCATAGCATACAACATACCCATTTTGATTGAGGACTCCACCAAGCCCTTCTTTACATGAATCAATGCATACAATGAAGTCTTCATTTGGATAAAAAATCCTTAGTATTGGAGCACTTGTTAATAAATTGATCAAGTGTTGGAAACTCTTTTCACAATCCAATGACCACTGAAACTTCACACCCGTTTTTTGCAAGGAAGTGATTGGGTGTGAAATCTTTGAGAATCCTTCAATAAATCTCCTATAGTAACCTGAAAGGCCCATGAATGATCTGACCTCTATCACATTCCTTGGTGCTGACCATCCTCTAATGGCCTCAATCTTCTTAGGATCCATTGCTATCCCTTCCTCTGAAATGATATGTTCCAAATAATGAATTTTCTTCTGATAAAATGAGAACTTGCTCAATTTTGCATACAACTGATGATCCCTTAATACCTGCAATACCATCCTCAAGTGTTTTTCATTCTCTTCCTCCGACTTAGAATATATAATAATTTCATCTAAAAATACAATGAAAAACTTATCTAAGTATTCTATGAAAATATCATTCCTTAGACACATGAAGACAATCAGTGCATTTGATAACCCAAATGGCACCACTCTAAACTCATAATGACCATACCTTGTTTCGAAAGAAATCTTGTTGATGTCTTCTTATTTAATTCTTACCTGATTATAACCTAACCTGATATCAATCTTGAAGAATATGTTTTCATCTTTCAGCTGATCAAATAGGTCATCAATCCTTGGAAAATGATACTTGTTCTTCACAGTTACCTTATTCAACTGACTGAAGTAAATGAAAAGTATCAATGTTCCATCCTTTTTCTTCACAAATAATACTGGGGCACCCCAAGGTGACACACTTGGGTGTATATACCCCTTATACATAAGCTCTTCAAGTTGCATTTGCAGTTCCTTCAATTCTGGTGTACTCATCCTATAAGGGGTCTTGGATACTAGGGATGATCTAGGAATCAAATTGATGGAGAAATCAATGTCTCTTTTAGGGGGTAATCCTAGTATTTCTTTAAATACATCTTCAAACTCTTTAAGGACTACATAATCTTCAATATTTGATGCCTTGTATTTACATTTCTCTTCCATATGTGTTGCAAATATTTGACACCCTTTTATGCAACTTTTCTTCAACTGCAATGCTGAAATTTATCTGATGGTTACTTCCCTAGGAATTCCCTGTATTTTCCTTAGGTTCCCTTCATCATCCAAGAAAATAAATTCCTTATTATAATAGTCTAAGATATCATGGTGTTGGTCCAACCCATCCATACCAATTAGGCAATCATAGGAACCTAAAGGTATGATGTTCCAATCTACCCTGGTACTCAGTCCATTCATGTCCATTGGACATGCCTTGACCATCTCATTAATTTTTCTTTTAGCTCTGGTAGCCAACTGCACCAACCAATATTTTCCAAGCTTGGTTCTTGTAAAATGCAATCTTTCCACAATCTTAAGATCTATATAACTATTACTAGCTCCTGAATCAATTAAAATGACAATGGTTTGGTTTTTGATATTACCTTCCACTTCAATCATATGTGACTGAAACTCATCTTGCTTGTTGTCCAAGGATGCATAGATCCTAGGTACATTTTTTCCCATGTCCTCCATTGTATCATCTTGTTGTACATTGTGAACATTCCTCACTTTCTCACCTATGTGAGGAGAATATCTATACATATGATCTCCCCCACAAACCCAACATTGAATAGTTGGATTCCTTGGTCTTTTCCCCACTTTCTCGGTCATTCTGGGTTCTCTAGAAGTTGGTTGTTCCTGAGGATTATTTCTAAAGAATGGTGGCTTATTCCCCTTCTTCCTTTGTTCCATGTTGTTTTTCTTATTGTCTTCCCAAGATTTTTGGAAAGTTGTCCTTCCTTTATGCGGATCATAAAGGAATTTATCTCTCCTTATGGTCTCCCCCAATGTTTTGGGATCATCATATTGTATCTTGTCACTAATGAATGATGGAAACCCACTCAGATACCTTTGAATATTAACTAACTCATCCTTGATGAAAGAAACATACTTTGGCAGCTCTAAGAACCTTCTTTCATATTCATCTATGGTCATACTCCCAAGCTTGAGTTCAAAGAAATCCTTCATTTTCTTGTCATAGTATCTCTTATTCAAGTATTTCTTTTGAAAATACCTCTTGAATTCCCTCCAAGTATTGTTCTTCTCATCAATGTGTTACATCTACAAAAATTGATTTTGCCACATGGATTCCTTTCCCTTGAGTTGATAGATGGAAATTATTCCTTCTGCGTGTAAAGAGTAATTATGCAATTGAAAATACTTCCTCATTCTTAGCATTCATGTCTATGCATCCTCATCCTTCTTTTTCTCACCATCAAATGTAAGAGGCTTGATTTTGTTCATTTCTCCTTGTAGCTCATCCATGCCATACCTCCTCTTATGTTTCCTGATAGGGGATGGACTTGAACTACTGTATGATATCCTAGTGGAATGCCTTGGGAACTGATGGGAATGTCTTCCAACACTTATTGTTCTTTTCCTCTCATCATCAGACCTTTGAATTCCTGGTTTTCTTGAGGCATTCTCCTTATCCATCTTCTTTTCTATTTTTTCCAAGATCTACATTAAATTTATGTTGAAGCCCTCCTGTTTCTCCTTGGATTTCATAATCCTCTCATTATCAGCTTTATAACTTTGGACATCCTTTTGAAAAATTTTAATGGTCTCTACAAAGTTCATTCTTCCTCCCTTTCCTTCTCCATGTCCATTTGAGTTTGTACCTTCATTACCCATATTGACATACATCCCTCTGATCTCATCTTCATGGTTGTAATCCCCTTGTGTATATTCCATGATCTTGAACTCTGTGTTGATCCTATTCTGATCTAATTTTTGTTAACTCTGCAAAATGTGCAGCCAACAAAATGTTTTAGGCTATATACTTTAACAAATTCATGAAATTATGTGCAATTATGGTTCAATAATGCATCATAATTCTTTCTTCTGATTTACTAAAAATTGACTACCCAGATCAATTTTCTGGGTGAATAGTTATATTCTACTATCCAATACCTTTCCAACTCCTGTTTCCATGCTCAATTTTGATTCTTGAGAAAAACGTTATGGTTATTTGAAAATTGTCCATTAATTCTTTTGTTCACACTTCAACTTGGTTCAAATCTGTGTTGTAATTATGTATTTTTGCACCTGCTCCATTGGAGTTTTTGTATGATCTCAATTAGGTTTCTTCATATACATATTTTGGACAGTCTGTCCAAGTTTCACCTATTTTTGGGTTTTGGGATGCTAGTTACAACATGATAAAGTTCTAGGCCAATTAGTGTTTTTGGTCTGGAATGCTATGAGAACCTTTTGTGCCATCTGAAACATTTTTAACATGCCCAGAATTTTACTTCAACTACAATACTATTTTGTATGGTTCAATATCTTTCCATAGACTACTCCTATGCCTCAATCTGATTTCGGAGCAGAAAGTTATGGCCCTTCAAAATTAATTGGGTCTTAAAATTTACCCTCCATTGTTTGTCTTGTAACTTCCTCATAAAAGCTCTGTTTGACGAATGGTTTCCACCATTAGAAATATCTCTCCAGCACTTTGATTTGATATGCAAATACAAAATGTACATTTTTATACTCTTTTCTTATGGTTTTTGAGTAGCTAAAAACGTTGTTTAGGGCCTCCAAAACATGTTGCAAAAATATGACCTTCAAACAGTATCAAATGTCGCAAAAATTCACTGGTTTTCTACTTTTGTAGATCATCCAAATGACTTCATGCACACAAAATTGAAAATGTACACCCATATTGAGCATACACAACAACACCATAAGGTAGTGTATTCTGCAAGCACCTATAACCAATGTGGATCACTTCTCTGTCGCGCCAATATCTGGTGCACACTACTTTTGTGTTGTGCACCAATATCTATCATGCACAGATTTGGTTCATGCAATAATACTTGTTGCACAATTTTGTTTTCTATGGCATGCTAATATTTTGCGTGCATTTCACTCTATGCGCCACACCATGCCAAATTTTAGTACGCTCCCAACGCGCACCAGTACTCCGCATGCACCATTAATTAAACCGTCGCACGACAAGAATATTCAACTTGCATGCATTGCATACCAACATTGCATGTGCACCAACAAAATTCCTCTACGCTCTGCCTATACTCAGTGCGCACACCATGCATGCCAATATTATGTGTATGCACACCACACCCGCCAATAATACGCATGCGCCACCCAATCTGTACCGCACAATGATAAATTTAGTGCACACAACCGTGCACTATTATTTATCCGCGCTTCACTAGCTTTGCTCCACGCAGTGCCAAATTTAAGTGCGCACACCTGTGCACCATTATTTTTTGTGCATTACCAATTCTACACCGCACAGTGCCAAATTAAAGTGTGCACACCTAAGCACTGTTATTTTTCACGCATTACCAATTCTGCACTGCACAACGCCAAATTTAAGTGCGCACACCCGTGCACCATCATTTTTCGCGCATTACCAATTATGCACCGTGCACCATTATTTTTTGCGCATTAACAACCCCACATTGCGTAGTGCCAAATTTAAGTGCACACAACCACGCACCAACAATTTTTGTGCATTACAAACTCTACACTGTGCAGCGACAAATTTAAGTGCGCACACCCGTGCAATGCCAAATTTAAGTGCGCACACCCACACACCAATAATTTCTGCACATCCCAACTTGTACTCAGCAACACTAAATTCTAGCATGTGCATCCACTCACCCTTATTTTCCACACATCACAATATTTTCATTGCGTATCACACATTTTTAGTGCGCACACTTGCACACCCTCATTTTTCTGTGCATCAATTCCTCTTGAATTTTGCTGTAGAAATTGGCGATTTTGCCAAACTTTTCCCAATTTTCACCATGGACATTCTGCAGCTATGAAATCTGCTCAATTTCACTCTAATAACAACAATTCAACCTCTGCAACAAAAAATCTTGATTTGTTGACATTCTCGGAACAAAGTTTTCCCAAACTCAATTTACGAATTGAGAATTTTAATCAAATAATCTCGCTCCATCTCTCATGGGTTCCTTGTAACTTCAAATTCGACCAATTCTAGGTCTAAATTTTCTAGAATAGATATTCAATTAAGAATATCTCACCACTTGGTCAAATTTATCAAATTTCCCATGAATTTAAAAACAGAAATTGGGGCTTTTGCCTAATTCCACGCAATTGCTTCTGATTTTTACCATGGACGTACTATAACTTGAAAGTTGGCCACCTCGAAATCTAGGCCCAGTGTTGAAAACTAGATATCTGATACAATATTATAGTATCCACAACATCCAACTGGGCTATGCCACATAATTTTTTTGAACTGTATACAAAATTAAAATAAACAAAAACTTTGCAAATGCACAGATTCATACTGAATAATAATAAAAATACACATGCAACACACATAGGAAAACCCATAAAAATAAACGCATACATAATAATGCAACATGTAATTTAACACATAATTGAAACTTATCTTGGTAAAAATATCACCAACTATGTGCAGACCTTCCACGTTCCTCCTAGTCTTATACCACACTACTCAAAACAATCAGCAGTGGGTCACCCCCGAGCTGGGACTAAACTCCACCTGGGTAAAGGAATTCCTAATCAGAATGATGTATCTCAGACAACAAGAAAAATTCCGTTACAGGTGCCAGCTTGAACTAACATCCTAGAGTCCATCATTCCCCACATGCATGTACCACCCCATAAAGTGTGCCCCTTATCTGCTCAACATTCCCTTAGTTTCCCCACTTCCTTTCTGGTGCTTCAACAATAGGCCGGAAAGGAAGTCTCAGAGCCTTGTAGCTGCACCTTGTCATCTTTGGGAAATCAACTCCCAACAATTCTCTCCCCTAGAAATAATTTCTCATGGGCCTAACAACCCGCCTCTTCAATATCCCACAGGCTTGGCAACCCACCTCTTCAATATCCCAAGGGCCTGACAACCCGCTTCTTTAGTCCATCTCCTAAGATAACCATGTACAGGTACAAGTACGAGTACGATTACAGGTACAGTGATAGGAAGGTATGAAGGACAAATGAATGAGTGATTGCATAATGATGGAATGATGGGAAAATGAACTAAGTCCAAACTATATGTATGCATGTTCCCAACTTGACACTTTTCATGTTGAGAACTACTTTTTCCCACTTGTCCCCAACCTTAGAATTTAGAATAAAATAATTATCCATACTTTATAATTTAACAAATATTAATATAATATTCCTTTTTGGCTTAAGCCCCCTAGCTTAGCCCCTTATCCCTAACTTTTATCCCCCTTTCCCTAAATAGTGGATTTTAGTCCCCCATAGTCTTTTACATGGTTGGTCTACCGTAGTGATGTGTTTTTCATTAATATTTGTGTGTGATTGCATTTACATTTACATTATAGATATATTGTCCTTTTTGCATACCGACTCACCAACCTCAAAACACAACATATACACAAAGGATCTATGGCCTCAAAATCGCGCACACTTAAGTTTGATGCACACAATATCCTACAATGTGCACACTTCATAATTTTAGTGCACAGTACATGTGCACACTATACCATGGAAGGTGCACGCAAATTGATATCAAACAACTCACCATATTAAGTACATTTGTATTTACATTTACAATTGGGGTTCAGCCTATGGGTATTACACAACATCATTTCCATGACACCATTATTGCAACACCGTTGTTGTGAAACCATTTTTGCAACACCATAAGATATGACACCATTGTTGCAACACCAAAAGATGCAACACCCATGCAGTTGTTGTAAAACCCACACAGTTGTTGCGACACCAACACAACTTCCACAACACCGTCATTGCAACACCATTTCTACAACACTGGAATCTACAACACCTCACAACAAATTATGCAACACCCACACAGTTGTTGCAACACCCAGGCAGTTTTTGCAACACCCATAGAGTTGTTGCGACATCATAAATGTGTGCACCTTTGATACAAAACCAAACTATTGATGTGGCATTGGTGTTGTTACTCTAGGAATATTGTATGGATATTAGTGTGGCTTCACAAATGTTAATATTCAACCACCATCGAACATGGAAAATATATTCAAATACAATTTATATGGTTTAAGAGAAAGAGAGAAGAGAAGAGAAGAGAAGAGAAGAAAGGAGGAGAAAAATAGAAAAGTTAAAAAAATTAAAAATTAAAAGGTAAGTTTGGAACCAAAAACCTTTTTTAGCCATAATAGGATCATTTCAACTCAGAAACAGATGAAATTTAAGAGGTACATCCACAATAATGAGGGATACAAAAGTGTTCATGAGGGTCACTAGTTATTTCTACTTCAATTTTCTGAAAAATGCAAATTAGTGGGTTTTCAATATTAGGGTTGTGCTTAGTGATTGAGACCCAGATTAAGGTGAAATTTTTATAGATAGCTCAAAAATAAGGCATGAAGATACTATTGAAGGGTATGGATGGAATTTCAAGAAGGCAAGGGAGAATGCCCAATGACAGGTCCCAATTAGACCTGCTCTCATTTTCTATAGTGTTTCCAACCAATGTGTGGGCCCGGTTTCCACTCTAAAGGAATTTCTAATATGAATATGAGAATAAAATGTTATGAGATGAATTAAAATATGAAATTGAATCTAACTAAGCTGCCTAAAACTATCCTAAATTCACCCTATACTAATGTAACCTATCTTCATTAGGAGAAAGCTAATGGGAATGAGTACAATAAAAAATATTATTACTTGCAAAAGAATAAGTCACATATGCAAGTGATGGATTAATATAATAGTGAAATAAGCATAAAAAAACTAATTTCTTATCATATCTATAACATTGTTGCTACACAAATAAGGAAATTCATGATAGTATAAATATAAAGAACAAAGTAAAGAATAAATTCATTTAACTCTGCTCAATACATTCATACAATGGACATATGCACAAAGAAAAGTATCACATACACATATATAAACCCTAAATCTCCATGGATGTCTCTTTCTCTATTCTTTCATGCAGTAAGAATATTTTTTCGATATGTAAGAGATCACAATCCCTTTCTCATTTGCATTTCTCTCTTTTATAAAACAAGAGGGACTCATGGGTGATTTTAAGAACCCCCCCTAAATTTATATGTATAATAAATAGTCACATCCCTACAATACATAGGAAAAATTGAAGGTTATTTTATCAATAATATAATAGGTATATATAATTTTTTGGTGAATCTTTTAGTAAATTATACAATCTTGTAAAAACTTGGTGAATCTTTCACTGAATTATAAACTCTTGTAAAATATTGGTGAATCTTCATTGAATTAAAAATCCTTGTAAAGTCCTGGTGAATTGTTTGATAAAGTATAAAACCATATACAATAATAGGAAAATGTATTCATTAAACTGTTACATACTCATTTTACATATTTGGAAAAAGAAACATAATCTATCCATCCTCTAGACAATACTACAAACATTAGGGGTTATGTTTGTCAAGGTTCTCACTATACACTCTTGCATATCCCTCTATCATTTTTTGTGGAATTCCACCAAAAATTTCATATGTGTTGATCCTGACCACCACTTATGTCAACCTCGGGATATATTAATCTTTGCTATACCACTTCTGTTATGGATTTTTTATTACTGATTCATCAATTATGAAAGGACCCTTCAAACAAGTTCATCATAGGATGTTCTTAAATAAGATCACATATAATTTGATCCATAAATAACTCCAAGAGTATAAGAATATCGATAGGTCACATTCCATGCATGACTTCTTCTCTAATAATCCATTTGTACTAAAAAAGGACCCCTTTCGAAGGAAGAGAGGTCTCTTTCATCCCTCATATTTTTATTGTCTTATAAAAAATTAAAGGGACACATAACTTTGTAATAAATGTTGGGCATAGATTATGCCTTAGAAAAACATATAGTCTCAGTTAGATTGCGTTGGATGTTTCTTGAGTTGACCTAGGTTCTATTTTAGGTTTCCAACAAAACCCTGCAAACCATCGGCCCTTTTGGAGACCAGAAGGTAACACTATGCACAAAGTGCACAATACAGTCTCACCCAAGATGGATTATGGGTGACTGCAAGACCCATATGTATGTAATATTGGAAGGGAGTGTTATCACTGAAATTTCATCCGCAAATGGTTACAAGAATTCAACATCGTCAAACAGTTATGAGGTCACCCATGGACCAAAAATATCACAAAAGCATTCACAAAGGGTCAAAACTATACAACTAGTGCAAAAATTAAAGGGCGCTATGAAGACACAAGGTGCACGCGCACATGTGCAAACATGAAACGCAAGATTCGCGCACATGCGCACAATGCGCGACTGCTGTCACAAAAAGACGTGCACCTGAGAAACGACGCATTTATGAGAGTGGTCGGCCTCCCACCCACTTCTAGTTCAGCTTCCAAGTTGATTTGACACTCAAATCTGGACTGGATTCGAATGGGTGGCTGGTCAAAGACCTAGAAATGCCCTAATTAGCCTCTTTACACACTACAAACTAGTTGGACAATACCTCAAAGGAATGCTATAAAAAGGCCATGGATACACCTCAGTTTTCAAGGAATTCATAGCAAAGTTATGCTACCATTATTCTCTTGAGGAATCTTCTATCCTTACCAAGAGTATAATAGCATCATTGCATTGGGCAATCCATCTCACCCCTTGAGTGGATTAGCAAAGAATTCTTTCACCATTTTCATTTTTCATTTTCAAAGTTGTAAGAAGAGCTTATTTGTGGGGGTCCAAGAGCCTTCCCTTGGAGGAAGAAGGGACTCATAGTCCTCTTTCTTCTCAGTGTTTTCTTTCACTAATATCAGCCTTATCATTGGTGACATGGGTCTAATTATTTCTTTTTTCCTTATGTCCCTATGCTCATTAATCTAGTTGTTGTTTTATTTCTTAGTTTAATTCTTAGTTGTTCTTTTATATTTCTTTCTCTAACCCTTTTCCTTATAGCTGTCCTGCTTAGCAAACCCAAATAAGCTTGCAAGCACCTCTATTTTTCTCACTAAGGTGACGAAAGAGGCGCAACAGATTGGTGACTCCACTAGGGAAATGTATCAATTTCCTACCCCATTTGGGTTTTTCTAGATCTTAATTTGGTTTATTTAGCTTGCAGGTGCATTAACCGGCCTAATCCGACCTGCCAATCATCCAATTCCAAGTTGAATTGGGAGAATTCCATCCGAAATTTTCATTCACGACCATGTGTCACCTGTGCGCGGGTTTTTTGGCCCACAGACGTGTATCGTGCGCACATGCGCCTAAGCCACAGTTTTTTCCTGCACACCTGTGCCCATTAGCCCTTTTCGGTCTACACACATGCGCTTTGTGCGCCTCTGTCTCCACTAAGACTTGTGCACCTGTGCAAAAATTTCACATTGTAAATTTTTTTGAGATGTGGGGAAGGCCCTTAGCCTTCTTAAAACTGATTTCAAGCATGTTTTAAACTGCACCACACTTAGTCCCCTCTTCATATAAAGGGATTAGTCAAAACACATAGACACTTAGGGGGTTAAAATCATTATTTCCTCTTTTACTTTCATTTTTCCACATGGATGGCTTGCTTTGACTAAAAATACAAGTTGGAAATCATTTGAAATCACACCTAACTTGCATTTAGACTAGAAGTTGGATAACAATCACTTAGTATGCTCTTCTCTCGCGCCTCCAAGCGACCTTGAGAATCAAAAAAAGATTGTGGGACAATTTCATCTCCCTTAAGAAGATTAAAACCTTTAGGAGAGGACAACAACCCTTCTTGGGAGTCCTCTTAGTTTATTTTTCAAACACATCTTAAGATTGTAACGGGCCCATACATGCCCACTTTCTACAAAGATAGGATAGTGTTGAAATTTACTTTCTTAGATTGAATCACTAGGGAAGTTTAAAGGTTTTGTAATGGGCCCATACATGCCCACATGATCACAATCTAGGATAGTTTCAAAGCTTTTCTTAGATTAAATCAAAATAGGGAGTTAAAGGAATAGTAACGGACCCACATATCCACATGCTAGCTTCCTAAGGACTTTTGAATTACTCAAGGTTGTACCAAAGGAACTTAGTTAAATAGGTAATCAACACTTGTAAGGACCAAGCGAAGTCCACATGCATCAAGGTGACACCTAATTCATTAAAAATTGGCACACTTTCACTCATTGACACACAAAAGTCACTTATCACTCACATAGCTTCTTCTTGAAATGTGGAGGTCAAAGTAAGTTTCCTCCAAAGGGATTCCAAAACACCCTGCCATTTTCTTGACGAAACTATCCACTCCCATTTAATTTCAACGAGGTTGGTTCACACCCCCAACCTCTCAAAACAACTACATCTAAAACTTTTCTAAAAAATCACTAAGTTTTCCTCCACAGGAGGTGCCAAAATAAATTTTTTAGTCTAGGTAGGATTTCGGGGATAGGCATCCAAATAACTCCCCGTTATCTAGTTCTCACATTGTCAAAACCATAGAATTTGTCAAATAGGGAATTGAAAATCCTCCAAGTCAAGTGTTCGTAACACCATAAGGCAGGGAGATACCCGTGAAGGGTTGAAGTCTGAGGTCCGTTTGTTTTGTGTGTCCCCCCTTGAGGCACCCACCTCTTGGACGGGATCTAGCTCGTGACCCATTTCTTAGGCCAAAAATCTAAATGCCGCGCTTTGACCGAGGTACCTAGTGACAAAATTTTAGGACATCTACCAGGTGGCAATTGTGGGTTGCAATTGCACCTTGATCGGATTTTGTGTGGCTATTGGGAAATATCACTAGCTCTTTCGAGATATGCCTCCTTTACCCCTCATTATAACCAATTATTTCATCCTTCACTAGTTTATCTTCCGGTGACTTCAGACCCCACTGTTGAGTAATATTGGAAGGTCCAGTGCTATTTGAGAGGAAGGAAATTACGTCTTTTAGGACACGAGCATTTGTTTTCTTTAATTCCCCATGCGGACAAAACCCACGTATCCTCATATATGCTTGTTTTTCAAACCACTTTATGTATGATGCACTTCTGATTACATTTTTATTTGGATATATATATATATATATATATATATACATATAGATATGTATATGTATATGTATATGTATATGTATATATATATGTATATATATATGTATAAGTTCAAAATTTGCAACAAAGGCTCTTGTTTCTTTATTACTCTCACCACCATTTGCACACATTCACACATCTAGTTGGACATCATAGGGGACCCACAGAATCCCCGTCGTTCCTGATGCTTGCTAAACCTCCCTCCTATCTTAGGAGGAGTGTCTGGTCTTGCCCACTCATTGACACCACCGTCTCACACTCCAGTGAGTGCCACTGTCTTAGGATCAACTTTGCTTGGTTCCACATTACTTGGGTCCACTTCCCAAGTCTCTCTATCCACTCACTCTCCTTTACATAGAAGTGGAGGACCAACTTCCTCTCAAGGGTGAAGTACCAACCCACCTAGCCCCCCTCAAGGGTCAAGTTCACAACACACTCACACCATGGCTAGAGATAATCCTCCCCCCCATTGTTGATGCCATATTTGGCCTCTCTTAACATACCATATCTAAGAAAACTTACCAATGATCCTATATTGCATGACCCCACATGGCCTGCAATGCCCACCAAACTACCTTCAGACATCCCCAAGTTTGAAGGAAAGACAGGAGATGACCCTACCAACCATGTCATGACTTTCCACCTATGGTGCTCTTCCAACAGAATCATGGATGATTCCATTGGACTACAATTATTTCAATGCACACTCGCTGGCCCATCAACCAAATGGTATGTAGATGAAAAATCAGGGTACCATGCAACTTTCGAGTCCTTGGCCAAAGCATTTTTTACCTTCTTCCAATTACCAATCTGCCATGACAATGGTCTTGAACTACTCTCTAATTTCAAACAAACCTCAACCACACATATCGCTGATCACATTCGTGAGTGGCATAGACGATGTAGTTTATGCAAAGCTGAAACCACCAAACAACAGTGACTTGAATGGTTTCTTAGATCACTTGTCTCTCTCCTCGGTAAGGATGTAGCTTCCACCTTCCCTCAATCTGAAGAGGAAGCCATCAGTAAGGCTCATCAATATGACCTCATCTATTCATAGTCAGGGTACTTATACACAATACTTCCTGACCTCCCCAAACCTGTGCCATTTGGTCAAGACAAACTCGGGATGTCTCACTCAGCAGATGGGTTGATTGGTAATACCACACACCACAATCCTCAACCCAAACCACCACCAATGTATGGCACACCTCAATATCCACTGGCATATGGGGGCACCTCTTATTACCCCCCACCCCCTTATCAACAACCATACCCTGCTTCTATGCTTCCACCCATCAGTGGGCCACCGCAGCACCCCCCATACACCCACCTATTCAAACAAGTTCTAGTACCCCCTCTACCTTAGCTTATAGTACTAGCGAAAGCACCATGCCTTCCTATGTACCCTACAGATCATTACCCCCACAAAATCCGTACTTTCCATTCCCTGGTCCCCCACAACCCATGGATCCTCCACATCCTCACGCTAGGGTGAATTTTGTTCAACCCTCTCCGTTTAGCAATATCAAAATTTCGAACAGTTGAATACGACAAATCCGACCCACCCATTGAACAATGCCAAAAAGAAAGGAAGAAACAGGAACAATAACAACCCAGGCCAAGGCGAGAATCAACCCCAACAAAACCAACCAGCTGGGGGAAACCAGAACCAAGGGAATCAAAACCCCCAGGGGGGCAATAAAAATAGGCATCAAGGGAGAAATAACAATAATTTTAAAACCAATTTCCCTTGTGCCCTTTGTGGTGATTTCGGTCATTATATTCATCATTGCCCCCAAATCGCTGATTTCAAATGACTGAAAGACTCAGGCAGTCTACCACATCCTCTAGCACCGCCTACCCCTTAGTAGGCCCCACAACAATACATGCAACAAGCCCCCCAGTCGTGCTGCAGAATCCCATCCCACACTAAGGGGTTATAAACACCCAACAGGACACGCAGCTTCCCCCACCTCAGGTGGGACAATACCTCAATCCAAACAATCCAGCAGATCTCACAATCCTCCTCACCAGCGAGGAAGAAATCTTGCTGCAAATAGGTAATCTTCAATACCATGCACCTGCTGAGTCCCCTCCCATTCCTCCAAAAACAATTCCCACACCAATAGGACCCCCATTGGTGATCCCTCGCCCTAACACAGAACCATCTCTTTACATCCCTCGCATCCCATTACATAGGAATGTCCACAACCCATAGGCTAGGGTAGCTCATAATTACAGTTTGGTTGATGACTTAGCACAATCCCCAACTACCATGTCAGTCTTAGAAGTCCTTCAGACTTGTCCCACTTAGCGGAAATCATTACTTTCCAACTTGGGGACAGTCGACCCCGCAGATACTCGACTCATTACATTTGATCTCGACAGTGGAGAACCTCGCCTTCTCGCCTTGATTTCTTTTCAAATCCCAGTGAAAATACGGAACATCACAGTTCATCGGTGCATCTACATGCATTATGTCCAAATCTGTATGGAAGAAACCTAGTTCCCCCGAACTCATACCCTTTTCCATTAACTTATGAGCTTATGATGAATGACCATCATCTCCTAAAGGGATCTTCCAAAATGTCCCTTTAGAACTCAGGGGCAAGACTATTCTCATTGACATTCAAGTTATCGACTCCCCACTAGATTATAATATCCTTTTTGGTCATAGCTACATGTATGCTATGAAGGCAGTTGCCTCTTTCGTCTTTCGAACAATGATGTTTCCCCATAACAAAAAGATCGTTACCAATGACCAAGTCTCACATTACGAGCCTAACCCTTCTGCCAACATCGATAACATTCTTCCTCTCATCCACACGAGTCATGATGCATACCCACTCATCGAAATGGGCCCCGAAATTTTCAAAGATCCATCATTGTTAGGAACTTACCATGGAGAACCACAGCTCCTTCATCCTTCCAATCAAGTATGCATTGTATCATCTAACAGAACTGACATAGAGGATACACTTCCTCCTAGGGAGGCTTCTATCATATTTGACGTCCCACTAGTCGCAAAGCTTCCCCCTCACGAGCCTCCAGTGAACTCGTCGACCCCACCAGTCCACGATTTCACGTCTCCCCAAGGCCATATCCCAGTTTGGGAGACAATTCCCCAAGCCATTACTCAAATCCCCTTCTTTTACCCTCCACCTGGCGTCGAATATTTCCAAGTAGCTGCAATGCTTACCCTCCCTAATATGGTGTTAGCAATTCCATTTTGGTATTTACATCCACCAAAGACAGTCCCTTGACTATTCCTTCCCCCCAAAACGGAAGGAATCCCAATGACTATTCCCATACTCACTCCTACCATACCCTCTCCACCCCCACTCACTACTCTCCCTGCTACAGCTGGGGGCAGAAGAAAGAAGAAGGAGCCCACAGCTCCACTTCCCCCACGTGTCCAACCCCCTTGCACGCTATGTGAGAAATATGGACACCAAACCAACAACTGCCTGTCTCTACCAGAGTTATGGAACTTGATTCCACTCAATCAAACTCCATCAACACTCGCCACCATAGAAAGTACTGTCGTTACTGCCCCTCACTCAAGTAGTAAAGGGATGTGAACCAAATTCACTTGTGCTATATGTTTAGAATATGGCCATTATACACACCATTGCCCAACACTACCATGATTTTGGTAGACATTAGCTGCAGTATGCCAAAGCTTTCAGAGTGAACCCAGTCCAGCTTCATCATCCATATCAAAAATCACTGACATCCATTATGTCACAACTTCAGTCAATGAACGTATGAGATGCCCTTTCTCTCTATGTGAATCCTTAGATCATTTTACATACTAGTTTCCTATGGTCATTGAATACAGGCAACGCCAATTGACCCTGCTTCACCGACCCACAGAATCAATGGTTGACCTTACCTCGTCACTAGATATTCTTCATCTCATTTCTCCCAAACCTGATGCCCTCCCAATGCCTCCATGGTTCTTGGATGACTTATCCGAGGATTCACCCCCAAATCCCCCCAATTCCCCTGCTCATTTCCCTATGGAACTTTTACATCCAACTACCACAGGTACTCCTCAGTATTTTTATATTTGGTTTATGTCGAGCGAACCATTGCAATTCTATTGCGATGTTCCCCCTGCTTCTTCATCACTAGGGGGCAGCCACATGACAACAGTCACTAATATCACTCTTCACGACCCATTGTATTCCTGTCAATTCCACTGTGATGAGGAAATAATCGAAGAGTTAAACACCCCTAACTACCCATGGGATGCACTACACCACCGAGTGCTCTTCTTTCCACAGGAAGCCTCCCTGACTCCTAACCAACACCCCATATACGCAGTTGAAACCAAGGATTTTATCCCATCAGGGCATATTAACTGTTTTGACAACCCCATTCCTGCCTCTGATGCTTTTGAAGAAGGAAACATGGCCAACATTTCCCCGACCATCAAAATCGACATTTCCATAAAAAATGGCATCGTTGAGGAAATCACTATTGGAGCTGCTTGTACTCCTCAAGAAATCACTGCCTATAAAGCCCTCTTCCAGGAATATCAGGATATTTTTTCCTGGTCATACACAAAAATTCCTGGCCTTGATCCCTCTATCGTTGAACATCGCATCGACACCTGGCTCGACATTACACCAGTTCATCAAAAACAACGACCACTACATCCGTCCAAAGCAGTGGCCATCAAAGCTGAGATTGACAAATTATGTGTGGCTGGGTTCATCTACGCCATCGCCTATACCCCATGGGTTTCCAACCCTGTACCCATTAATAAAAAATAGGGCACTATCCGTGTTTGCATGGACTTTCACGATCTCAATCACGCATGTCCCAAAGAAAACTTTCCAACGCCTTTCATCGATCAAATTATCGATGACTTCGCAGGCCACGAGGCTCTATCCTTCATGGATGGTTTCTCTAGTTATATTCAAATCCAAATTCACCCAGCCGATCAATACAAAACCACATTCACTACCCCTTGGGATACTTTTGCATATCGTGTCATGTCGTTTGGACTAAAGAATGTTGGTGCAACTTTCCAACAGGCTATGACATACATTTTTCACGATCTGGCTCATATCATCCTCGCATACTTGGATGACCTCACATCTCGATCCAAGAAACGCACCCAACATCTTGATGATTTACGGGTCATCTTCCAATGGTGCCGTCAGTATGACATCCACTTGAATCTCCTCAAGTGCGTATTCTGCATCATTGCAGGGCGCCTCCTCAAATTCATCATTTCGAAAAGTGGTATTACCATGGACCCCCTCAAAGTCCAAGCTATCACCAAAATTCCACCTCCCTGGAATCTACGTCAACTCCAGAGCCTCCAAGGAAAGGCTAACTTTCTACGGTGATTTTTCCTAGACTACGCCACTCGCGCACACGGTTTCCTTCACTTACTACACCATGACATCCCATTTTACTGGGATGAACATGAGCAAAAATCATATGACGATCTTAAAATGGCGCTCTCCAATGCCCCTTTAATTAGTGCACCCGACTACAATTGCAGCTATATCCTCTACATATCAGCCTCAACTGTCTCAGTAGCAGGAGTTCTCGTTCAAATCGGTGATGATGATCATGAGAATGTCATTTATTACGTTAGTAAAAACCTCTCAGGGCCACCCCTAAAGTATAAACATGAAGAGAAACTAGCCCTTCCAGTCGTCCTCGTAGTCTAGAAACTACGTCATTATATTCTGCTTTGCATAACTAAGGTCATAGAAGATTCCAACCCTATGCAATACTTGCTTAGTCATCGGCAAATTAATGGAAAATTTCCCGATGGATTGTTATCCTTCAGGAGTACAATCTTGAATTCTCAACACCCAAGAGAAAGAAAGCCCTTGTCCTCATCGAACTTGTCATGGCCTTCCCCTCTGACACAACCAATGCCCCCGTCAATACCAACTTTCCCGAAGAACACCTTTTTTACATCACTTTGGATGATCCTTGGTATGATGACCTCCTCGTCTACCTCCGAACTCAAAAGTTCGGTAACCACCTTTCCCAAGATGATCATCGTCGTATTCTCCACCAGGCCCCTCGCTACCTCCTCATCATTGACATCTTATACCGATGAGGGGTTGACACCATTCTTCATCAACTCCTAACCATTGATGAGGCCAAGAGAGTCTTGAATGACTGCCATAGCGGTGCATGTGGGGGCCATCTGTTAGGAATGTCCACTACTCAAAAGATTATCCGAGTAGATTACTTTTGGCCTACATTGTTCCGTGATTGCATTCATGCCGTGAGATGATGCGAGAAATGTCATCTTTATGCCAGCAAAGCACGAGCACCACCTGCTCTCCTTCACCCAGTCATTACTGCCGACCCCTTTTATAAATGGGGCATCGAATTCATGACTTGTAATCCCCCCTCCAGCAATGGCCACAAATACATTGTTGTCACAATCGATTACTTCACAAAATGGGCAGAAACTATGCCCACCTTAAAAAATACCGCTGACACTGCAGAGCATTTTTTCTTTAACCATCTCATATCCCGCTTTGGAGTACCACTCCAACTAGTTTTCGATCACGATAAACACTTTGAGAATGAGATTTTTTTCGAACTCTCATCTCAGTTAGGATTCTCCCATGAGTTTGCCTCACCATATTACCTTCAGTCTAATGGATAGGTTGAAGAAGTTAACAAGGTCCTCAAGACCATGTTACAGCGCACAGTTAACAAACATAATACCAATTGGCATCATATGTTATTTTCCGTGCTATGGGCTTACCGTAAAGTTGTGAAAACAGCCACTGGTTTCTCACCATTTCATCTAGTCCATGGGGTTGAGGCCACTCTTCCCATCGAGTGTGAAATTCCCACCTTACTCACCGCAATTGAGCTATTACCTGACACTGCTCCAATGGAGCAGCACTTTCTAAACTTAGAGTCCTTGGATGAAGATCATCGATATTCATTATAAAACAATGAGGCAGCTAAAAAACGATCCAAGGCCACCTTTGATCGACATGTCAACCTTCGTTCATTTCATGAAGGCAACCTCGTCCTTGCTTATGATATCGCTCACGATACCTTTGGTCATGGAAAATTCAAGTCACTATGGCATGGCCCATACATTATCCAACATTGCCTCACCAAAGGCACATACATCTCGGCCTCTCCTAAAGGCATCTCTCTTAAAGAACCCGACAACAGGTTATACTTAAAGAAATTTTATGCCTAAGCGTAGAAGTTCTACGTTAGGTTATTTCCTTTTATAGTTTTTTTTAATCTTTTTTCCATCCCTCACGTCTAAACTATCATTTGTGCTATTGATAGATTCTTCCTCCACCGGCCTACCACATCGGTTACGCATATGATGCTAGTCATTGGACACAAAATCTCGCTTCAGCCGCTTGGGATCTCTACACCCCCTCACATGAAATGCTCCATTCGAGCGACATATGTTTGGGTTCAGCGACCAAAAACCAAGCCAAATACACTGCCGTCATTGGCCTTCTGGCTGATGCCCAACATCATCGTATTCATCACCTTAGCGTGTTACTTGACTCTCAACTAGTCGTTCTCTAGCTCAACAATGTGTATCATGTACGCGATCCTTGCCTCTTTCGCAAATACCTATAGGTTAGACTTTTATCTCGACATTTTGATTCCATTACATTTACACATATTCCAAGACAATTGAATCAAATTACAGATAACTTAGATAATATGGTGTTAGACTGGCATATATCACATCAAGATACCTCTACACATACATAAACATATCAACAACCTATCACAGCATATATAGATTAGACATCATCAACACATTAACAAAACACATGTAAACACCACATAGATCTCAAAATGTATACTCATGTATATATACGATGGTCCACAGTTCCATCCAAATGTTTACATACAAAAATACAAGTATCCACAGGCCAGTGAAGCACCTCGGTACAAAATGGGCTCACCAGCCTATATACAAAAATAAAAAAATACATAGAGCACCACTCAAGGTGCCTCTAGAACACCACCTCCTACCCCTCCCTTAGGCAGTGGTCCCCCACCCACTACTGGTCCCTCATGACCAGGAGGTAACCGTCCAGTCATAGCATCACCTGCTACTGCTGCTCATCATACCACGACCCGCCACAATAGCGAAATCCCCCCACACTGCTCCAGGATGCCCTCATCCTAGATACGTGACCACATGCCCTTAGGAACGCCCTGTAGCACCGCCACCAGGCAACGACGTATATCCTCAAAATCTGCTTTGGCATCTGCCGGAGGAGAATGTGTTGTCCCGACACCTGGGTCATCAAACCAGTGTCTCCTCGCTGCTCTCTCAGGCTCAGCTGGTCTTGCCTCGACATCCTCACACCAACGTCTCTCTCCTACTCGCGACTATCTCCCCAGCTCCTGGCGAGCCGATGCCCTCAGCAACTCAACCTTGTGCCTGGAAGGTGCCACATCTGTACATACAAACAAACAACAGATAGTATCGGCATCTATACCAAATACACATGTCATGCTATCTCAAAAAAATATATATATAACTCATCAACATACATCGATGGTAAAAAACCTCCCCTGGAGGTAACACCATGTCCAAATCCTCCTGGAAGTCAGCACCATCATATGGGAACTGCAATACCACCTGTGGCATCTACTGCCACACCTATGCCACCTCAGCTGTGAAGAAGTGGTTTCCCTCGTCACCACCGTGGCGAAGCAAAATAGTCAACCACCACTTCAGTCGTGGCTCTCGCACCCAAGGAGAGCCCAATAAAATCCTAGGGTGCAACATAGGAACCCTCTCCAAAAACCAGGCCACTAGGATGGACCCAAAGGCAAATCCTCCTATATCAGTGGACCAACAATGCTCCAGCTGCCCTACCATCCTGGCATGCAGTGTAATCCCCCAGGTGAAGTGCTCACTAGCCAATACCCTCTCCATCACACACAGTTGACCACCACTGATCCATTGAGTCGCAAGAGACCCATACACTCTCACAATCATCACTGATATACAGTGATGTGCTAGAGCATCCATTTCCCCAATGCTCACAATAGATCCTAACATAAAGTTCACCCATGAACAAAACATTCGGCCCACTGTCACTAGCACCACATCCCTAGGTAACACCGGCTCCATCGGTAGGGGCGTTCCCCGAAATGGGAGCCTAGTCAAAAAATATATGTCCTCCACCGCAGTGAAGGCAATCTGCTCTCCCTGCACCATGAAACAATGCAAGTCTGGACTCCACATACAGATAAGGAACTACAGGAGATAATCTTGTGCCCGTATCAATGGGAACTCAAAGAACTTCAGCAACCCACAGGCTACCAAAGTCACACGAACCCCCGGATCCTCAATCGCCACGACATCTCTCAGCTGGGACCAATATCGCTCTCACCACCCAACCGACATCGTGCAAAAAGATCGCCTATAGCCAGATAAAACAGTCCTTGGTCAGCCACATGGACCATAAACAACATCAAAAGATAAGTTTTACACACGTCAACCTTGCCTCCAAGGTGTGGTTGTTTAACCCACAGGTACGCACACATGTGCACTTGTTCACTCCACATGCGTGCATGTATGTGTGTCTGTCCACTCCATAGGTGTGCACTCAAGCATGCTTGTCCATCCTATAGGTGCACACATGTGTGTGCCTTCTCAGCCTATAGGGGCACCTTCATGAGTCCCTATCATGAACACAGGCGCACCTATCCAATACATAGTCGTGCACACATGCATGGCTGTGTAGCCATCAAGCGCGCATATAATGCATGCCTTTGCCCCCCTTACAAGCCCCCCCATGCATGCCTATCCGGTGGGCAGACACACACTTGTGCATGCTTACTTCCAGATCGCCCGTGCACGTGGGGGCCCACACCCATAAAACCCCCTGTACAACCCTCCGTACAGGCCCTGCCCAAAAATGGAAACCCTACTTCTATGCAGGATGATCAAACTACTAACTTGAAGCTCGCTGGTCCTCAATCGGATGCCTCATCCTCCCAGAATCTCCAAATCTCCTCTGAATACTTCTCGTCTAGTCACTATAGCAGAAAGTACAAATGAGGTGTCAATGTGGGCCCTACAACTATATATAGGCCTTTTCGCCAAACTTCCACTCACCATTCTGAGAGCTCCGGGTGTCCATTCCCCGATCCATCTTCTTCCACGAGATCATCATCCCAGCATCTACATCATGAAAATCCCTAGGCCTCTTTTCATCCCGAGCCCTTGGGACACCATTTTTTCATACCTCGACCAGGTACGCAAGAGCATATTCAAAATTATCAAATAAATGCTTGTATGTTCGATTCTCTTTAGATATTGTTCACGTCGGGTATTTGGTTTTCATGTGTGTAGGTACTTGGTCATCATACATCAATGCAACCCCTTCAAGTATATACTCAACACTGGCATGTAGTCGTTCCCTCTGAATGTCACTCGCATCTCTAGTCACACCCTTTGACATTTGCCTCTAAGATCCCCATTTTTGGCTCTGCAGTACCAACACCTCCATTTGCATCTTCGGTACTGTCACTTGGTAGCACTCTCCCCCACATGAGTTGTCCCCTTCATAGGACCCTTTTGCACATTGACACTCATGCTATTTTTCAACCCTTTAGGGATGGGACTCCCGATAGTCTTACATTATGTTGCGAATCAGCCACATACTCATTCTCCTCATTTTGCTAGCTTTCCCACCAGACTCCCAGATTCTCTCTTCAAGGTTCTATTTTTTACTGCACCTTCGCAATATCATGAACCCTCCATTTCATCCACAATCCATTTGCCCATCTGCAAATTTCCCTTCATTTCACCTACCTCATACAAAAACCCACCCATGGGGCCCCCACCCTCCACCAGTTCTCCAAACAAATTGTTCCCTACCTGGGCCAACCGTGTTACATTGGGGCACCCGTTTCTATATTTGTACACTTATCCCAAATTGTTCTTTATTTATTGTACAAACACCTTTGTTTCCAGCATTCACATTACCTTTTTGTTGTCACCCTTGGCGACCTTCTTCCCTTTTTTGGCAAATGCAACCCATGTCACCTTTGGTTGGGGCACTTCTTATCATCTACCCTTGATGACATCATCCATATACTCTGAGTATCCCACAGGCCACTTACCTCTTCCCTCTGAGTTTGTTCACTTTATCCTGCCTCTGGCACAACTTATTCCCTGTCTTGTTGTCCCCCTGACACTCAACCTCATTGAACGGTTGTGGCCACATTTTACCTCACATATACCCCCAACCAAAGGCAGTATTGAGTCTTCCTACATCTTGACTTCGTCCATGTACCTCTTCCAAATTCCTAAACCTCACCTAGTAGATTTCACGAAGCCCTTTGCTTCTGGGAGTCGCGTCCCCCTTTTGTCAACATCAGCATAGTTTTCCAGAAGGGTGACAATATCTTGACTCTCATTACCTTACCAATGAGATCTCTCGGATGGCATAGGGAGAACCACAATTTCTCTCTGCTGTCATTCGACGTCAATACTTTATCATGTTACGGTGGGTGTTACTTTGCGACTATTACAATTATTTCTTATATTCATCGAAGTCCTCTAAACTTGGCTCGGCTATCAATGCCTACATAATCCGTGATACTTCTTACAGATATCGCTACCTACTGTTCAGAGTATGTTCCTTCGCATAATTGTCTTCTTCCTTTATCACAACCGCCCCCGAGGGTGCTACAGTTATCTACATCAACACTTCATTCCTTTTTTTGAGTTACATGACACGAGCATTGGGCATGCCCACCTTGTTTGTACACAGTTTATTTATACACACCTTATGGAAGGTCGGGTTCTACAGGTTCCTTTCTCCCTCCAACAGGTAGCTCTGGATAATTCCACTATCGCTCTCTCTTACAACAAAACTCTTAGTACAAGAAACATTGATGGATTTTGGCTATACATATGCTCCTAACCTCATCCATCAGGGGGCATCTGTTATCACTGAAATTTCATCTACAAATGGTTAAAAGAATTCAACATCGTCAAACAATTGTGAGGTCACCCATGGAGCAAAAATATCACAAAATCATTCCCAAAGGGTCAAAACTATACAACTAGTGCAAAAATTAAAGGGTGCTATGAAGACACAAGGCACGTGCGCACATGCGCAAAAACGAAATGCAAGATTCACGCACATGCGCATGATGCACGACTGTTGTCACAAAAAGCCATCCACCTGAGAAAAAACGCATTTATGAGAGTGGTCGGCCTCCCACCCACTTCTAGTTCAGCTTCCAAGTTGATTTGACACTCAAATATGGACTAGATTCAACTGGGTGGCTAGTCAAAGACCTAGAAATTCCCTAATTAGCCTCTGTACACACTACAAACTAATTGGACAATACCTCAAAGGAATGCTATAAAAAGGCCATGGATACACCTCATTTTTCAAGGAATTCATAGCAAAGTTATGCTGGCATTATTCTCTTGAGGAATATTCTATCCTTACCAAGAGTATAATAGCATCATTGCATTGGTCAATCCATCTCACCCCTTGAGTGGATTAGCAAAGAATTCTTTCACCATTTTCATTTTTCATTTTCAAAGTTGTAAGAAGAGCTTATTTGTGGGGGTCCAAGAGCCCTCCCTTGGAGGAAGAAGGGACTCATAGTCCTCTTTATTCTCGGTGTTTTCTTTGACTAATATCAGCCTTATCATTGGTGACATGGGTCTAATTGTTTCTTTTGTCCTTATGTCCTTATGCTCATTAATCTAGTTGTTGTTTTATTTCTTAGTTTATTTCTTAGTTGTTCTTTTATATTTCTTTCTCTAACCCTTTTCCTTACAGCTATCCTGCTTAGCAAACCCAACTAAGCTTGCAAGCACCTCTATTTTTCTCACTAAGGTGACGAAAGAGGCGCAACAGGGAGACTTTTGTAGTTATGAGAGATATTATTTCTACCTCAAAATACATCGGATTTTCTATTCCATTACATTAATACATCATTAAATATTAGATGTTCTAATCAATAATCAGATTCATTCATTAGGGTTTATTCTGCAGTAATTATCTTTCCATTCTACTCTGCGCTAAATTTTACTATTAACGTATTAATTCATTCATCATAACTGAACAATTGCAAGAAATAAGACAAACATTCCACACAGAGACACAAATTTATCATGGTTCACCCCCCCTGGGCTATGTCCACAAAGATCTATCTTTATTGGATCTTTTGTTATTCTTGATCAATGATATATCATTGCACACATTACATTTGAGGATGACAATATCATACTAAGATCCACATATTATGACCTTACCCTCCATTACAATGCATATTTATGTCTATCTATCTCTATGTCCTCACACATGGTTATCTATCTGCTATCTTACAACACATATTTATATTACAAAAGGGGTAAATTACCTGTTACAAAAATGACCAAAACCATAACCCACTAACCCTATGTGGATTAGTTTTATCCACTTTCTAACTCCCCGATCGTGGCTGGTCCAAAATCCAATTGTTTTCCTCACTGATCCACATCTTTCATCCTTCCTTTGAATTTCATGGTTTTTCGGCGTTGCTTTTACATGTTTTCTGATGCGTGCTTCTTCTTTAGTCCATTTCCTAACTACCTTAATTAATTACTATTCTTTTCCTCAAAATGTCCTACGCTAATAGGCCCCCAACACTCACTTATGGTTTGTCCTGAGCCACTCAGGTAGTGTGTGCTTTTTGTACTGACCCCTTGAGTTCCTAAAACCTGCTTGTAATTTATTCAACTCGAGATTTTACTTACATGTTCTTTTCTACTACAGTCTCCGCGGTGTTATAAATAATAGGTGTGCTCATTTAACCATAGATAATATAGCAATATTGTCACCCAACCATAGGCCAAAGCCACTCTCAAGCACCTTAACCTTGACAGAGAATAATTTTGAAAGCAAACCGTAGGCCTAATAGCCAATCAAGGTAGAGTATCACTCTCCAAAGCTAGCCTACCAAGCATAAAGTCCAAACCATAACCAAGAGAAATTCCAAGCCTAAAACCTAAAATACAAGTTGTAGTAGTTTCAACTGCAGCTAATCTCCAGACTTGCACACTTACTAAATTTCTGTAGTGCGCACTAAAGTTTTGCAGTTGTGAGTTGTGTGTGACCAAATGAGCTCTGGCATCCTATCTTTATATTTCTCTACCTTAGTTTTCTGGGCTGACTTCTCTTTCTAGAGGCTAGAAACTCAATATTAATTATTCTCTTTAGCCGACTTGTCTTCTAGGGTTATGTCCAAGGATTTTAGGGTTTCTCTTGCTTCCCATAATATTCTAGTCTTGTCAAGGTTACATGTGGAGGTTAATACGTCCCACAACTACCAAAAATATCAATAGTCCTATATAGGGAGGTATTGAAAGCAATGGTCTTGAGCACAAACATACCATTCGACCAATAACATCATCATAGCCACACAGACTATCTCATGATTAAATAATGAGCACCATCATCATTGTTAGTATCATCTGATAACATCAACTGCATCATCTCTTGAAGCTATTCTCCATCTAAGTAATTAGGCATGATGTTGAAAAAGTCACTCACTCCACAGAGTGATATAAGAACTATTCTTCTAATCTGGACATATGTCCTAGAAGAATAATTGTTCTAACAAATGTCGGAAGCCACGCCATAATCTACAAGGACTATTCTTCTAATCCATACATACATCCTAGAAGAATAATTTTCCTGGACCATTTTCCACCTGGATAATATCTTTCCACCAGCACACTGACTATCCATCTAGATGGTAATCATTTCCAACACTATTGATAGTCTTCATGGAAATCAGAACATTGACATACAACTATGTCTATCCATAGTAGTACACAACTACTATCTAGTGGTACACAACCTCACCAAGTAGCACATGACTATTTAACCATTGACACATAGTCACAACTAGTGGAACACATCCACCACAATGGCATATAACTATTTTCCAGAGACATACAATCTCCACAATAATCATATCATCTCATATCAACCTACATAACAATATCATGATAGAAACTGAGTCATCTAGGTCGTTCTTCCACTCACATCTGTGAGACCTGGAAGAGCATCTACGCCCAAGAGGTAAAAAATCATCCATGGGATATATGGACTATTCTTCTCAAGCATATAAGAATATCTGTCCCTAATTTCTTACCCTGGACCATTCACCTAACTGGGCCATTCCTCCGACACTAATCATAGTGCAACCTGGGGAGAATGAGTCTGCCCTAGGGAATGCTTGTCCGTGATTGTTGAATATGGACAATTCACCTTACTAGGCCATTCCTCCAGCACTAATCATAGTGAAACATGGATAGAATGAGTCTACCCTAGGGAATGAATGTCCATAACATTTACTAATGGAAATGATTGTCATGCACCAACCTCCAAAACAAACCATTCTTCGAAATTGCTCACAACTGTGAACTTCAAAAGAATGAATGCCCAACAAGGCACAACACTCTACTTGACCACTACTCACAGTGATTTCCAAGAAAAATGATTGTCCTATACCATTCCCCCACATTGGCCACAAGGGAAATCGTTGTCTATGGTACATCAACAATCTATTAGACCATTTTCATTAAGAAAATGACAGTTTGATATGGACCATTTTTCAAACTAGAAAATGCATGTCCGTCAAAAATATCAAACCACTTTATGAAATGGAAAGGAACTACTCATCCTGGACCATTTTTCAAACTGAAAAATGATTTTCCATAAATCAATAACATATCAATGCTCCCTCCCAACCTGGGAGTAATCTCTTCTTTTTTCAATATGGAATTCGACTCCATGAGCCCCAACTTGTTTCTTGAGTATGCAAACTTTTCATCTTAGATATAAGCTTTACCAAAATATCTACTATCTTCTCATTTGTGGAGCTATATTGGAGAAACACTTATATTTTATGGACTTCATCACGAATAATATAATTCTTTATCTCAATGTACTTCAGTTTATCGTGGAACATTGGTTTTCTCTGAAGGCTTCATATAACTATGATCATTACAATATATCATGGTTGAATTCAACACTTTTGTTCCCTGCTAGCTCATGACATCATGGCAAGGATAAAACTAAAACATATCCAAGTAGCGCTTCTTTTGTCATCATGAGAGTTTTCCATGGATTATCAATCCATGATCCTAGACTTCTGAGTAACTATTCGGATACACTGTCTTTGTCATATAAATTTTTCACCATGCTTTTGTTGTATATGAGATACTTTGCATCAAGTTGTTTGAATCCATACAAGGCATTATTATACCTGCATACATGGGTCTCTTTCTAGTATAATATTCTTTCTCACTTTCTTTATTGGGAAGAACAATCTTTTACATGTAAATTACAATCCATGGATACTACAAGAGGTATATCTGGTTTACTAGAACAAGTTGTTTTCATAGTCTTCTCCCTCCTTCTGGAATAACCTCTGAATCTTGCAATCATTATATTCATAAATCTTTTTCACATTTTCTTACATACATTGTTCTTTATCATAAATTCCATTTCTTCTGCTCGATTTCTTCTTAGTGGGTTCAAACCTGTTAAATTATGAGCTTGATTTCTTATGCAGATTAATTCTTTTATTTTCTTCAATACTTTGATTCCATCTTAATACACTTCATCAATTTTAAATCATAATCGAATAGAAATAACTATGTAGATAAGTAAACATGCATATCAACAACACATATACCCTGGGGAAACCTTGTATAGGGAGAAAAACCCCAGCAAACAATATTCCTTTATTGCATTAATAATGTAATATCTCTTACAAATATCCACCATGAATGTACTTCTCTCAAAGAGCTTTCCAAGATGACTCTGACCTGACAAAGACTTACAAGACCTTGTTGAAATACACCTTTGATATGCTGCTTCTTTATCACTGTTGTGCTCCTCTATTACTTCACCCTCAACCTGCATAAGAAAACTCTGTTTCAAAATTGTGTTGCAAAACTGTGTTGAGGAGAGGGTTTGACCTCTTCTTATATAGGCTAAAGAGGGGAAGAGGAGAAGCCTAAAATAGTAAACTGATTGCATGCATTAGTCATAACTCATCTTCATACTTTAGTTCGAACTTAGAACTAGACTTGAGATTGGTTACAACTCAACATTACACTTTAGTTCAAACTTTAGAACTAGCCTTGAGATTGGTTACAACACAACATTACACTTTAGTTCGAACTTAGAACTAGACTTGAGACTAACATGCTTTAGTTTGAACTTAGAACTAGACTTAACACTTTAGTTGCAACTCAACATTACACTTTAGTTCTAGACTCAAGACTTTAGTTGCAACTCAACATTACTAAAAATAGAACTAGACTTAAGACTTTAGTTTCAACTCAACATTACACTTTAGTTCTAACATAGAACTAGACTCAAGACTTTAGTTACAACTCTTGACAAGGCAATTCAAAATTCTCTTCATGGTGGATAATGTTTACACATGCCAACGCACTAGATCAATATAATTACATCATTTGCAATATAAGGAATATTGTTTGTTTCTATCTCATAGGAATTTTACATTCAACCTACCTTTTGCTAGATACCTCGAATTTTTCTCATGGCTCACAAGGTTTGACTATGCTCACAGAGGTTGTATGTTCCCCCCGACTTTTGCACTAGTCTTTCTATGCTCACAAAGGTTGTACGTTCCCCCTAAATTTTGCACTAGACTGTCTATTCTCACAAAGGTTGTGCGTTCCCCTCAACTTTTGAATTAGACTCACATAGCATCTTGTTCATCTTGAATTTTGGTTTGACTCATAGAGGTTTTCTGTTCCCCCTGTCTTTTGTCAATACGTCACAAGATTGGTTGATTCTCCAAATCTCCCTGGCTAGCCTCAGGGTGGCCCATATGGCCTCTCATTCAAGAATGATTGTCGATGCTGCCAAATTTAACACTCCCTCTCAGCCACACCAAGCTTTCCTCTCAGCTGCACAAATTTTCTTGAGGTCAGATGCTTGGTCAGTATATCAACTACCTGCTTGCTCATGGCTATGTACTGTAGCTTTAGAGTTTTTCTCTGGACCAAGTCTCGAATGTAGTGGTACCTCATGTCAATATGTTTTGACCTGTCGTGAAATATTGGGTTCTCTGTCAATTTTATGCAAATTTTATTGTCACAGTGAACCACCGTCGTCTCGAGCTTGTCACCAAACAACCCAGAAACCAATTTTCTGAGCCATATTGCTTCCTTGCTAGCATCCCTTGCTGCAATGTACTCAGCCTCTATTGTACTCTGTGCAATGGATCCCTACTTTCGACTTGACCAAGAGATCATAGCTAATCCTAAACTGAAGAAGTATCTGGAAGTACTCTTCTGATCCATTGGGCTTCCTGCCCAATCATCATATGCATACCCATGAAAAAATAAACCACCACTGGATGTATATCTTAGACCATAAGTAATGGTCCCTATGAGATATCTCAAGATGTGATTTGCTACCACCTAGTGTCTCTGTCTCAGTTCAGTCATGAACTAACTCATTGCAATCACTGCATAGCATATATCTGGCCTAGTGTGGATCATGTACATCAATGATCCAATCACCTACCTATACATGGTGGGATCGACCAAATATGAACCTATATCAGAATCATGCAGCTTCTTCAGGTTGGTAACCATCAGAGTAGACATGGATTTGCAATCCATCATAGCAAACCTCTTTAGTACATCCACTGTGTATTTTCCTTGTGCCAGAAATATATCGCCCTATCTTTGCCACACTTCCAATCCTAGGAAGTAATGCATCAAGCCTAAGTATTTCATCTCGAATTATAAGGTTAGCTCCCTCTTACACCAGGCTGTTAGGCCTTCATTTCCTGTTAGAAAGAGATCATCAACATACAATAATAGTATAACAGGTTGGTTACCTCTTACCTTGAATTATAGATTTGCATCAACATCACTTTTATGAAAGACCAAGATTTTAAGAAAGCCATCAATCCTATCATACCAAACTCTGGAAGCATGCTTAAGAACATACAAGGTCTTCCTTAGCTTGCATACATGAGTGCCTTTGTTATGTAGTATAAAACCATCTGGTTGTTCCAAAAAGACCTCTTGTTCAATATTTACATTCAAGAATCTTGTTTTTACATCCATCTGATGTAGTTTCCAACCAAGTACGGAAGTTAAAGAAATAATAGCTCGAATGGAGGTATACCTGGCTACAAGAGAAAAAGTCTCTTCGTAGTCGATTCCTTCTTTCTGAGTGAATCCTATGGCTACAAATATTTCTTTGAAATTTTCCACACTTCCATTAGCTACATGTTTGATCTTATAGATCCATTTGGAAGAAACCATTGATTTGTCTTTTGGCCTTGGCACAATGTCCCAAACATTGTTCTTTATAATAGACCTGTATTCCTCAAGCATGGCATCCTTCCATACTTGTAATTTATCTGCTTCTTCAAATTAAGAAGGTTCGGAATCACTAATGCTACTCATCAGTGCAACATAGCCTCCAAACCTATGAGGCCTCTTCCTTTTCCTAAAAGTTCCTTTGGGAGCAACTATCCTTTTTGCTTCCTGCACTATTTCTTTAAGCCACCCTAGCTTCCTTTTGGCTAGAGATTCTTCAAGAGTTATTTATAACACTTCAATAGGTTCTAGGGGCTCATTACTTGGCCCTTCATGAGGTTCCTCCCTCTTATCATCTGAATCTTCATTTTCAGAAGAGGGTGAAGTTGGCTGAACCGCCTTTGAATCCTGTTGAAGCTCTCTAGATTTATTAAATGTGACTTCATCATGGAAAGTCACATCTCTTCTTACCTCTATTTTCCTCTGACCTGGTACATAAATCCTATAAGATTTGGAGTTCTCACTATACCCCACAAAAACCCCTTTCTTTCCTGAGGGTTCCATATTTGTCCTCTTTCCCTTAGGAACATGAATATACACAAGACATCCAAATATCCTTAGATTCCCTACTTCAGGTTTGATCCCTGAGAAGACTTCTTCAAGAGTCTTGTCCTTCAAAATAGCATGTGGACACCTGTTCTAAATATACATGGTAGTGGAGGTAGCTTCTTCCCATAAATAATTTGGCAGATCCTAGTCAAACATAATTGCTTTCGCTGCCTCACAAATAGTCTTGTTTTTCCTCTCAGCAACACCATTTTGCTAAGGGTTATATGGCATGGTAAATTGTCTCTTGATTCCTGTTGACTTGCAAAAATCCTCAAACTGAAGAGATTCAAAACTCTCCTCCATTGTATGTTCTAAGGATTCTGATGTGTTTCCCTATCTGCTTTTCAATAAAGGCTTTATACTCTTTGAATTTATCAAATGTGTCACTTTTAGCTTTAAGAAAATATATCCAACATTTTCTTGAGTAATCTTCAATAAAAATGATATAATACAAACAACCACTGAGTGAGGGAGATGACATGGGACCACATACATCAGAATGAACCAGATCTAAGATGCACTGAGCTCTGTTGTTTCTACTAGGAAATGATTTCTTTATATTTTTACCTAGCATGCATCCCTTACAAATTTCATTCTTACTAAGAGAAATAGAGGGCATGCCACATACCATGTTTTGTATATATGGAAGAGCTTTGTAATGAATATGTCCAAGCATTTTGTGCCACAAATCGTTGGAACTAGTCGCATCATGAGCCAATGCCTGAACTGACTGTCCTCACATGACGTACATTCCTCCACTGAGAGTTCCAATGGATTATGTTGTACTGAAGTGGCTACCTTTAGCCGATAGTAATGCCTTTCTGTCCTTGAATATCACCCAATATCCCTTGTCCTCAAGGGTCGCAACTGATAGTATATTCTTCTTGAGCCTTGGAACATATAATACTTTATCAACATGAAGTCTAGCCCAAGATTCCAATATGAAGGAGATAGAGCCTACTCCCTCTATCTTGTAACATTTTTCATCCCCAAGCTCGACCTGCTCTGCAAAATATTTTGTCTCGAAATCTGAGAGGATCTCCTTGTACCCTATCATGTGCTTTGATGCACCACTATCTAGTAACCAAGTTTTTGGCCCCATGGAAACTGAACTGGATAAAAAAGACACCAAATAATATTCTTTCCTATTTTCTTTCTCATTAGAAGGACTTTTCTAATTTCTTTTGGATTCATCATCCTCAGCAGTTGAGGCATGATGTTTCCCTTTCCTGGGATATTTCTTTCTAAACCAACAATCTTTAGAAAAATGACCCAACTTATTGCAACTAAATAATTTAATCTTAGATGTATCAATATTCTCTCCTTTGAATGTACCTTTGATGTTTGGCTTCCATTGAGATCCTTTCTGGAAAGTGCCTTTCTTATTTCCCTTGAATCTTGATGCTAAAGTTGAGTGATCTTCTTTAGTTGGCTCATTCCTAGTAGTTCTATGACTCTCCTCTTGGAGGCAATCATGCCATAACCTCTCAAACGTGGGTTGAATCTCTCTCCCACTTACATTGGATAATAAGGTCTCCTATGAAGAAGGAAGACCGTCAAAAATGGCCTGCACTAAATCATCATCGTCCACTATCACCCTTGTGACCAAAAGTTGATCTCTAATCTGAGCCATCCTGGAACATAAAGATGCCACTGATTCACCTTTCGCCATATTCAAATACTTAAGCTTGTGCTTAAGTGTCCTTTTCTAACTTGGATCATGTTTCTCATACAAATTCACCAAGGTATCCATACAGTCCTTGGCAGTTATCAACGAAGTCATTGTAGGCATTATACTGTCTTTGACTGAGTCAAAGATGATTTGCTTGGCCTTTTCTTGACTCTTCCTGAAAGCCATTATTCCTGCATTACTCGTTGGTTCCTCCACCACTGTGGTACATACTTCTCAATATCATGCTCTTGCAAGATATTTGTTATACAGAGTTTCCACACATTAAAGTTGGTAGCTCCTTTGAGCCTATCTTCAACCCTGACTGAAATGGAGGATGCCATGGTCCTCACACTAGAAACATAATCAAGCTTTCTTGGATCTATGTGTACCTATTGTTTCACTTCAACATGTTTAACACACCCTAAGCTCTGATACCATGTTAAATCATGAGCTTGATTTCTTATGCGGATTAATTCTTTTATTTTCTTCAATACTTTGATTCCAACTTAAAACACTTCAACAATTTCAAATCATAATCGAGTAGAAATAATTTTGTAGATAAGTAAACATGCATATCAACAACACATATACCCTGGGGAAACCCTGTATAGGGAGAAAAACCCCAACAAACAATATTCCTTTATTTCATTAATAATGTAAGATCTCTTATAAATATCCACCATGAATGTACTTCTCTCAGAGAGATTGCCAAGATGACTCTGACATGACAAAGACTTACAAGACCTTGTTGAAATACACCCTTGATATGCTGCTTCTTTATCACTGATGTGCTCCTCTATTACTTCACCCTCAACCTGCATATGAAAAATCTGTTTCAAAATTGTGTTGCAAAACTGTGTTGAGGAGAGGGTTCGACCTATTCTTACATAGGCTAAAGAGGGGAAGAGGAGAAGCTCTAAATAGTAACCTGATTGCATGCATTAGTCATAACTCAGCTTCATACTTTAGTTCAAACTTAGAACTAGACTTGAGATTGGTTACAACTCATCATTACACTTTAGTTTGAACTTTAGAACTAGACTTGAGATTGGTTACAACTCAGAATTACACTTTAGTTCAAACTTAGAACTAGACTTCAGACTGACATGCTTTAGTTCTAACTTAGAACTAGACTTAAGACTTTAGTTGCAACTCAACATTACACTTTAGTTTTAAGATAGAACTAGACTCAATACTTTAGTTGCAACTCAACATTACACTTTAGTTCTAGACTCAAGACTTTAGTTGCAACTCAACATTACACTTTAGTTCTAGACTCAAGAATTTAGTTGCAACTCAAAATTACTAAAAATAGAACTAGACTCAAGACTTTAGTTGCAACTCAACATTACACTTTAGTTTTAATATAGAACTAGATTCAACACTTTAGTTACAACTCTTGACAAGGAAATTCAAAATTCTCTTCATGGTGGATATTGTTTACATGTGCCAATGCGCTAGATCAATACAATTACATCATTTGAATTATTATGAATATCGTTTGTTTCTAGCTCGTAGGAATTTTACATTCAACCTAACTTTTGCTAGATACCTTGACTTTTTCTCATGGCTCACAAGGTTTGACTAGGATCACAGAGGTTGTATGTTCCCCCTGACTTTTGCACTAGTCTGTCTATGCTCATAGAGTTGTACGTTCCCCCTAACTTTTGCACTAGACTGTCTATGCTCACAGAGGTTGTACGTTCCCCCTGACTTTTGCATTAGACTCACATAGAATCTCGTTTGTCCTTACTTTTGGTTTGAATCACAACGTTTTTCTGTTCCCCCTAGATTTTGTCAATACCTCACAAGACTGGTTAATTCTCCAAATCTCCCTGGCTAGCCTCAGGGTGGCCCATATGGCCTCTTATTGGAGAATGACTATCGATGCTTCCAAATTTAACAAAACCAAGATGGTAGTCTTGTGATTCTCGGTATAATAACTAGTTGTCCTTGCTTTTCTTTCTTTCTTGGAATCTTCATGTTCTTCCTCATGTTTTTATTTAGCTCTTGGGTCCATGGGGTCTTCTATATGCCCAGAAGATTCCAAATTCTTCCTTTCATCATAGGATCATGGATGTAGATGGAAAACCAAGGATACTTTAAGGCTTATTTTCGAAGAAGACTTCTTCTAGAGTCAAACTGAACACATGTTGCTTATCATGGATGATACTTTTTGGAACATGGAAATATACTTCATAATCCTCAATGGATCATATCATTTAGGATTAGCTCCCTGTTGAAGGAAAATTGTCCTACGGATAGGTAGATCTCTTCAAAGAGCTAGACTCTTAACTCTAAGATAGAAAGTGCTTATCATGGTCACTGACTTCCTTTTAGGTCTACACAAACTAATGCATGAAGAGGAAGGAGGAAAGACGTACCTTTTACCTGTTTTTGTCCCTACACACTCCAAGTTGAACTCCAATCTTGATCTCCTTGATAAGCCCTATAGATAAACAAAGCACAACCACTTCCTATTCTATCGAGATTAGTTCGAAGCATACCTATCTACTTAGAGACAAATTCATGTAATGTCAAACACAAATTAGAAAGAAACAGGCCAAGCATATTACATTAATGAGGACAAAACATTACTTACAACCATAGATGGAATGTAGAAATTTCGTCAAGTTCTCCTTGCCTAACCCTTGCTCAAAATCTCCACAATCGGAATGGAGATACCTTCACTAATTAGCCTCTTGTATGTTCCCTATGAGATCATAGGTTTCATGCCTTCAATTTCTTCTCCAAATATCACTTATGAGATCATAAGTTTGGTATCATTCTTCATCCAGCTCCCTTTTCAGCATGAGAAAGCTTGCTTATATAGCCTTCGAGAGGCTCAACAACTTGAGATATCTTTGGGGTGAGTTGAGGATTTTCCTCCTTGAGTTAGGGATCTTCCCTAAGATCATGGTTGGACTAGGGGTTCGAATCCAACTGCCTTCCAAGATTGAAAAGATCTTTCCCCCATTCATCTCAACAAACCAACTGCTGTCCAGAATAGGTAGTGCTCCCTCAAAAGGGCCATCAGAGTGTTACAGCGCTCCCAAGTAGGCTTTAGGGGGGCACCAGCACTCCTGAGAGTAGGAGAAATCCTTCAAAAGGGTTGATACAGTGTTATAACGCTCCCAAATAGACTATAGGGGAGCGCCAGCACCCTTGAGAGAGGTATAGGGGAGCGCTCTCCTCCAAAAACTCAGTTTTTTGGGTTCTTTCAGATGGAAAGAGGTTCATAAGCCTAGTTAACCATTCCTCCTTTTCCAAATCAAGTGTTTGATGTGTGTCAAGTTTCCTTCTCAATTCGTTATAGGAACAACATAGGCATCATGGCAGTATGCTTTCCTTGACACTTGTGACACTTGTGAGAAAAATGTGACACTTGCGACACTTGTAATGACGACACTTGTGACACTATCAAAGTGAGTATTTTTTATGTGTAACACTCCCTCATAAACCTTGCTTCATGCATGAATTTATTCTCTTCTTTTGGAATTTTGAAATAAAAACCCTCCATCTAAGAGAGTCCACGCTTTCATTTGCATCCTTATTGCCTTTTGCAAAGTGTCACAAGAATTTTTCTAATTTCCTCTTGATTGCTGACTTATTTCTATTTTGACTTCTTTTGGGTCTCCTCAAGTTTATTTCGGCCTATCAGTCAATTGTTACTTATATAATAGCTTTCATAGGAATTGTTACCAAGGGTTTTCAACATACTTCATCTTTTCATGTGTGTTGCTTGACTTGTAGTCATCATGATAGAAATACTTATCTTGTTATTCTTCCATAGGTATTGTTTCACTTGAACATCTTATCTTCTAAGAAATAGATATGCAAGATATGTACATAAACTATGAAAACATTATATGTACAAGAACTTTGAAGAATATTGTTACCTTGAATTAGAAGAAGACATCTATTTTATCCTGCTTGACCTTCTTTGAGGGTTCCCTTTCTTCAACAACTGATGCTTCGTTTGTTTCCTTCCTTAAGCCAAACTTCCTGTTATTCCTGAAATTATTGAATTTTGTTGTGAAGGCTTGATCATCGCATTTATTTTGGGATTTGTTTTTTGTGCTAATTCTTGATTCTTATTGTGCACAACAAGTCCAAAATTCTTCAAATGTGAGATAATCCTTTCTTGTGTTCATGCTTGCGGAAAATGCATCCCATGTCTTAGGAAGGATGTTGAGTACTATATTTACTAGTTCCTTGAAATGATTTATTAAATATCTTGTAGTTGATATCTTAAATGATGTAACGACCCTTGATTATCAATTATAATTAATTAACAATATAATCCTAAAAATTGTTTCTTATATAATATTAACTAAATTAATTATCATTAATTAATTGTTCATAATTGTCAATGGTTATTTAATTATTAATCAACTTTTTAATTATGTGAGTAAAGAATTAATAGGTTTGATAATTTAAATTATTAAAACTTACGTATATAAGTGGGATAACAAACATTAAATAAAGGATAAGGAGCATTAAATAAATGGGATAAGGTATTTAATAAATGGGATAAGATATTTAATAATGGGATAAGATATTAGGTAGGAATTTAATGAAAGGAAAGTCGGTGAAGGAAGGATAAGGGGGGGAAAGGAGTTTGGGGGAAGGGGATGATGTTATGGGAGTTGGGGATGAATTTGGAGAGCGGGGGAATTGGCAGAGTGAAACTTGGAGAGGAATTTACACAGTGCACCGGGGGTTGCTGGGGGTTTTGGGCTTGGAGGGCCAGGATATCCGTTGATATCCTGGGGCTAGGAGATAACTAGTCGGCAGGGAGGACGATATTGGGTAGTGTTCTAAGCAAGCTGTGGACAACAGGAAGGATTTTTAGCATCAGAGTTAAGGTATTTCTCCAAAATTTATGCATTGTTGTATTATGTTAGAATTTTTTTTATTATTCATTGTAAAATTTGAAGTTACGGAAGTTACTGTTATAAATGACTGTGTGATGAAATTACTCTTAGTTTATCAAAATAATTTGATGTAAAATTTTATCCGGCTATCACAACTGAGATATTCTCACAAAGTATGATGTTATGCTTTCATCATCATTTATTTTCATGTCATGAAGCTCATTCTTTAGACTCATTACTTGTTCAATGTTTCTGACTGAGAAGAGATTAGTTAGGGAATCATACATCTTCTTAGATGAGTCAAGATGAGAGATGTAGTGTATCACGTGGTATTTTATAGAGTCCACTATGATACTCATGGAATTGATTTCATTGTCCTTGAACTTTTCCATAACTGCAACGTTCCGAGGTTCCTTCTCTTTTCCTTCTTCAAACTGTGGTTCCACGATATTTCCTTTCATGATATCCAACACTTTTTTTTTTGGAAAGGATGACATAAATCCTTGTATTCCATGCTCTGAAGTTAGAATACCCTTCTAACTTGTTTTCTGACTTCATAGAGTAATTCATGACTTCTTTGACTTGGTCAACTTTTGACTTTGACTTGGTCAACCTTTGACTTTGACCAAAAAACTCAAACGTGACATCTTAGCCTGTTGAGAGTACTAGTTGGTACAATAAGTTACGACTCACTAGGCTATCCATAAATTAGGTCAATCTCTTCACTTAAGGTGCCACAACAAGAGGGTTAGTCGTTGTTGCAACAAAAACTTTGACTGCAACTGCAACTTTTACTAAGAAAATCCTCCCAATATATCCTCCAACGGTTAGACTGTCCAAAGATAGTGTGGGCCCATAACTTGTTAGAAATAATAAATGTGCTTGTTTAACCACAGACAATATAGAAATATTGTCACCCAACCATAGGCCGAAGCCACCCCCGAGCACCTTAACCTTGAAAAGAGAATAATTCTGGAAGAAAACCCTAGGCCTAATAGCCAATCAACGTAGTGTATCACTCTCCAAAGCTATCCTACCAAGGAGAAAGTACAAACTATAACCAAGAGAAAGTACAATCCTAAGACCAAAAATACAAGTTGTAGTAGTTGCAGTTGTAGCTACTCTCTAGACTTGCGCACGTACTAAATTTCTGCAGTGCGCACTAAATTTTTGCAGTTGCAAGTTGTGTGTGTCCAAATGAGCTCTGTCATCCTATATTTATATTGATATACCTTAGCTATCTGCGTTGATACTGAGAGGGGGGTGAATCAGTATCAAGTACAATTTAAAACCTTTTTCAACTATATCCAATGAGCAATGAACAATAGTATGAGAGTTACACAAATACACCACAATACACCATGCACAATATATGAGAAATAATCAATAGTTATTGTTCAAGGGAAGTAATGATTTCCAAAGGTAGCTACAACATCCAAATGTAAAGGGAGGGATAAACCTCCAAGAGGAAGATACAATCCTCCAATATCAAGAGAGAGTTGAACTCTCCATCCTTTCCCCTTCCTTCCGCCCAAGAATATATGAGAGATAATAAAACTTTACATTAAATCATGACCATCAATCAACCATCACATAGAACCTGCTAATGCTTCTTGAGACTTATTCAATTTATGCAATTCTTCAATTCTTGGAATACTATGATCCTATAGATAATATTACTCAATGTATTCTCTAACAGTTCTCCAATTTTCACTCCTTGAATCCTCCCCAAAAGGAAGTTATAGAAAGAATGGTAGACTTTATTCAATTCTGGTTTATTCAGAAGACCCAACTTGTACAGCATACCCCATGCTCAATATTTAACATACGATTCTGAAAATCACACAAAAGAAACTAAATTCCGTATTGTTTCCAATGGAAGTGGTTCCACTTCATTTGGATTATGTATGAAGAAGTTATGACTGTTTTACCTGGAACACATGTTTATTGACTAGCTTTTGGACTGGTCACAAACCCTATCTTCCACAGAGTGTATCTCCATAATTATAGAGAATCAAGAGAAGAAATTTTTACCAAAGGTACCTTGATATGTATTCTCAATACCATAGCAATTTCACCATCTGAATCATTCTATAAAAAAAATTATAGGAAAAATGGTAAGATGACCTGAAAATAACATACCTTAGAACACATCACCAAAAGACTTCATCCGCCCTTGAAATCCAACCTTCTTTTCTTCTTATTTCCTATGAAATTAGACTTGTATCAAATGAATGTACAATGATATTTATTTATACCATTTATGTCACTTCCTTTTAACATTAGGGCCGACCTGACAATTTCTTATTTTGTAATTCTTTTATGTAATTATCTTCAGGGCCTACATGTACTTCCTTCTTCAATTCACTTTGTCATCTTCAAAAATTCATTTCTCCTCAACCATGAGGATCCACGTGACGTGCCACATACCACCGAAAACAACATTATGTATACTATCCATCCATGGGTGTTGTATCTTCATGTACATTTTCCTTCATGTCCAAATACCTTCATCAATTTTGCGGTCCAAAACCCATGACTAGGGTTGACATCAATGACAACAACCAATCTTCCAATAGTCTGGGCCGACTTCTCTTTCTAGAGGCTAGAAACTAAATATTAATTATTCTCTTTAGCCGACTTGTCTTCTAGGGTTATGTCCAAGGCTTTTAGGGTTTCTCTTGCTTCCCAAAATATTCTAGTCTTGTCAATGTTACACATGGAGGTTAATACCTCCCGTAACTACCAAAAATATCAACACATAGTTTGCACAGTAATATGCTCCTTCAAAAATTCCCCACTCACCAAGCTAATTTGTTCAATATGACCCTTTCCTACGTCAATCTCAGTAATAATTTGTTCTGTGCCTTCTTATAGTGGTTCTAATTGAGCCTCCTTGAATTCTTATATACTTTTATAGACTTCATCTCTGCCTGCAAATTCTTCATCTCTTTTGCACTTTTCAATCTATCTGGTATTGTCATCGTTTTCTTCTTCTTCTTCAATTATTGCATCGTAGTATTTACACCTTCTTTTTGGTCAAAATCCTACAGTTTCCCATCCTCTTGAATATTTTTCCATAATTGCACGCTCTTATTATACATCTCTACGATTTTTTGGATTACCAGCGCAATGCTTTCCATATGACCTGTAGCCTCCCGCTCCCTTTGTGTTCTTACTTTTGGTGGAGTAGTAGGAACTAAGAGTTCCATCAAATATATAATGTGGTATCTGTAAGCCTCGATATCTTGTGTTATTTTCTCAATTTTACCCTCTATGGGTATATTCTCTCCTTGTGTAGTATCAAAAATTGTTTTGAACATTTCTTCAACTTGCTTCTCTATTCTTCTAGTGTGCCGCTTCGTTTCATCCCTCTCAAACTTCACTTGTTCAAGAGTCATCTCCAATGTATTTTTTACTTCTTTGGTCAACTGTAAGCAATTATCATATGAACGAGCCCTTGAATGAATTTCCTGTATGACGCTTATTTGTAGTTTGTAAAGTGGTTTAGTTGGAATCTCGGGAAGTGCCAAGTCCATATGATCTATATCCTTTAGTGGATTTTTCATTGTAGCTTCATCTATCTGCAACATCCCATCGGTGATACAAAATTTTTCATTCTCCATAGCTATGATCTGCACTATCTCCTATTCTAGAACTATTCTTTCCTGAGAAGTTTTATGTTGTTGTGCCTCCTCTTTTTGTTGTGTTGTAGTAAATTCCAACTATTCCAATGCATCCTTGACCTCTACCAATTTCTTGACTATCTCCTCCCTTTGCTTCTCAACACAATACCAAGATTTTTTCATGTGATCCTACACTTTTTCTGCTACTAACTCTTCATCATCCTCTATAAGTGAAAGCTGAGGAACTTCCTTGTGTGCCTTCATTTTCTTGTCCTAGTTTGTTGTCTAAATCATTGTTCTTTTCATTGGAAGTGTCTCTATATGCATGGTTGGAAATGGTATATCCATATATGGGAGATCTCCACCTCCTATTTCATCTAGCATAAGAATATTGGTATTATTTTGCGGTCCTCCATTTTTTTATTTTGCACCCTCATTTTCTTTGGATGAAGCCTTTGGGATAGTGTTTTTATGCCTTCTCTTTCTATTGGTTGTTCTACCCACTATTTATTTTGTTGTCTTTGTTTCTTTCCTTGTGTTTTCTATTGTGTTGGTTGATTGTTGTGAAGGGTCAACCTCTACTTGTTGTTTATATTTTGGTATTTTCTTTGGGATTACTGGAACCTTCAATTATTCAGGCCAATCCTTCATAGTCCACTGCACTTCTCCCCCTGTGGCATAGCATCTCAACTATAGCCATTCCTTCTTAGGATCCCTCTTAGCTTGGATCCACATTTTATGTCTTGAATCTTGAAAGTTAGCTATTCCTTGGTTCTCTCTCACAAGTTCTGGTGGTATTCTCCATGTGTTTACCAACTTCTCTTACATCCCATCATAGAGCATGGCGTAAATGCTATAATTTTCCTTCCTTTTCTTCGTATCTAAAGTATGCCATAATGTTGTATATTTTGTTGTGTGACATTTCCCTAGCCTCTAGTAAAATCCATTGTATTTTGGTTTTCCCCATCCAACCAGTGATACCAATATGATTAGCCAGGAGTAATGAAATCTGAACCTAGATCCTACGCATCCTTGAAATCCTCCAAAAACAAGTTTAGGAGATATGGATCCCAACTAAGAAGACTCCCCTTTATGCACTGTATGGATGCTGCTATTACTCCTGTAGGGGCTGCCTCTTTGTGACATTTTCTCAAGAGTTTACATGCCATCAATTTTGTTGCAAACTTAGTTGTTGGTTCATTTATATTTATAATAACCATTCCCCTATATCCTCTACCAGACCCATATTTTTTCTTTATCTCATCTGCCATGGATTTTTCTTTGGTTTTTTCATCCATGTATTGCTCTAGTTTTGCTCCATATATTGGTAATACTATGATTTCTACAATTAAGTGCACATCTATGGATACAGGCCCATCCATCCATAAGATTCCTCCATGAACTAGTAAAATTGGTTGTTTGACATATGCATTTACATATTTTCCTCTACCAAAGTGAGGAATCTCCAATAGGTTCATGATTCCTATGTTATATAGTCCTACAATCCATTGTTTTGGCTCCAGAATGGGATCTCTTAATGGACCCTCTCCTTTAATCTCCATGTAAACCTGCTACACAAACTTAGGAAACTTCCCCCTGTCTACAACATCATGCTCGACATACTTCAACTTATTCACACAACCTAACATGTCATTTAGTACTTTGAATCCTTCAGGTATCTGCGATGGTGACAGTGTTAGTTCCTTATACTTGCTTGGTTTTCTTGGTGCGACAGGTTTTTCCCTAGTATTCTTATTTCCTGTTGATTGCCTTGTCACTTCCACTAGATTATCTTCCTCATCTTCTTTAGTGTCTAAGTTTTGTTGGTTCATAACATCCTCAACTTGTGCTTGTTCCTATGATTGTTGCGTTGGTTCTGCTACATGGTGTTGTACATCATGAGACTTTGTCTATTCATTATCTTCCTCATTCAACTGTACATGTGGTTGTATTGTTCCTAATCTAATTTTTTGAATGGGGTTTTTCTCTATGCTAGGGTTTTTTGTTTCACCCCATGGGTCAATATCCATTTCCTTTGTCATCATAATTTGTTGTTATTTATCCTCTACGATTTCCATACTAACTGGCTCGATTACTGGGGAAGCAATGGCGTCAAAATCCACTTCTCCTTCAGGATGAATTGAGTTTTCCCCATCGGTTGTTGTGTACCGTGGAGACCTCGCAACACTTCATGTTTCCTTGTCACTTGGATGGGAGCTCCAAGCTTTGGGGGCACCACTTTGCTAAATATTGAAAGGGTTGCTATGAATCTTAACTGAACACCTCAGAGTCACCTTCTCACACTAGGATTTCTTCCTTAGCTCTGGTTTTCACAAAGTCACAATAATTATTCTTCATTCACATTTTCTACTTTTATAGGTCGTGTCATAAATTCTCTATCGCACCACACTTTTTTGATCACCGCTTTTTATTTTTCCAGTTGTTTCTTGTATCAACATGCTTCTTTTTCTGCCTGGTAAAATTTATCTGGCACACATTCTATTCCAATTCCTTCATACCAATTACTATATGTTGCGCATTGTATTATCTAACTACATGCTTAATACTTATCTATCTACTGCAAATTTTTGTATTTTTCTTATTTTTCCAAAAATAAAAGATCTTTTCTTTTTTCCTTGTTTTCCTTTGAGATCCTACTATATACACTATGTACAATTGAATTTTCTTGCACTGAAACTACTAAGGGTTATCGGGTTGACAGTCCATATATAGTTTCAGTTGACTTCCATTAACCAATCCTTGAATCTCTTTTCTTGATAGATACTGCAACTTCAAAACACCTCCATCTGTGATAGATTTTATTTCATATGGCCCTAGTCAATCCATCCTGAATTTTCCTGGGTGTTATAAGTATTTTCTATCAAAGAGAAGAACCAAATATCCTTTCTTAATTTTGTTTTTTTTAATGTGTCTATCTTGCCAAGATTTGTCTTTGGCTTTCTGTACTTCCTAATGGAAACCATCCATAATCTTTTCTTCTTCTAGTTCCATTAGTTGAGACAACCTTTCTTGAGTTGTGCCTCTTTCTTTCATGTTTGCAATGGCTACAATGCACAAACTAGGTATCAAATATTCTAAAGGGACTATTGCTTCCTAACCATACACCAATATGAAAGGTATCTTCCCTATAAGTTTCTTGCGTGTAGTTCTATAAGCCCATAATATTGTTGGTATCTTCAAATCCCAATCATCCATGTTTACATTGCAAATTTTAGTTAGGGAATTCTCCAATATTTTATTAAATTATTCCATTGTTCCATTAGCCTGAGGATGGTATGGAGTTCTCTTTTGATGGTGTATTTCAAATTATTCAGTCATTGCCTGAATAATATTATTGATAAAATGAGTTCCTCGATCACTTATCAGAATTCTAGGGCATCCAAATCTTGTAATTACTTGTTCAAATAGGAAGTGTGTTGCATTTTTTGCATTGAAAATTTTTACTGTTGCTTCTTTAGCCCATGTAGTTAAATATTTTGTTGATGTAATGATGTACCTTTCTCCTGATCTTCTAGTTTTTGGGTTGATTGATCCTACAAAGTATATTTCCCATTTTTCAAACACTTTAAGAGTTATCTAAGGTTTTAGGGGCATCTCATCCCTCCTGGATGGATTTTTTTCCCTCTGATAGACATCACAAGTCTGGCAATACTCCTTTTCATCTTTAGAAAATGTTGGCCACCATATCCCTATGTGTAGTATCTTTTGTGCAGTGGCTTTTCCTGCATATTTTCCTCCAGTTATTCCTTCATGTGCTTCTTCCAAGATGACCGAATGTTCATTCTCCATGACACATCTCCTTGTAATATTATCTTCTCCTAGTTTATACAAGTGTCTTGCAATAAGTTGGTAATATACAACTCTAACCACCAAATTATTCTTTTGCGCAATGTTGTATTCCTTTGGGGAAAATCCTGTACTAAAAAATTCAATGATATCAGAAAAACATTCATCAACAATATGCA
>ML785516.1:55399-68926 GCA_009831015.1 Picea engelmannii | reverse complement strand
TTTCTATTATTTGTTGCATACACACATATAAACACATCTAAAAGGTAGATCAACAAAGTGTTTGACGAAATACCTCACTTAGAAAAAGTTTTAAAAAGACACCAAAACAGTGATGATCCTTGCATAATGGCTTGGGATCATTACAATGTATGATTTTGTAGTATTGACTGCAAACTTGGTAATGAATCCTGCAATAACATTGTCTAGCCAGAAATCGACTGCACATGTGAATTTGTTATCGACTTTTTGTAGTTGCGCAATATTCTCAGTAGTCCATTCTTTTGGTCTTATTTGATTAGTTGGGTGAGTGTCCTTCAATATCAGTATCCACTCCTACAACAAATGTGGAAATTCATAGAAAAATGCCTCATGAAGATCAGTAAATACATACCTTTCTAAATATTAGTGCAGTGTATACATATGATTTCTATTGTCTTTATATGAAAACTCAAGCTCTTTTGTTGTTAGCCATCATTCGATATCATGTTTAGTTGGATTCCATGGTCTAAAAATCCTCTTATAATACTTCATTCTCTTCATTGTTCTTCTCAACAAGTCCCTTCCAATATACTCTTCTAGTTTCTATCCGAAAACATAACCATTTGTTGGATGTTTCTCATGTTGACCTGGGTTCTACTTTAGGTTTCCAGCAAAACCCTACAAACCATAGACCCTTCTGGAGATCAAAAGGAAACACTGCACACCGAGTGCACGATGCAGTCTCACCCAAGATGGCTTATGGGTGACTACATTACCCAGATGTCTGCAATCTTGGAAGGGAGACTTCTGTAGGGATTAGAGACATTATTTCTACCTCAAAATACATCATATTTTCTATTCCATTACATCAATACATCACTAAATCTTAGATATACTAATCGTTAATCAGATACATTCATTATGGTTTATTCTGCAATAATTATACCGTCATTCTACTATCCACTGCATTTTTCTATTAACAGATTCATTCATTCATCATAACTGAACAATTTCAAGAAATAAGACAAACATTCCACACAGAAACACAAATTTATTGTGGTTCACACCCCCGGGCTATGTCCATAAATATCTGGATTTCTTGGCTCTTTTATTATTCTTCATAAATGATATATCATTGTGTGCATTACATTTAAGGTTGACAAGATCATACTAAGATCCACAAATTACGACCTTACCCTCCATTACCATGAATATATCTATTTGTTTGTCTCTATCTCATCATATCTCTATCTCCTCACACATATCTATCTCTCTGCTATCTTACAACACATATTTGTATTACCAAAAGGGGTAAAGTACCTATTACAAAATGACCAAAACCCTAACCCACTAACCCTAGATGAGTTAGGTTTGTCTGTTATAACCCTAAATTGCACCACACATGCTTACCTGGCATTAGGCCAACTCATATCCCTTCATTGCCAAAACATCTGCTGAAAAACCTCTTTGAAAATCCTCTTGCGTCAAGGCCCACGCGCCCTAACCCACTACTGCACACGTGTGAACGCTGGCAGGCCTACTACAGCCCGCGCTTACCTAACAAAACAAAAAAATAGGAAAGTTGTCGATGGGACAAAAAGCTATGGGTCAGTTAACTAAAACTCCCGGCCATGCATGGATGAGAGTTTGTCCAAAACCCTAGCTCCTTCTAGCCTATAAAAGAAGGGGTAGGGGTACCATTTGGAGGAGGAAAAATTATAAGCGAAGAAACTCTGCCCATTTTCCGAATCCATTGTCCCAACCCTTTAGCCTTTCCTCAAGCCTAAGGAGAATTAACACAAAGCAGTTGGAGGACAAAAAAAGAGGAGGAGCCCAGGATCAGGATCAAGGAGCGGTGGCCGGTCTCGACTTTGATTGTAAGTCGATTCATTTTGAGAATAATAAAAGAATACTTTTCTCGTCCCAATGCATGAGTTATCTATGATTTGTTTAATTTATGCTTAATTTCTAACCCTCAAGTAGAAAAGTAGCATGCATGCGTAGTGGTTTGTATTGATTGCAGGATTATCTTTGGAAGGAGCAGTGCAAGCAAGCGGGCAAAGCGCAATGGAGGATCTACACCAAACATCAATAAAAAGGTTAGTAGTTTCTTTCCAGGCATGTATTGTGAAAGAGGGGTTTAAGTTTTGGGTGGTAGGTCAAAAAGTAATTTCTTTATGGTCAAAATATGCATGCAAGTCTGACCCTAGTTTGCTAGTCCGTAGGGTATTTTTCCCAACAACAGAGTTGGTGACCATACTAGGGAAGATACTCTTTAGGTTTTCCGGATTTAGTTGAGTTTGTGGGTAGTTTAAGAGATTAGATTTTCTGTTTATTTTCCTGTATTTTTATGTAAGGCCTGAGCTAGCAGGGAGCCTGGTTATTTATACCAGTTTTCCCTAACTGTTGCTTGACGACAATTTTTGGGACACACAGAGGAACACGCGGCCTGCAGAAGGCCTGCACACGTGTACCCGCGCCCTAATATCTTACAGCCCGCGTGTGAATGCTAGCTGTAGAGGTTTCAGTAGCGTGTAGGAGTTTAGAGAGCTTGAGAGGCAGTCCTCCTCTTCCCTGTCAAAATTATACATTCTCAAGGGGTTTTCTGGATCCTGTCTGAGTCTTGCTGGTTCACAGTCTTGTCTCAGTTTGTCTTGTTGTGTTTTGTTATTCTTTGCAAATATTTTTTCTTTTCTATTAGAAGAAGCATCCAAGCCTTCAAGGGACCCTGGTTGTCAATACCAGAGGCCTCTTCTGGGTCTGGGTTGCCTATTTTTATTTTCTTTCTTAGAAGTTATACATACACGCGGCCTGTACAAGGTCAGACCACATGTACATGCGTCTTGTTTCAGCTCTGCATGCGTTCGCATGCGTGCTGTTTCAGTGACAGTAGCGTGCTTGACAGACTGCTTTTTAATCAAGGTGGGGTAGTTATCCCCTCTTTTGGTGAGAAGTATTTCTCTCAGGTGTTTAAGTCTAGGTTTGAACAGTCAGTAGGTTAGGGCCTCTTACCCTTAGCCTGTTTTTTCTTAGTTGATATTTGATAGAAAAGATAAAAAATTAAAATTTTGTTTTATGGTTTTTAGACAAGCGTAAGATTCTGTGCTTTCTTGATTTCCATTGTGTGTCTTTTCTCTGATTATTTGTGATCTGCGCTTTAAGCCATAATTTTTTTTTTCTTGGTTTTAGGCTTGTCGGTATTTTCCCTTTGTTGCTTGATTAGCACGTAAATAAAAAAAAAAAGAAAAAAAAAATATTTTCATTTTCTTCTTTGTTTGAAGATTGTGTTTCTGCATCGATAGCTAGGAAGAATTCTTTTTGTTCATAAGTTTTTGCAGTGAATTTAGAGCATAAGTAGCTCGTAGTCGAGCGAAATTCCTTTATCTTTACTGCATGAAATCTTAGAAGAATTGAAAAGAAAAAGAAGTCCTTCTTTGTGAAAAGTTGTTGATTTTTGCATTTAGTAAAAGTCTTTTGTTTCCATATTTTTTCATTCATTTTTTCTTTGAGTCTTTACACATCATCAGTTTCATATTCATACCTCGTGACGTAAAAAATCCCATAAAAGAAACGCTAAATTAAAATCTATTAGACTTTTGTTTGTAGGGTTCACAAACTAGTTCAGGACTAGGGCCTTGGATTAGGTTGGAGAGGAAACTCTCCAAGGCCATTCAAAACCAAACATTGGAGTCTGTGATAGGGAGTGTAGAAGTCCAGTTTCATGGAATTTATCTGGGACCCCCCTCTAACATAGGGGATAAACACGAGGTCACGTGAGGAAAGGTAGCGGATATAACCCCTCCAAAGTCAGACCAAGCGTAGTGGAGAACCCATATCGAGGATTTGTTTTGGGATTCCGTCATTTGCATTTGCCACGAGGCTGTGTGGGTCTCGAATCCATTCGAGGTCCTCAATTGTCTTCCGAACCTTTTTCTCTCAATACCCTTGATAGGTTTCGGGCTTGATACCTTGCTCATTGTGGTCTACCCGACTTTCGACTGTACCTGCCTGGTGACTGTTCGCGTGCTGACAAACTAGTTGCCAATCTTTTTAGGGACATACACAGGTGACTGCGTGGGTATACTGCGATACCTAGGATAGACATCGAGCCACGCTTTGCAGAGTATACCTGAAGGGTGCTTCCGTGTTTGATTTGCACTTGCACCGGTAAGTTGCTCTAGTGTTGGTTGTTGTAACTGTTCTTCCAACTAGTTTAGTGTTTGCTTGACTTATCTCTTAGGGGCTTCTTTTTTAGTGCGTGTTACTGTTTGAACGTGTAGAATACCTTAGCATGTCTTGGATCTTCTCACACAGTGGAGGATCCCAAGCTTCGTCGGTCACGAAGGCTTCTGGGCCTACCGCCGGTTATACTAGAGCCACCCCCGCCACCATTGAGGCGGAAGCTAGACCAACAAGGGTCTTTCGAAGTGACCGGGTTACAAACCATTGTGCCCGAACAAATCCCGGAGGAATTAGCCGCCAATATTGGTTCGGTTGAAACCCCAACCACTGATACTTGGCCATAAGTTATTGTACCAATTCAATTTTATGAACGCCTGTCAGTGCCTCACACAACTATGGAAACAAACGTTGTTACTTCCTCTGGGAATTCTTCCATTCCCATCACCGTTGCTACCACAGGAGAAGCATCTCCTAACTTTCCATCGTCGGTCTGAGCCACCATGGTCTCGGCCGCAACTACGTCACATAGTGGACCGATCCCATCTATCGCGGCGGCCACAACTCCCTTCACACCTAGTGCGATAGGCTCTCTGTTTTCATACAGTATGCCTAGTTCGAGTACAAGTCCTGCACTCACTCACTCCACTTTACAAACTTTGGGTCTGGGGGCAGGGAGCTCTAATGCTCCTCTGCAAGTTCAACTTGGGGGTATTCCTGTCCCTTTTAATGTTTTTCCTTACACTGGAGGTCATATCTCTCCTTTGTCCCCTTCGCTTGGTGGTCTGCATCAGCAGTCTGCCGGGCAGCTTGCACACACTATTTTATTTAGAGCCGGGAGTCAAGGAACACCTGCACACACTGTGCCGATAGGTTCGTCACCATTTGTTTGGAACGGGATGTTTGGTAACAACACTTTCGCATCCACCGCTTTCCCGTCTGGGGGCACTCCCATTTTTGGACAGTCTACTCCGGCACAGGGTACTATTCCTGCGTCGGGGGCACATATAGCAAAACCTTGGAACTCAGGACAAGGATCCGTTCCTTCCTCTGGAATGTCATTCTGGGGTAATTCTTTCCATAGTCAATGGAACCCTGGACAGACTACTATGCCTCTCCCATCAGGACTGGCATGGGGTAATCCTTCCCAAAGTTCGTCAAACACAATGAATGCCCAACATCCTATGTCCTTTATGGGGAATCAGCCAATGATGTCTCCATAGATGCAAAATCCTTACACTAGTCAGGGCCATGGTTTCTACCAGAATTCGGGCCAGCAGCCAAACTTTTCCTGGCAACCTGGTGCCAATCAAACTTCAGGACCCTTTTTCCCAAGATATCAACAACAACCCAAACTACCATTCTTGGCAACATTACACTTGCCAGATTTGAAAAGGTTGTTAAATGATCCTATTTGTCATGATCCACGTTGGCTTCCTATGCCAACGAAGTTGATTTTGGACATTCCAAAGTTCGAGGCCAAGCCTAATGAAGATCCAGGTGATCATGTGACTACCTTCCATCTTTGGTGTTCATCTAACTCATTGAAATATGACTTCGTCCAGTTGCGATTGTTTCAACGCACTCTTATCGGGAGTGCCATGAAATGGTACATTGAGGTCGATTGCTCACGATACTCTTCTTTTGGCAAATTGGCGATGGCCTTCCTTAACCATTTCCAGTTACCTGTGAGATACGATGTTGGCACAGAGCTTCTTGACAATTTCGAACAGACAACAGCGGACCATATCTCTGATCACATATGAGAGTAGAGACACTGAAAGAGTCTAATCAAAGTACCAGTCCCACCAGCATTCCTACTTGAGTGGTTCCTTAAGTCTTTAGTCCCACAATTATCCAAAGACATCGCGACTTCAGGAGTTTTCTCCGAAGAAGATGCCATCATGAGGGCTCAACAGTTTGAGCTCATCTATTCTCAGTCTGGTTTATTATACAACATCCTGCCGGATGCACCACGATCGATACTAGATAAAACTAGACAGAGAGTTGGACCACATGCCGATGGTATTGATGGTTCAGCACAAACCAAGCCCACTGAGCAATTGACAAAACAATTGCAATAGTTATCTATACAACACTCAGCGGCTAGCCAGACTACTGCTTTGGATGCTCCTCCTACCCAAATGTCGAAAGTACACTCTGTGCAGTCGAATAACCCAAAGGCCACCCAGCAGCCTGAAGGGAAGAGAAAACAATGAAAGAAGGGTAAGGGGGAGAAAAAACCCACTGATAATGCTAGCGAGGGCACCACGGGAAAATGGAAGGTGAGGTATCCATGCAACTTGTGTGCGGAGGACCACCCGAACCATCTTTGTCCTTGACTTACAGAGGCCCATAAGTTTGTCACACAGAAACAACAAGCCATGTTGACTAATCCCTTTCATCATGGGAAAAATTTAACTCAAGACTCTACAAGTGTCGAAGGGGGCAGCCAAGAAACCTGCCCTCCTCCAAATAATTCCTCATCCGCGAACGTATATATGGTTAGGGGTGATGCTTTAATAATGACTAGAGTGCATGAATATAGTAAACCAAGCACCTCTGAGAAGGGTAAAGAAGCTGAGATCCCATCTCTTCCTCTACAGATCAAGAAGACATTGGGAGAAACAATGACATGCATTCCAAAGGGTGCATTTAAAAAAGATTCTCACAATCCAAACGCAAGGGCCGCCCAGAATTACTCTGTGGTGGAAGATTTATCACAAATCCCTTGTGCGATGTGTGCTTTGGAAGTCCTCCAAATATGCCTTGCTCAGTGGAAAGCCTTGTTGACTTCTTTAGGATCTACTGAGACTTGTAACCCGGGTACCATCATGTTAGATACGAACGACTTAAAACCTTGTCTGCCTTACCACATCGCATTTCAGATAGTAGTGGCTCATCCCACAAAAAATTTTACATGGAATATCTTCCGCACGGTGGTCGATGAGGGCGCTTTGACTTGTGTTATGTCATTAGCATGTTGGAAATCCATTGGTCAGCCTGCTTTGTCTCCATCACCTACTCTCCTCACTGCATTCAACGGTCGTTCTTTCCGACCACATGGAATCGTTCCTTCTTTCCCTGTGCAGTTAGGAGGGAAGACCGTGTGCGTTGAAGTAGATGTAGTCGATGCTCCCCTCGACTATAACCTCTTGTTAGGTCGGAGTTGGACTTATGCTATGCAAGCTGTGGTTGCTATAGTTTTCCAAGTCTTGTTGTTTCCACGCGATGGTCGGATAGTGACCATCGATCAATTGTCCTTCTCTAGACCTGACCCAGCTTTGGGGGCATCAACAGTTCCCATGATTGATAATCCTCAACCAGATGTCGTTAACGTAGGAGTTGGTTTGTGCCCATCCTTGATGGGTACCTTCGATTACCAACCTCCTCATGATGATGTCATGTTTATATCGAATCACCACAAGGCTGAGATTTTTCATGTTTCGTCATTTCGCATGACTTATTTTGAGGATCCGTGGATTCTTCCTTCCCCATCTGCCATGATGGATGAGACAGGGCACTCCGACATGTCCATGCCCTTGTCGACTGCTGAAGTAGCATACTCTTTAGTCCAGCAAGCTTCAGCTAACCCTGATCCGACTCTCGCGCAAGAGTTGGATCCACTTCTAGAGCCTATTTGGGCTCAGGGTTCTCTTTCTACCATCGATTCGTTAGACTTAGTCTTGCCTTCTAACGAAGCAGTAATCGAAGCAATGACTAGTCCGGGCAAACCTTGGGAAGATCTTCATCACAGATCATATTTCCTCCCAGAGTTACGCCGAATCGAGGCAGGAGAATTCACTATCACCATAACGGGAGATCATCCATGTCCTATTAATCTCTTAGCTACACAGGAAATTTATGCTGAGGGAAATATGGTGACTATCGCTGAAACTATAGCTATCAACATCTCCCAAAACCCTAGCGTCATGGAGAATGTCTTCGTTGGAGAGGATTTCTCCCCCGAAGAGATTCAAATTTACACGGATATTTTCAAAGAATTCTGCGACGTTTTTGCCTGGTCTTATGAGGAAATGCCAGGTATCGATCCAAAAATTGTTGAACATGAAATCACAACGTATCCTGATGCTAAGCCTGTTCGAAAAAAACTTTGTCCAGTCAATCCTAAGAAAGTAGTAGCCATCAAGATGGAGGTTGAGAAATTTCTCAAGGCAGGGTTCATTTATCCTATTCATTTGACTCAATGGGTGTCAAACCCCATGCCGGTCAATAAAAAACAAGGCACGATTTGTGTATGTACCGATTTCCGTGATTTGAACAAGGCATGTCCAAAAGATAATTTTCCAACCCCATTAATTGACCAGATCATTGATGAATGTGCCGGTTGTGAAGCCTTTTCGTTCATGGATGGTTTTTTGGGATATAATCAAATCCAAATCAAACCTGAAGACCAACACAAAATGACATTCATTTGTCCATGGGGTACATTCGCCTATCGTAAGATGCCTTTTGGCCTCAAGAATGTTGGAGCCGCTTTCCAGTGGGCCATGTCTTTTGCATTTCATGACCTCAAACATATAGTCGAGGCCTATTTAGATGATTTAGCATCATGCTCTCGCAAGCGAAAGGATCATCCTACGCACCTCAGACTAATCTTCGAACTCTGTCGCTACTTCTGGATTCGCTTGAATCCCAACAAGTGCAGCTTTTGTGTCACGTTAGAAAGTTTGTTAGGTTTCATCGTATCAACAACAGGGATCATGGTGGATCCTATTAAGGTGGAGGAAATAATCCAGTTTTCCCCCCCATGCACATTCTTACAACTTCAAAGTCTTTAAGGCAAGGCGAACTTCTTACGATGCTTCATCGCCAACTATGCCGAAATAACCAAGGGATTTATGCATTTACTTAAGAAAGATGTTCCCTTTTTTGGGACAAAGCCGCTCAACGCTCTTTTGACGCATTAAAACAGGCCCTCACAACCGCACCGCTGCTATGGCCACCTAATTATAACAAATATTTCTTATTATATCTGGCTATCGCAGAGTCAACCATAGGCATGGTTTTAGTTCAGGAAGATGATTCATTTTCAGAATACGTGATCTATTACCTGAGCCGAGGCCTCGTAGGACCGGAACTTAATTATTCCCATCTCGAGAAACTTGCATTGGCAACAGTTCATGCTGTTCAACGGTTCCGTCACTATGTTCTATTTCACAAGACCACCATCGTTGCTGTTGTGAATCCATTCTAGTACATGTTGACACGACGAATTATCGACAAAAAAATCAGTAGATGGATGGTCATCCTCCAAGAATTTGACTTAGACTTCGTTTCAGAAAAGTCCAAGAAGTCATTGGTCTTCGCAGAACTTATTTCGGAGCTTCCAGTTGAGTCAGGTGACGTTGTACCTGAGGAATCGCCAATCCGGGGGGATATGTTTTTGATTGAATCCTCAGACCCCTGGTACAGAGATATAATGATCTATCTCTAGACTTTGAAGTGCCCCACCTCTGCTTCTTGTGATGAGCGTCGGCGGATACGCCATTAGACTAAGAATTATCTCTTACTCGATGATACGTTGTATCAGAGAGGTGTAGACTGCATCTTGCATCGATGTCTTACTCATGAGGAGGTCATCATAGTGCTCAATGATTGTCATATTAGCGCTTGTGGCGGTCACTTATCTAGGTTGGCAACAACCCAAAATATTTTACGAGCAGGTTACTTCTGGCCCACACTTATCAAAGATTGTATCGAGTCGGTCAAGAAGTTCCATCCATGCCAAATCTTCTCTCGGAAGATGAGGGCACATCTAGCTCCCATGTTTCCTATCATCACAGTTGGTCCCTTCACTAAGTGGGGGATTGATTACACTACATGCAACCCCCCGTTAGCCAAGGGGCACCGCTATATCATTGTAGTTGTCGACTACTTCACTAAGTGGGTCGAAGCTATGCCAACGTTTAAAGATGATGGAGAGACTACAACTCTCTTCTTATTCAACCAGATTATAGCACGGTTTGGTGTCCCGAGAGAGATTGTCACTGACCATGGCAGTCACTTTCAGAATCAAATGATGACCAAGTTAACGTCAAAGCTTGGGTTACGGAAAGAACATTCATCACCTTACTATCCCCAATCCAATGGGAAGGTGGAAGCTGTAAACAAAACTCTTAAGACTATTCTACAGTGAACTATCAACTCAGCCAAGTCAAATTGGCATTTGATGTTATACTCGACATTATGGGCTTACCGAACATCTGTTAAGATTGCAACTGGTTTCTCACCTTTCCAACTCATTTATGGGCTGGAGGCAGTCTTGCCCATCGAATGTCAAATCCCATCTCTGAAATTGGCAGTACAGTTATTGCCAGACATTTCTCCACTTGAAAAGAGGTTAGTTCAGCTTGAGAAGCTTGATGAATAGTGTCGCGATGCGGCCCTGGCCAACGAGGCTCATAAACATAAGGTCAAGTGTCAATATGATAGGTCCGTTCGTCCTCAGATTTTTTCTGAGGGAGACCTTTTCCTGGTCTATGACCAAGATAAGGACCCCCCTGGGGGCAGGAAAGTTTAAACCCATGTGGTTCAGACCCTTCACTGTTAAAGAGGTATTAGGAAAGGGCGCTTATCGTTTGGTCGATTTTGAAGGGAATGCTTTGGCGGAGCCTAGAAATGGGCTCTACCTCAAGAAGTATTACTCATAGAAAGGTCACTGTGGGTAACTTTTTGTAACATATGTATAGTCTTTGTACTATTACTTTTTACATTTCTTTTAAAAAGTGTTATGGACGTGTCATTGATGTTATCTTTCATCAATATGGAAGATGTCAAGTGAGTCTAAGGTGTTCGTTGGGTATGCGGATGGTGCTAGTCGACACACGCAGAGGCTTGCCTCTACAGCTTGGGTAATCTTTACACCACAGGGTCAGTTGTTATCTTACAGAGGTATATGCTTAGGTGACACCACAAATAATGTTGCCGAGTATAGTGCATTTATTGAGTTTCTTCGTGATACATTGGGTATCTCTCGCCTCCGGGTCTATCTAGACGCTCAACTGGTTGTGTCGCAGCTAAACAAAATATACCAGGTTCATGATCCAACTTTACACTGACGATTCCTTAGGGTAAGTCTCTTAGAACACAACTTTGATTATATTACATATTTTCATGTTCCTAGGAGATTAAACCATATCACAGATACTCTAGCTAATCACATTTTAGATTGGAATCTTGCCCACATATAAAAATATCATGGACATAAACATGTAAATACATTTTTTGCACACATAATTCATAAGACACAAAAAGAGATAAAAACCATATATAAACATCATAAAATCCTCAGAGTACATAGATGGACACAAGCACCTCAAAAGTGGGAACAGTAACGAGTCACCAGGCTTATGCCCTCAAAACATATATACAACAAGGTGCTCGTGGCACATAAATAGTCTAAAGTATGTTAAGGGCCTATGGGCCCTGTTATAATCATCTACTGCATGGGATAAACGCCTAAACAATCAGACCCATGTCCGAGGTGCCCCCACAACATGAGTCTGCATGGATGGTGACAGGTCCTCTATCTCTGCCATCGGGACTATGCGAGTGAGCGCAGTGAATTTTCCCTTCAACTCACCTCAGGACCCTCTCGGCCTCTCCTGCTGGGAGGTTCCCTGCTACTGCTACTCCTCCAACGGTGGAAGCTGCGGCTTCTAGCCGTGGGCGACGCCTGTTCCGTGCATAGTTGGTAGGTTGCATGGGTCCCACACCTGCATACAATAAACGTTCACCCATCAAATACTATGGCATACAAAAAATGATATATATCAAAAAAGACATAAAAATTACATATGCAAACCAAAAAACTACAAAGGTGGAGACTTACCCATCTCCCCTCGCTCCTCACCAGGAGACATGGGTATCTCTGGATCTCTCGAAAAGTCGATCCCTGCATATGGGTAGTCCTCGATAGCAGGGATCTTTCATGACAGCCAAGCAAAAAAGTCATCGTCGAAGGACTCAATGGTCCTTCCACCACCCTGTCGTGGTAGTAACACTGCCCATCTACACACTGCAGGGAACGTGGCCAGATGTCCCCGTACTACAACCCGAGGACTGAAGCACATAAATCTCTCGAAAAAGAACGAAAACAGGATGGTCCCAAACTTGAAGTTCCTATGTGTCCGCTGTTGGCAATCTGTCAATTTCCTCTTCATGCACTCCAGCAGTGTGGTACTCCAATAAAAAATGTGTGCATTCATGCACTGAATAGCACAGTTCATCTGTGCGCGCGAAGCCTGATGCATGGCTGTTGAGTCGGTAATCCACCCAATAAGCAATAAAATAGTCTGAAGTGAGAGGTTGGTAATGTTGCTAACAGGTACCGAGGAGCCTCTACGATCGGTCCCAGCCTCGCAGTACTCAGCTATCAGCTCCGAGACCTTGCTCGGCCCCGCAGGAAAAGTCTAAAAGTTGACTGGTTCCCCTCTCCTTGAGAGGCCAGTCAAAAAGAAAATATCCTCGATGGTGGGCACCAAGGATTGCCCCTCTAGCATAAATGACTCTGCGTCAAGGTGCCAGTAATCAATCAAGGCATTCAATAGCCTTGGTTGTGCGTGCATAAACGGACATAAAAAGAATTTCAACAAACCGCACTGCATCAACATGCTACAACATTCGGATCTGCAGCCACTAACTCATTGAAGGCCTCGTGATCCCTTTCCCTCCACTGGACATACATCCTGCCAACACAATAAGGTAAAGGAGGGTCAATACTTCTTGCCATTTGCTTTTCCATCAATAAGGGAGGGTACATGAGTGCAGGTTTTTCTCTGCACACGTGTACACGCGGGTTGTCTCTGGACAGCCCGTGTGTACCTAGGGTCGACCTTTTTGAGGTCGACGCCCACCCAAAAAATCAATTAAATGATAAAAGGGAAGTATTGAATAGCTAGATAAGGGAGTTTGTACTTACTTGGTCCAAGCAGAAGTCTGTTTCGTCCACTGTAGCTCTCGCAATCACGATCTTTGGCAAAGGGGGTCTTTTGTCTCCAGAGTCAATTTCCAAATCAGCAATGGTGATAATGAGCTGCCAGCTTCTATTTATAGACTTTTTGGCCTCTTTTTGTCATTTTTTTCCCCCCCTTATCAGTTTCTTTATACCAAAAACCATTTAGAGTGATCCAGGAGTTATATGGGAGGGATTTGATCAGTTATTGGTGTTAGCGATATTTATTGCTAAGGGGTTTAGATCTCAAAAGAGCGGGTTAAAACCCACTTGTCCAAAGTTTCAAGTGATAATGCGCCCGTGGTAAGTAGCACGTACATCCAGGCGATCCAGATTTACGCGCACAGATCGACGGCGCACAGCGAATGTCGGACCCCCCTTGCCTTTCGATC
>ML785516.1:28944-40027 GCA_009831015.1 Picea engelmannii | reverse complement strand
TATATATATATATATATATATAAAATAAATTTATAATTTGTGTTTTGAATTATGGAGGGTGGTGTCACTTGGTTCTGTCGCTCTTTCCACCATAGCCATGGTGTGAGCTCAGAGGAGGGTGGCCAAGAGACCAAACCCTCTATATCTATCGAAAACTCACAAAATGCACAAATTGAATCCTGTACTAAAACCTTTAAAACAAACAAAAAAAATAATAAACAAAGAAATAAAATAAAAACATATATCTTGTGGCCAAGGGTTGGTAGCCATGAAATTAGCAGCATGGGTCAACCAGGGTCATGCACAATGGGAGAGACCAGTCATAACTGACTGCATTTTTTCAGTCTGTCTTTAAAAAACAATTTGGCAAGGGATAGAACCAGGGGCCTCACATATGAGGTGGAGTGATACTTGAGTTGTCAACCCAAGAAACCCTCAACCACCTTCAAAACCTCACTCTCTACTGAGTTGATCTACTTCCACACGTAGACGAGCTGAGAAATGGAGAGATGGAAGTAAGAAAAAAAAAAGGGGAGGTTCCCACACGAGGTGCAAAAAATGCTCAATGCATTAAGCCAAGGATCCAGAAACTACACCACATTACCTCATTTCAGAGAAGCCTGGATGAGTGTGACTCTCTCTCATAAGCTTCGATAAAGATAGCAATTGGTTTAGGGTTTAGACATTTGAGAAATAGGAGCCACAAGGATAGTGGGTATGATGCTCCATGAGCCACCCTCTTTCCCAACGCCGAATCAGCACTCATGGAACTCATAACCTTGACTACGAGCTAAGCATCAACAACACATAAAACAACACTAAGTGTCAGTGCCAAGCCCCCAAGGATAGTTACCTGCACATACCATCACAGGTTAGAAAAACACATAACACAAGTCAGAGTCTAGCGTTCAAGCACCAAACCATGGGAAGGAGATCACAAAACCTTGCACTACGCATCCATTGACTATGACTTAGACACCTCTACCTCTTCATTCAAGTGGAAAATCCATCGCATACCCGCAGGCCTTTGCAAAGCCACAGGGAGGAGCTTGCAGGAACTAAGCCCACAGGTCAGGGCCAAAGCCATCAAGGCGATACCTCCGATAACTCCAAAACAACTTACTGCTGCGCCATCCATGAGAAAGAAAGTGGGGTGTAGGGTTAGGTTAAGGAGAGCGGGAGGAAACATGGGCAGGGCACGTGGGCTTCATGCGTGCCCATGCTTTATTTTATTTTAATTTATATTTATATTTATTTTATTTTTTTATTATTTTTATTTTTATATATTTTATATATTTTATTAGTTGTTTTTATTATTTTGTCGTATTTGATTATCGTAATTTATTTATATATATATTATTTATTTATTTATTTTATTTATTAAATATTCTTATATAATTGAATTTTAAATTTTAATTTCTTATATTTAGTTTAATGGTATAATTCAAGTTTAAACTTTAATTAATTAAGAATATTAGATGTTTTAAATATTAAATTAAATATTATATGTTTTAAAATAAAATTGAAGTAATTATGATTAATCAAGGTAATTGAGTATTTTTATTAGTATAATTAACATGATTAATTAAAAGTAATTAATCATTAGAATATAATCACTAATTAATCATTAGTAATTAATGTTTAAATTATATTTAAATTATATTTAATTTAATAATTCATGATTAATTTAAAACTAATTAAAGCGACTAATTAGATTGTTTAAGCGAAAAGTTTAAGGACTTAGACTAGGATAAGCGGGAGGGGGATTCATGCGCACTGGGAAGGTAAGTTAGAGGAATAGGCGAGTGTGGTATAGTGCTAGCATAACTACCAGGCGATAGGGTCGAATATAGTTTTCTTAGGCGAAGAAATCAAGCTTAGACACTTTAACCCTAACCTAGCCACTTCCCCTAAAGACAGTAACGTCTGTTTACAGACAAGTAAAAAAAACCTTACACCTAACCCTATTTTCTAGTTTAAGTTGTGCAAATGTGAATTATCCTAGACTCACCCTGACAAAATTTTGGTCGATGCAAATCCAATTATATAGGATGGTCAGGACTTGAGGAAATCGAGGTAGAGGGGTGTCGTTGCAGGGACCGCCAACGCTACCACCACCATCACTGGAATTAGCCCTCATTCTACGCTCTTTGGAGGCCATAAATGAGACTTTAAAGGGGTTTCAACCAGCAGGGATCAAAGTGGAGCCCCCACCATATGGAACAGGTAATCTTGAAGCATCGAGGGACTCAGGGGGAGGACCTCCACTTGAAGAAATCACTAGAGAACTGCAGAAGATCAAACTTCCAGAGTTTGTCGGGGGTCATGTCAGTGAACGTGCAGAGGCCTGGTTGGAAGGCATGACAAGGTCTTTCTCCTTAAGGGACTATACATCCACTTCAAAGGCGAAGATAGCGATTTTTCAGTTGAGAGACAATGCCCTGAACTAGTGGGGCAACCTGGAGAGGCAATTGCACCTTACCCTGGACACCGTCTCTTGGGAACTTTTTGAGGAAATCTTCCAAAGGAAATATCTACCAGCTTACTACGAGGAACAATAGGTGGGAGCATTTCATGCTCTAGTACAGGGAAACACAACCATAGAAGAATATGATATCAGGTTTATGTAATTGGTCAAATATGTTTCATACATGAATAATGATCAACGACAGGCATAATGCTTTTTCTATGGGTTAAACCCTAAGATAAGGGCCATGGTGCGGATGTGGAAACCATCTTCGATAGCGAAAGTAGTTGAAAATGCACGTTATGCTGAGGAACACATGAACTTAAATGAAGGTATGAGATCAACCATTCTACATCATCCTGGATTCGTGGGGAAAGACCCTAGGACATTTCCCAAGGGAGGGGGCTCAAGACCACCTCCATATGGTAATAGAGTTGCACCAAGGACATTCGCCACAAGGATTTCAATGGCAGTGAGTGTAGCATCCCGTTCATCACCATCGATGTAGGCAAGTCCACAACCATCTCAGAGAGCAGCTAGTAGGGGTAGGGGTTCCAGGGGAAGGAACTCATTTCAGAGACCATCACAGAGCAGTACGCAAGTTCAATCTTAGGTTACATGTTGTGGATGTGGAGGACCCCATTACCAACATGACTTCCCAGAGTTACAAGCATTATTTGTGCATAGAGAAGGAAAGGCCTCGATGGGAAGAGCAAGTGGCAGCCACCAGATTTACGCAGTGGTTAATAATCGCCAGGCAGAACATCAATCCACGGTGGTGGAATCGTCAGGTACACTAAATCATATCAATGTTAAAATTTTATTTGTTTCTGGTTCTACAAATAGTTTCATTTCACCAACTGCATTAGAAAAGAGTGGGTTAGTAGCCTATGAGCATGATGACTTTAAACAAGTCGAGATGGCTTCGGGGGAAAAACAAGTGGTAGGACCTAGCATTGATAATTGTCTAGTAGACTTGGGGGTGTGTGCTACCAGGTTGAAGGTATATGTCACTTCTCTTGGGGAATATGACCTAATCACTGGAATGGATTGGTTAGAAGTTCATCGAGCTATGGTAGATTGTTTCGCAAAAAAGGTGCTTTGTGTTGACGAGGAAGGAAGGCCAGTAGAGATCCAAAGTGTACAGAGAAAGGTGTCTCTACGCTTTATCTCAACTATGTAGGTTAAGTGGTGCATGAGGCAAGGGTGTCGAATTTATGTAGTGAAAGAAGTGAGTAAAAGGAAAGGACCCTCCTCGGATCAGTACCCAGTATTGTCAGAATTTAAAGATGTTTCTCCGAACGAGTACCTGGGTTACCTCCTGAGAAGGAGCTTGATTTTACTATTGAGCTAAAACCTAGTGCATAACTAATTTCCAAGACTCTGTATCGGATGACAGCGCTAGAACTTTGTGAGTTGCAGATGCAGTTGAAAGAGCTACTCGACTTAGGGATAATAAGACCTAGTGTCTCACCTTGGGGCACACCAGTAATTTTTGTGAAGAAGAAACATGGGTCCTTACGAATGTGTATAGATTACAGGGACTTGAACCATGCTACAGTGAAAAATAGGTACCCAATGCCATGGATAGATGATCTCTTTGACCAGATGAAAGGAGCAGCAGTATTCTCAAAAATTGATTTGTGATCAGGGTATCACCAGTTAAGGATTAAGGAAGGCGATATTCCTAAAACTACCTTTTGAACTCGGTTTGGGAATTACGAGTTCATTGTAGTACCTTTTGGATTGACCAATGTGCCAGCAGTATTCATGAGCCTCATGAATGGTGTATTCCGGAAATACCTAGACCGTTTTGTACAAGTCTTTCTAGATGGCATCCTCATCTATTCCAAGAATGAAAGAGAACATGAGGAACACTTGCGAGTGGTGTTGTCCTTCCTTAGAGAGAATAAATTGTATGGGAAGTTTTCAAAGTGTTCCTTCTTCCATAAATAAATCCACTATTTAGGTCATATCATTTCCGACGAAGGAATCTCTGTGGACCCAGAAAAGGTAAAAGCCATTATGGAATGGCTAGTGCCGAAAAATGATCATGAGGTAAGAAGCTTCATGGGGCTAGCAGGTTACTATCGAAGATTTGTGGAAGGGTTCTCTAAAATAGTGAAACCCATCACCACTTTGCAATGCAAGGGGGTCAGGTATGAATGGACAGAAGAATGTGATAGTGCATTCATCAAGCTTAAAATTTTACTAACTAGTGCACCAATTCTACGAGTGCCAGATATGGAAAAGGACTTCACAGTATGCACAGATGCCTCGAAGCAAGGGTTGGGGGCCATGATAATGCAGGATGGAGGAGTGATAGCTTATGCATCAAGGAAGTTTAAGAAACATGAGGATATTTACGCTACTCATGATTTAGAGTTGGCAGTTGTAATGCTAGCTCTAAAACTTTGGAGGCACTATGTAGTGGGGCGAAACTTTGAGCTCAAAATAGACCATCAAAGTTTAAAACACCTCTTCACTCAAAAGGATCTAAATGTTGAGAAAAGGTGATGGAGTGAGTTCATGAGTGACTATGATTTTGGTATTTCATATATCAAGGGAAAAGAGAATGTGGTCACGGATGCCTTGAGTAGGAGGCCACGTGTCTTCTCCTTGGTACCCTTAAAAGTAAATCTCAGGGAACATGTGTTGACGCAACTCTAGGGAGATAGTTGGTATTTAAAGGTTACTTCAAACCTCCAAAGTGGGAGGCAATTAGATCCAAAGTATGAAGGAGATAGTCTAGAAGAAGACAAACTATTGAGATATTGAGGAAGGATGTACATCCTCGAAAGTGGGGATATTCGAAGCATCATACTAAAGGAATCCCATAGAGCACTTTATTGTGTGCATCCAGGTGTGAAGAAAATGTACATAGACACGAGGAAGCTTTTCTTCTGGGTAGGAATGAAGCACGACGTAGTCCATTTCGTTGACAAATGCCTTGAGTGTCAATAAGTGAAGGCCGACCACCATCACCTGGTAGGTCTCCTACAACCACACGATGTTCCTATGACCAAGTGGGAAGTCATTTCTATGGATTTTGTTGTGGGGTTGCCACTCACATCTCATAGACACAATCCCATTCTTGTGATAGTTGATAATTTAACCAAGAGTGCTCATTTTATTCCGGTTAGAGACACTTATGATGTCACTGATGTGGCATGCGTGTTTGTAAGTGAGTTCATCTGTTTGCATGGAATACCTAAGAAGATCATTTCAGATAGGGACTCCAGATTCACTTCTAGGTTTTGGAAAAGTTTGCAGTCAACGTTGGGGACTCAGTTGAAATTAAGCATGACTTATCATCCTGAAACAGATGGGAAAACTGAGAGAGTAAATCAATTCATGGAAGACATGATTAGAATGTATGTCATGGATAATCAAACCCATTGGGAGAAATACCTACCTTTGGTGGAGTTCGCCTACAATAATAGTTTTCATAGCTCCATTAGAATGCCACCCTATGAAGCTCTGTATTGAAGGCCATGCAGAACACCATTGAGTTGGGAAAGATTAGAACACCGAGTAACAGTTGGGCCATAATTGATTCAAGAGATGGAGGAATAGGTGATTTAGATTAGGAAGAGACTAAAGAAATCACAGGATAGACAGAAAAGTTATGCGGATGCACACAGGACTAATCGAAGTTATAAAGTGGGAGATCATGTTTTCATTCATATTAGACCTAATAAGATTACCATTCAGTTCGGGAAGGGGACAAAGTTGTCACATCGATTTATAGGACCGTTCAAAATCAAAGAGAAAATTGGACCCATTGCCTATTGTTGTGGGGTTATTCTACCCTACGGACTAAAAAGCTAGGGCTTAAACTTGCATGCAGATCATGACCCTTCAGAAACTACTTTTAACCTTCTACCCCAAATCTAAAACCCTTTTTCACGTGCACACATGGGAAGAATCAACTAACCCTTTTTATCGAAGGTTGGTGTAGATCCTCTGTTGATCTTTATCCCCTTGCTTCTGCTGCTCCTTCCAAAAAGCGATCCTGCAATCAAGACAAAAATACACATGCATGCTATTGTTCTACTAGAGGATTAGAGATTAAACATAAATCAGATAAAACATATAAGACTCATGTATTTGGGATGGGAAAAGTATCTTTTTATTAATCTCAAGATGACTCAACTTACAATGATTATAGAGATCGGCCACCGTTCCTCGATCTTGATCCTTGGCTCCTCCTCTTCTTTGTCCTCCAACTACTTTGCTTGAATTCTCTTAAAGCTTGAGGAAAGGCTAAAGGGTTGGGACAAAACGGATTCGGCAATTGGGCAGAGTTTCTTTGCTATGATTTTCCTCCTTTGAATAGTACCCCTACCCCTTATTTTATAGGCTAGAAGGAGCTAGGGTTTTATACAAACTCTCGGCCATGCATGGCTGGGAGTTCCAATTAACTAACCCAAAGATTTTCGTCCCGGCGGAAACTTTCCTGATTTTTTTCTTTGTTAGGTAAATGCTTGCTGTAGTGGGCTAGCCCACATTCCAACGTGTGCAGTATAAGGCCTGCTAGCGTTCCAACGTGCCCAGCAGTGGGTTAGGGTGCGGGTTACTTGGTTTAAGAGGTTTTTAAAGAGTCTGTTCAGCATGGCTTTGGCAATGAAGGGAAATGAGTTGGCCTGATGCCAGGTAAGCATGTATAGTGAAATTTAGGGTTATAAAAGATGCCCCCTAATGTGTGAGGTCAGAAGAGCATCTGATGGCCGAAATACATTACCAATTCTTTACCAATCTATACTGATATGCTGAATGAATGAGCCCAGGAATCAGGGATTAGGAGGTGCCGTCTGCAAAAAATATCAAATGTCTCACCGAGGCGGGCATACCCATGCTCGGTATAAATCAGAACCATGGCTACCAATCAAATACACTGTAGATCCATGTCAAACAACTATAAAGAGTAGCTGCGAACAATACACAGTGGAGCTACATCTCGAAATCAGAAAGATATACATAGAAAGTATCCATCTCTCAAAAGCGGATTTGGCCTTATGGCTGTTCTTCAGAGCTCGAGCAACAACTTCAAAATCTTTTGAAACTCGGGTAGGAGTGTAATATGAGTGTACAACTGCACTACCCAGAGGTCTTCGACGGCTCGTCGGTTGCGAACTTGATAATCTTGATGATCGGACTGAAGGCTTCAGTGATTTCGAACAAAGACTTGATTGGACATTCAGGATGGCCAGGTATGCGGACAAGAGACATATTGCAGAGGGGCCGACTCAGGCTAGGTACCAAACTTCCCTTGGACAATAGCATGACAAGTGGTAAGACTCAGGTAGCATATCTGTTAATCATAAGTCCACGAAGCAGGAGGCAACGCAAACTCTCCATATTTTTGGAAGAGTAACCAAACGGTGGAGGACACAACTCAATATAGCGAGCAAAGCTTCCTAAGGTCGTACTACATCCCAAAGTCTGATAAATCAAACGGATATATGTGCTTTATCTAAGGGCGACTCATAATGCTGCCAATAAAGAAAATACTTTTCCCATCCTCTTTTTGGGGTATATTTGATTTTTTTGTTCTTTTTGATTATTTTGAAAATAATAAATGAATGTTACGTTACAGTGGAGGAACGAGCACAACAAACATACAAGCTCAAGGCACAAGGACAAGACTGATGTTCTAGGAAATGATACCCGAGAAAAAATCCTCCAATGACCAAAGGTGTTAAAATGCAAAGACAAACTGTTACTAGGCTGAAAGGTAAAGGATGCAGATGCGGTTGATAGAACACACAATGGTAACGTCCTTCAATGTAAGTTTTAACGAGCCCAGAGAAGGTAAGTTCGATGATTTTTCATGTTTAGATGGTCTGAAAAAGCATAAAAGGAAACTCCATTGGGGTACCTTTTTCGTCAATAGTCTATTCGGTTCGAAAAAGGGGTAAAATAGCACCGACTAGACATCAATTCAAAATCATTTTAACGAGTGTGACAAGGACAAGATCACTCGGCTATTTTTTCAATTTTAAGGAGTTTGAAAAAAGCTTAACTATAGACTCGGTCAGGAATGTTCTTCTGGACCATTTAACGAGTGTGAAAGAATAAGGTCACTCGACAATCTTTTCAATTTTAGGGAGTCTGAAAAGAGCTTAACTATGGACTCCGGGGGGGGGTTTCTTTTTCATAAATTTAGTCCCTCAGGCCCAAAAAAGGAATAAAATTATACCTGAGGATACTCTTCTAAAGAATTGGAATTCGATAAAGTATTCCTTTGTTCGTACAGTTGACCGTCCGGACCGAAAAAGGGGTAAACTACCGCCGGACAGACGTGACTTGAAATTTCAGTTTAACGAGCGTGAAGGGTCACAAGATCGCTCGACAATCTTTTCATGTTTAGAGGGTCTGAAAAGGGCTTAAAAGGAGACTCGTTATGTTTTGGGAGTCCGGAGGGTAAGAGAAAGAGTGGAAAAAGACCCATGCAAATGAGGCTCAAACCCATATTCAGGAAAGACTATACGGACTCCCGAGCCTACTATGTTGTCAGAAACAGCATGGACACCATAATGCAACCAGGAACTACCTAGGGAATCCATGTTTTGGTAAGCTCTACCACCAAGTTGCGACACTTCTAGAGCAGATATGACGGTTTCGTGTCACAACCGGATGTGATCGATCCTATATCGTAAGAACAAAAGGCAACGAGATGCAAAAGTGGGGATGAAATCCTACCCTATATGCTCAGGTTGATTTTTGAATTTTTTTTTATAGACCGTCCTTATGTATATTTTTTTTATTTTCTGAAACTCAATGAAAAATGTCCCAATACCTGATCAAATCCCTCCCACATAACTCCAGAACCACTCAAAATGGTTTTTGGTATAAAGAAACTGATAAAAAGGGCCAAAAGGGTGACAAGAAGAGGCCAAAAAGTCTATAAATAGAAGCTGGCAGCTCATTATCACCATTGCTGATTTGGAAATTGACTCTGGAGCCAAAAGACCCCCTTTGCCAGAGATCGTGATTCCGGGAGCTACAGTGAACCAAACGGACTTTTGCTTGGACCAAGTAAGTACAAAATCCCCTATCTTGCATTTCAATACTTAATTTATGTCTTTCAAGTTGCTTTTGGGGGTGGCCGTCGACCTCTAAGAGGCCGGCCCTAGCAAAATGTGGGTTGTCCAGGGACAGCCCACGGGTACCCACACGCAGGGCTAAAGCTGCGCGTGGGTACCCACGACTGTCGCCTTGACAGCCCGCGAGCTACTCCCCATGATTAAAATTGAGATGAAATGAGGACTAAACTCCCCCTTTTTTGCACTCTGTGTTTGGCAGGATGTATGTTCATTGGAGAGAGAGGGAGCACGAGGCTGCCAATGAGGCAGTGGCTGCAGATCCAAATGTGATGGTCGTGTTGTCACAGTGTGGCTTGGTGAAGTTTTTCTTGTGTCCATTCATGCACACTCAACCCAGGCTACTAAATGCCTTGGTTGACTATGGGCACCCAGATGCAGAGGCATTTATGATAGAGGGGCAATCCTTGGTGCCCACCACTGAGGATATCTATTTTTTGACGGGCCTCTCGAGGAGAGGGGAACCCGTTAACTTTCAGACGTTTCCTGTTGGGCCGAGCAAAGTCTCAGAATTGATAGCAGAGTATTACGAGGCTGGGACTGACACGAGACCGTCTTCGGTGCCCGTTGGTAGGATCACCAGCCTCACCCTGCAGAGTATTTTATCGCTCATTGGGCGGATTACCGGCTCTGTAGCCGTGCATCAGGCTTCGCACACATGGATGAACTATGCAATTCAGTGCCTGAATGCACATATTTTTGATTGGAGTACCACACTGCTAGAGAACATGAAAAGGAAATTGACTGATTGCCGACAGCGGACACACAGGGACTTTGGGTTCGGGACCATCCTGTGTTCATTTTTCTTTGAGAGAGTTCCATGCTTTAGTCCTCGGCTGATAGTACGAGGACATCTGGAGACTTTCCCAACAGTGTGTAGATGGGCAGCGTTGCTGCCGCGACAGGGTGGTGGGAGGACCACCGAGGCCTTCAATGATGATTTCTTTGCGTGGCTGTTGCGACAGATTTCGACGATCGAGGATTACCCATATGCCGGGATCGACTTTTCCATAGATCCAGTGATACCAGTGCCTCCTGGTGAGGAGCGAGGGGAGATGGGTAAGTCTCCACCTGCCTATTCTTTTTGGTTGTATATGTAATTTTTATGTCTTTATATATATATATTGTTGGACACACCTACCACACTTAGAGGGGGGGGTGAATGAGTGTGGGGCTCTTTTTCCCAAAACTTCCCTCTTGCACAAAAACTCATCAATTAGCATTCAACATTTATTCATTACCCATTGTTTTCATTTATAACCATTTATATGTGAGCACATATCAACAACATATATCAGCAATATATCATCAACAATTCATCACCACAAAGAACACAAGATATATGTACAATTTTCTTTTTATTACGAACTACAATCCTTGGGGTTTATCAGCAACAACTGAATAGAGTACAACTCTACAAGAGCACCAACTCTATATGCAAGACTCAACTTGCATTCTCAGCATCAACTGAGATGAGGCAACAATCCTCAACAGATATCAATCTGTACCA
>ML785516.1:0-28844 GCA_009831015.1 Picea engelmannii | reverse complement strand
AAGATGCCAATCTAAAATGTGATTAGCTAGAGTATCCGTGATTTGATTTAGACTCCTAGGAACATGAAAATATGTAATATAATCAAAGTTGCGTTCCAAGAGACATACCCTAAGGAATCTTCGGTGTAAAGTAGGATCGTGCACACGGTATATTCTGTTTAGCTGCGACACAACTAGTTGAGCATCTAGATAGACCCGGAGACAAGAGATACCCAATGAAAAAGTGTCACGAAGCAACTAAATAACTGCGCTATACTCAGCAACATTGTTTGTGGTGTCACCTAAGCATATCCCTCCGAAAGATAACAACTGACCCTGTGGTGTAAAGATTACCCAAGTGGCGGACTCAAGCCTCCGTGTGTGTCGACTAGCACCGTCCGCATACCCAATGAACACCTCGAACTCACTTGACATCTGCCATAGTGACGAAAGATAACATTAATGACACATCCATGACATGTTTTTAAAAAGAAACGAAAGAAAGTAATAGCACAAAGACTATACATATGTTACAAAAAGTTACCCACAGTGACCCTATGAGTAATACTTCTTGAGGTAGAGCCCATTTCTAGGTTCCGCCAAAGCATTCCCTTCAAAATCGACCAGATGATAAGCGCCCTTTTTTAACACCTCCTTAACAATGAAGGGTCCGAACCACATGGGTTTAAACTTTCCTGCCCCCAGGGGGTCCTTATCTTGGTCGTAAACTAGGACAAGGTCGCCCTCAGAGAAAACCCGAGGACGAACAGACCTATCATATTGACACTTAACCTTATGTTTATGAGCCTCGTTGGCCAGTGCTGCATCACAACGCTGTTCATCAAGCTGCTCTAGGTGTACTAACCGTTCTTCAAGCGGAGAAGTGTCTGGCAATAACTGTACTTCCAACTTCAGAGATGGAATTTGACATTCGATGGGCAAGACTGGCTCCAGCCCGTAAATGAGTTGGAAAGGTGAGAAACCGGTTGCAGTCTTAATTGATGTTCGGTAAGCCCATAATGCCGAGTATAACATCAAATGCTAGTTTGATTTGGCTGAGTTGATGGTTCGTTGTAGCATTGTCTTAAGTGTTTTGTTAACAGCTTCCACTTGCCCATTGGATTGGGGGTAGCAAGGTGATGAGTGTTCCTACCGTAGCCCAAGTTTTGATGTTAACTCGGACATCATTTGGTTCTGAAAGTGACTGCCATGGTCAGTGACAATATCTCTTGGGACTATGAACCGTGCTATAATCTGGTTAAATAAGAAGAGAGCTGCAATCTCTCCATCATCTTTGAACGTCGGCATAGCTTCGACCCACTTAGTGAAGTAGTCGACAGCTACAATGATATAGCGGTGCCCCCTTGCTGATGGGGGGTTTCATGTAGTGTAATCAATCCCCCACTTGGTGAAGGGACCGACTGTGATGACAGGAAACATGGGAGCTGGATGTGCCCTCATCTTCCACGAGAAGACTTGGCACGGATGGCACTTCTTGACCGACTCGATGCAATCTTTAATAAGTGTGGGCCAAAAGTAACCTACTCGTAAAAATTTTTGGGTTGTTGCCAACCCAGATAAGTGACCGCCACAAGCTCCTGTATGACAATCGTTGAGCACTATGATGACCTCCTCATGAGTGAGGCATCGACGCAAGATACAATCTACGCCTCGCCGATACAAAGTATCATTGAGTATAAGATAGTTCTTAGCCTGATGGCGTATCCGCCGACGCTCATCACGAGAAGAAGAGGTAGGATACTTCAAAGTCTGGAGATAGATCAGTATATCTCCGTACCAAGGGTCATATGATTCGATCAAAAACATATCCCCTCGGATAGGCGATTCCTCAGGCACAATGTCACCTGACTCAACTGGAAGTTCCGAAATAAGTTCTGTGAAGACCAACAACTTTTTGGACTTGGCTGAAACGAAGTCTAAGTCAAATTCTTGGAGGACGACCATCCATATACTAATTTTTCCATCGATAACTCATCATGTCAACATTTACTGAAATGGATTCACGACAGCGACGATGGTGGTCTTGCGAAACATAACATAGTGACAGAACCGTTGGACAGCATGGACTGCTGCCAACGCAAGTTTTTCGAGATGGGTATAATTAAGTTCCGGTCCTACGAGGCCTCGGCTCAGGTAATAGATCACGTATTCAGAAAACGAATCATCTTCCTGAACTAAAACCATGCCTATGGTTAACTCTGCGACAACCAGATATAATAGGAAATCCTTGTTATAATTCGGTGGTTGTAGTAGAGGTGCGGTTGTAAGGGCATGTTTCAATGCGTCGAAAGAGCGTTGCGTTGCTTCATCCTAGAGAAAAGGAACATCTTTCTTCAGTAAATGCATGAAGCCCTTAGTGATTTCGGCATAGTTGGCGATGAAGCGTTGTAAGAAGTTTGCCTTGCCTTGAAGACTCTGAAGTTGTAAAATTTTGCGTGGGGGGGGAAACTGGACTATTGCCTCCACCTTGAGAGGATCGACCATAATCCCCATTGTTGAAACGATGAAACCTAACAAACGTCCTGACGTGACGCAAAAGATGCACTTGTTGGGATTAAAGTGAATCCGGAAGTAGCGACAGCGTTCGAAGATGAGTCGAAGGTTCATAGGATGATCTTTTCGCTTGCAAGAGCGTGATGCTAAATCATCTAGATAGGCCTCGACTATATGTTTGAGGTCATGAAACGCAAAAGACATGGCCCGCTGGAAAGTGGCTCCAGCGTTCTTGAGACCAAAAGGCATTTTTCGATAGGCGAATGTACCCCACGGACAAATGAATGCCGTTTTGTGTTGGTCCTCAGGTTTGATTTGGATTTGGTTATAGCCCGAAAAACCATCCATGAACGAAAAGGCTTCACAATCGGCGCACTCATCAATGATCTGGTCAATGAATGGGGTTGAATAATTATCTTTCAGACATGCCTTGTTCAAATCACGGAAATCAGTACAGACACGAATCGTGCCTTGTTTTTTATCAACTGGCACGGGATTTGACACCCATTGAGTCAAGTGAATAGGGTATATGAACCCTACCTTAAGAAATTTCTCAACCTCAGCCTTGATGGCTGCTGCCTTCCTAGGATTAACTGGACGAAGTTTCTGTCGAACAGGCTTAGCATCTGAATATGTAGTGATCTCATGTTCAACTATTTTCGGATCGATGCCTGGCATTTCCTCGTAAGACCAAGCAAAAACATCACGGAAATATTTAAAAAGATCCGTGTAAATATGAATCTCTTCGAGGGAGCAATCTGCTCCGACGAAGAAATTCTCCATGATGCCAGGGTTTTGGGAGATATTGATGGGTATCGTGGTAGCGATAGTCTCCATATTTCCCTCAGCATAAATATCCTGTGTAGCTAAGAGGTTAATGGGACAAGGCTGATCTCCCGTCATGGTGATAGTGAAATCCCCTACCTTGATTCGGTGTAACTCTGGGAGGAAATATGATCTGTGATGAAGATCTTCCCAGGGTTTGACCGGACCAGTCATTGCTTTGATTATTGCTTCGTCAGAAGGAAAGACTAAATCTAACGAATCGACGTTGACAAGAGAATCCTGAGCCCAGATAGGCTCAAGGCGTGGATCCAACTCTTGTGCGGGAATCAGATCAGGGGTAGCTGAATCTTGCTGGACCAAAGAGTACGCTACTTCAGTGGCCGACAAGGGCATAGCCATGCCCGCATGCCCCGTCGCATCCATCGTGTCTGATGGGAAAGGAAGAATCCACGGATCCTAAAAGTAAGTCGTACGGAACGACGAAACATGGAAAATCTCAGCCTTGTGGTGAGTCGATATAAATTTGACATTGCCTTGAGGAGGTGGGTAATCGAAGGTACACATCAAAGATGGGCACAAACCAACTCCTACATTAATGACACCGGCTTGAGGATTATCTACCATGGGAACCGTGGATGCCTCCAAGGCTGGGTCGGGTTGAGAGAAGGACAATTGATCAATAGTCACTATCCGGCCTTCATGTGGAAACAGTAAGACTCGGAAAACTGTAGCAACCACCGCTTGCATTGCATAAGTCCAACTACGACCTAACAATAGATTGTAGTCGATGGGGGTGTAAACTACCTCTACTTCGACGCACACGGTCTTCCCCCCTAACTGCACAGGGAAAGAAGGAATGATGCCATGCGGTCGGAAAGAATGACCATCGAATGCAGTAAGGAGAGTAGGTGACGGAGACAACTCAGGTTGACCGATGGATTTCCATCATGCTAACGACATAACGCAAGTCGAAGCGCCCTCGTCTACCACCGTGTGGAAGATATTTCGTGTAAAAGTTTTCGTGGGGTGAGCCACTACTATATGAAATGCGACGTGGTAAGGAAAATGAGGTTTCAAGTCAGTCATATCTAACATGATGGTACCCGGGTTACAAGTCTCAGTAGAGCCTAAAGCAGTCAACAAGGCTTTCCTCTGAGCAGGGAAACTTTGGAGGACCTCCAAAGCGGACATAGCACAAGGGGTTTGGGATAAATCTTCCACCACAGAATAGTTTTGGGCAGCCCTTGCATTTGGATTGTGAGAAGCCCTCTTAAACGCACCCTTTGGAATGCGTGTCATTTCTTCACCCAACGTCTTCTCGATCTGTAGAGGAAGAGATGGGATCTTGGCTTCCTTGCCCTTCTCAGGGGTGCTTGGTTTGCTATAGTCGTGTGCTCTAGTCATTATGAAAGCATCACTTTTCACCATATATACATTCGCGGAAGATGAATTGTTTGGGGGAGGGCAGTTTTCTTGGCTTCCCACCTCGGTGCTTGTAGAGGCTTGGGTTAAATTTTGACCATGCTGAAAGGGATTAGTCAACACGGCTTGCTGTTGCTGTGTGACAAACTTTTGGGCCTCCGCAAGTCAAGGACACAGATGAGTAGGGTGGTCTTCCGCACACAAGTTGCACGGATACCTCGCCTTCCGTTTTTCGGTAGTGCCCTCGCCAACATTATCAGTTGGTTTCTTATCCCCCTTACCCTTCTTGCGTTGTTTTTTCTTCTTTTCGGGCTACTGGTTGGCCTTTGGGTTAGTCGTCTGTACAGAGTGTACTTTCGATGTTTGAGTAGGAGGACCAGCCAAAGTAGTAGTCTGGCTGGTTGCTGAGTGTTGTGTAGATAACTGCTGCAATTGTTTTGTCAATTGCTCAGCGAGCTTAGTTTGTGCCGAACCAACTATACCATCGGCATGTGGTCCGGCTCTCTGTCTGGTTTTATCCAGAATCGATCGTGGTGCATTCGGCAGGATGGTGTACAATAGACCAGACTGAGAATAGATAAGCTCAAACTGTTGAGACCTCATGATGGCATATTCCTCGGTGAAAACCCCTGAAGTCGCGACGTCTTTGGATAACTGCGGAACTAAAGACTTAAGGAACCACTCAAGCAGGAATGCTGGTGGGACGAGTACCTTGATAAGACTCTTTCAGCATCACCACTCTTGGATATGGTCCGAGATATGGTCTGCGATCGTCTGCTCGATATTGGCTAGCAACTCTGTGCTGGCGTCGTATCTTACAGGTAACTGGAAATGGTTAAGTAAGGCCATCGCTAGTTTGCCAAAAGAAGAGTATCGTGAATGATCAAGCTCAATGTACCATTTCGCAGCACTCCCAATAAGAGTGCGTTGAAAAAATCACAACTGGACGGAGTCATCTTTCAGTGAGTTAGATGAACACCAAAGGTGGAAAGTAGTCACGTGGTCACCTAGATATTCGTTAGGCTTGGCCTCGAACTTTGGGATGTCCGAAGGCAACTTCGTTGGCATAGGAGGCCAACATGGATCGTGACAGATAGGATCATTCAACAACCGTGTTAAATCTGGCAAGTGTAATGTTGCCAAGAGAGGTAGTTTAGGTTGCTGCTGATAGCTAGGATAAAAGGGTCCTAGAGTTTGACTGGCACCAGGTTGCCAGGAAACGTTTGGCTGCTGGCCTGGGTTCTAGTAGAAACTGTGGCCCTGACCAGCGTAAGGGTTTTGCATTTGAGGAGACATCATTTGCTGATTCCCCATGAAGGACATAGGATGTTGGGCATTCATCGTGTTTGACGAACTTTGGGAAGGATTACCCCATGCCGGTCCTGAGGGGAGAGGCATGGAAGTCTGTCCGGGGTTCCATTGACTGTGGAAAGAATTACCCTAGAACAACATTCCAGATGAAGGAACGGATCCTTGTCCTGAGTTCCAAGGTCTTGGTATATGTTCCCCCAGTGCAGGAATAGTACCCTGTGCCGGCGTAGACTGTCCAAAAATGGGTGTGCCCCCAGATGGGAAAGCAGTGGATGCGAAAGTGTTATTACCAAATGTCCTGTTCCAAACAAATGGCAACGAACTTACCGACAGAGTTTGCACAGGTGTTCCTTGACTCCCAACTCCAAATGGACTCGTGTGTGCAGGCGGCCCGGCGGACTGCTGATGCAATCCACCGAGCGACGGGGACGAAGGAGGGATATGACCTCCAGCGTAAGGAAAAGCATTGAAAGGGACAGGAATGCCCCCAAGTTGACCTTGCAGTGAAGTGTTAGAGCTCCTTGCCCCCAGAACCAAAGTCTGTGAAGTGGAGGAAGTGAGTGCAGGACTTGTACCTGAACTAGGCATACCGTATGAAAACGGAGGGCCTGTCGCACTAGGTGTGTAAGGAGGTGTGGCCTCCGTGATAGATGGGGTCAGTCCACTGTGCAACGTAGTTGCGGCCGAGACCATGGTGGCCCGGACCATCGACAAAGGAAAGTTAGGAGAAGCTTCTCCTATGGTAGCAACAGTGATAGGAATGGAAGAATTCCCAGAGGAAGTAACAAGGTTTGGTTCCATAACTGGGTTAGGCACTGGCAGGCTTTTGTAAAATTGAATTGGCACAATAATGTCTGGCCAAGTATCAGTGTTTGAGGTTTCAACCAATCCAAGATTGGCGGTTGATTCCTCGGGGGGTTGTTCGGGCTCAAAAGCCCCGGTTGCTTCGAAAGACCCTTGATGGTCTAGCTTTAGCCTCAATGGTAGCGGGGGTGGCTCCAGTATAACCGGTGGCAGGGCCAGAAGCCTTCGTGACCGCCGAAGCTCTGAATCCTCCACTGTGTGAGAATATTCATGACATGCCAAGGTATTCTACATGAACAAACAACAACACACACTAAAAGAAAGCCCCTAGAAGATAAATCAAGCAAGCACTAAACTGGTTGGAAGAACAGTTACAACAACCAACACTAGAGCAACTTACCAGTGCAAGTGCAACTCGAATACGGAAGCACCCTCCGGGTATGCTGTGCAAAGCATGGCCCGATGTCTATCCTAGGTACCGTGGTATACCTCCGCAGTCACCCGTGTATGTCCCTAGAAAAGATTGGCAATTATTTTGCCAGCACGTGAACAGTCACCAGGAGGGTACAGTCGATAGTCGGGTAGACCACAATGAGAAGGGTATCAAGCTCAAAACCTGTCAAGGGTATCGAGAGAAAATGGTCCGAAAGACAACTGAGGACCTTGAACGGATTCTAGACCCATGAAGCTTCGTGGAAAATGCGAGCGACAGAATCCATTAACAAATCCTCGATATGTGTTCTCCACAACGCTCGGTCCAACTTTAGAGGGGTTATCTCCGCTACCTTTCCTTACGCGACCTCGTGTTTAGCCCCTATGTTAGAGGGGGGTCCCGAATAACTTTCTGTAACTGGACTTCTACACTCCCTATTGACAGACTCCAATGTTTGGTTTTGGTGGCCTTGGAGAATTTACTCTCCAACCTATTCCAAGGCCCTATTCTTAATCTAGTGTATGCACCCTACAAACAAGAAAGTCTAATTGATTTTAATTAGCGCTGCTTTTAATGGGATTTTTTAAGTCACAAGGTACGAAAGTGAAACTGATGGTGTGTAAAAAGACTCAAAGCAAAATGAACAAGAAATTCTTGGAAACAAAAACTTTTACTAAAATGCAAAACCAACAACTTTTCAACAAGAAAGACTTCTTTTCTTTTCAAAATTACTAAGATTTCATGCAGTAAATATGAAGGACTTTCACTCAGATATGCGAGCTAATTATACTTGAAATGCACTGCAAAACTTATGCAAAAAAGACTTCTTACCTAGCTACTGATGCAACAACACAATCTTCAAATCAAGAAGAAAATGAAACAAGAATTTATTTTATTTTATTTTATTGCAAAATAACGCAACAAGGAAAAATGATGACAAGAACAAAACCAAGTGAATGAAAAGAAAACTCTGACTCAAAGCATAGATCATAAAAATAATCAGAGCACAAAGTGCGAAAAAGCAATCAAGACAACACCGATTCTAACACTTGCCTAAAAACCATAAAACAAATATTTTTTCTCTTTTGTCTTTTCTATCAAAACATCAACTAACAAACATAGGAATAGGATAAGATGCCCTAACCTGCTGATTGTGCATCTCCAGACTCTATACCCCTGAGAGGAGCTCTTCTCACCACAGGAGGGGATGACTGTCCCACCCAAGCTGAAAAACTACCAATCAAGCCCGCGACTGTCATCAAGACAGCACGCGTACAAACGCGTGTTGAGCTACAATAGTGCATGGGCACCTACAGGCTAGACTTAAGAAGGCCGCGGGTCTATATAAAAGCCAAGATAAAATAGCACACAGGCAGTCCAGACCTGAAAAAGGCCTTTGGTATTGACAACCAGGGTCTCTAAAAGGCTTAGATGCTATCACTTCAATAGAAAAGGAAAATTTGCAAAAAAGAAAAAAAATGCAGAGGATGACCAAAACAATACGACAGACTAAAGAACCAGACAATAAACCAACAAGACCCAGAAAGGATCCAAAAATCCCCCTGAGAAGGTAAACTTTTGACAGGGAAGAGGAGATTTCCTCTCAAGCCTTCTGAATGCTACACACTACTGAAACCTCTGCAGAAAGTGTTCAAACGCGGGCTACAGAAGGTTAGGGTGCGGGTTACATGTGTCCAGGCCTTCTGCAGGCCACGTGTACCTATGTGTGTCCCGAGAATAAATGTCAAGCCACAGTCAAGGAAAAACTGGTATTGATAACCAGGTTCCCTGCTAGCATTGACCTAACAGACAACAAAATAAACAAAGAAACTAAAACTGAACTTCTTTAAACTACCCAAAATACCTTTAACCAAATCCGGAAGCCCTAAGAGTAAATATCCCCAGTGGAGTCACCAATTCTGTTGTGGGGTTATTCTACCCTACGGACTAACAAGCTAGGGCTTAAACTTGCATGTAGATCATGACCCTTCAGAAACTACTTTTAACCTTTTACCCCAAATCTAAAACCCTTTTTCACATGCACACATGGGAAGAATCAACTAACCCTTTTTATCGACGGTTGGTGTAGATCCTCTGTTGAGCTTTATCCCCTTGCTTCTGCTGCTCCTTCCAAAAAGCGATCCTGCAATCAAGAAAAAACTACACATGCATGCTATTGTTCTACTAGAGGATTAGAGATTAAACATAAATCAGATAAAACATATAAGACTCATGTATTTGGGACGGGAAAAGTATATTTTTATTAATCTCAAGATGAATCAACTTACAATGATTATAGAGACTGGCCACCGTTCCTCGATCCTGATCCTAGGCTCCTCCTCTTCTTTTTCCTCCAACTTCTTTGCTTGAATTCTCCTAAAGCTTGAGGAAAGGCTAAAGGGTTGGGACAAAACGGATTTGGCAATTGGGCAGAGTTTCTTTGCTATGATTTTCCTCCTTTGAATATTACCCCTACCCATTCTTTTATAGGCTAGAAGGAGCTAGGGTTTTAGATGAACTCTCGGCCATGCATGGCTGGGAGTTCCAGTTAACTGACCCAAATCTTTTCGTCCCGGTGGAAACTTTCCTGATTTTTTGCTTTGTTAGGTAAACGCTTCCTGTAGTGGTCCAGCCTGCGTTCCAACACATGCAGTATAAGGCCTGCCAGCGTTCCAACGTGCCCAACAGTGGGTTAGGGCGCGAGTTACTTGGTTTAAGAGTTTTTTAAAGAGTCTGGCTTTGGCAATGAAGGGAAATGAGTTGGCCTGATGCCAGGTAAGCATGTATAGTGCAATTTAGGGTTATAACACCTATCATCTCGTACTTCCACCCCACTTGCATAAAACTCATAATGTTTTTCATGTTTCTGTTCTACGTCATTATGTTGCTGATGAATCACATAAACTAAATTGGAAGGAATTGCAGGTATCGAATGTGGGAACTCTCACGGTAGAACCATTACACATATTGCACCATAGAGTCCGATAACTTAGGAACTATCTGGTAGATCAAGTTAAGGTCCAGTGGGACAATTTTAGTCCAGGATCTACTACTTGGGAGGATGCCGAGACGTTACGATGAGATTATTCCTCACTTTTTTGACCACCTCAAGAATATATTCTCGAAGGTTGGGTGTATGTAACGCCACCTTTTGACTTAGACAACTAGGATTACCTAAGGCCTAAACACCTTTATTTTCTATTCACAGTGAAACTATTAAGTGATACACTTGAACTTTTAAAGATGTATGAACCTTTATGAATGTTTAAATATAATTGAATAATGATGCAATATATTGTGAGAATGTAAATTTTATGAATATTTAAATGTTATTGATGATGATAGATATGAAGTGATCTACTATGTGAATGCAAATTCTATGAATGTTTAAGTGTTATTGATGATGAAGGATATGATGTGATATACTATGTGAATGCGAATCCTATGAAGGTTTAAATTCTATTTGAATGATGTTGGATATGATGCAATCTATTATGTAAATGATAATTTTATGAATGGGTGTCGTTAATTGAATTATGGGATATTATGAGATCTATTTCTAACTTGAAAACTTTGATGTTAAAGTTGTTGGTACGTGGATACCGAACTGAAATTATGGTTGTATGCAATTACATGATAATAATGCATAGATATGTATGAGTTTGTGTTATAGACTAATCCGCAGGTTATTGGGCTATGAAATAGCCAAGGGATAATGATGATGAAAGTGGATGTCATGACCACTGGACGAGAAACAATATGGTATGAATCTTGTATGTGAAATTATATTGGTTTGGATACATTGCTATGATATGTGGACCAATGCAGGATTTCAGGAGGTGAACTACCCAAAACTGAATAAACGATGACAAAACTCCCAACAACACGGTGCCACTGTATATTCCATTGTAGGGTGTGGACCCTAGTCCTCTTAGGAGGGTTGGAGGAATTTCCCACCATGTATCCTCTGAAACCTGGAGTCATGGGAGGACGGTGTTAGCTCACGCTCCCCTAGATGTGTGATGATGACTGTCAGTTGCCTACTGGGGAAGCTTGGTCAAGATAGTGACACTTCCTCTTATGGGTTCTATTTGGATTTAGGTCAATATAGTTGACGCTCCAAGATAGTCCAACAGAGGAAGGATAGGAATGAAGATGGAAGTAAGTTAGGGAGGAAGGATGAGTAGAAATAGTTGAGAGTGTATGGATATTTTCCTTATGGTGGAATTTATTGTTTTTCCTTCTGAAAATAAAATGTGTATATATGTATATTCATAGTTACTTAACTAAACTACAATTGTCTAAATAAAATTGTTGAGCTAGATTATTGTAATTAAGGGAATTCACAAACATTTGATTGGGTTATTGTATTTTATAAAATGAATAGTCTTGTTGAAAGGATTAGATGCATACAGAAATTACTATAGAGATGATAGTTATTGTTATTAGTACATGCACGAGACTTGTATGTACTAGCTACACATGCATTTCTTGCACATGTACACTAGTATGTATGAGTTTTCTTGGCTTACCTACTGATAATGTTGGTTATTTGTTATGAATGTGTGAAGCATGTGTCTTTTCCCTTGTATCATAAAATACTTTAACTTCAGGACGAAGTTTCCAGAAGGGTGGGTGTATGTAACAACCCTAGTTAAATAATTAATTATCATAGTTAAATAATTGTTTAAAGTATATTAAGTTTAATGAATTAATTAATTAATTGTCCTGAATTATTCATTGTTTAATGTATATTAATTAATTGATTAATTAATTAATTAACTCATTAAATATTTTGGTATTGAATTTAAGTTTAATAAATTTTAATTTATTAAAAGAAAACTTAACATATCGAATGATGGAACCATTAAGGAAAAGGGGATAAGGTGGTTGGCATTGAATGGAGGGATAAGGTGGTTGGATTTGAATGGAGAGATAAGGTGGGTGAGCCTTAATGAAAGGAAGAGGCAGTGAATGGGGAAGGGGGTTATGAGGGGGAAAAACACTCGGGAGAAAGGGATTTTTATTTTATTTTGCAGGGAGAATTATTTTCATATCAGGAGACTGTATTGGGGATTTATTTTGGCTGGAGAAGCTTGTGAAAGGACTGTTACAAGGGGGCACCTGTTGCTGGGATTTTTGGGCTCGAGGGACAGGAATCCTTACGAAATCCTGGAGCTAGGGAGCTGGAGAGGCTCTGTTCCTAGCTGGCTAGGTGGTTAGACAATTTTGGGCAGTGCATCAAGTAGAGTTGGGGACAACAATAGCATCAATTAGAGGTATGTATTTTCATTATTTTGTTGTGTTATGAAATTGATTATAATCTTCTCATAAATTTTAATATGCTGAATATGTAGTGGATTATTTTGATGAGTAAGGAATGGTTTAAGGTTAGGTTAGCATGTCTCTATTTTAATTTATGATTTATAAGGCTCTGTTGGAAGAGACCTTACATCTAAGAATGTTACTTGAAAAAATCATATGTGACTTAAAGAATGATGAACTGAGAACATGAATTGAACTCAGAAATGTAGAAATCAACACTTTGTATTAAACAACAAATTTGATTACAATCCTTTATCATAAATCCATTTTTTTTTTATCATAGTCTGATATCACATATTTATATCATGAAATGAGATCACACAGATCCATATAACTCATATTTCTCACAACTATTCTTAACCAATTACATATGTGATTATAGTAAATCAGATATGATATACGTCATGGATGTGTAGAATCATCTTTGGTCATCCACGTATTGAAGAAATTCACAAAAAAAATCATAAATTTCTCCAATACAACCTTGTTCCTCTCATGGATCGATTTTTTGGAGCTAGTATTGCACAATTCCACCATGTGTGCATGTTTATTGTAGCTTTGACTTTTCTAGTAGGCTAATCTAGAGGATATTTAAGCGAATCTGATAGGTGGACGAGTTGGAGGAACCTATTTGGAATCTCACAAAAGTTGGGGTTCAATCCTAGTGTGTGTCGAACCTTATAGAACATTAAATATGCTACGGAAATGGGTTTTAGTGGCCAACAGATATAAATTTAAGTAGCTACAAAATTATGTATTTTGTAGCAACTGATAGAAGAATAACTATTTAAACTAGATTGCATAAGAAAGAACAAAATTATGCTTAAGAATGAAAATTTTTACCTCAAGTGATCTTCCAAGTACTGATTCTATAGTTAGGTATTGTTATTATGGAAAAAAGGTAGAATATGATGTAACCTGGGGTTATTGAGGAAGTTTTTATGGAAAGAAAAGTGAAAAAAAGAGTGAGTTATAAGGACCCAACACTCCCCCACAAGGAAGGTGTTGCATGTCCTCATGCAAAAAAATACCTTATACCTCCAAAAACTTCAAAATTTCAAAATTGTATCTTACCCATACTCTGTCACTACTGCTCAGAGGCCTCCAATAAGGTTTATACCCTGATGAGGATGCACATTACTTTTTCTTCAATGCTTTGATTTCATTTTTTAGTATTTGGATTCAAAGTCTTTCTTGTTGACTTCTTCCATACCACTTTTCTACTTCTTTTATCAGTATTTTCCTTTCATTGTCAAAAGCCTCTATTTTCTTTTGTATCTTAGCTACAATTTTTTTCAAAAGTTTGTTTTCCTCTTTAATATGCCTTTCCAATATTTCCATTTCCTCAATTTTAGTTTCCAACTTTTTTACTTTCCTCTTTGAGGAGGGAGGAAGATCTGGAACATTTTCTTTCTTAACCTCATCATCTATAAAAAATTTATCTTCCATAATAAAGGATTCATGAAAATCTATAGCCAAATCAAAGTTGTATTACCTAGTTTTGATGGTAGAGTGAGAGACGATCTAGTCCTTCGTCGAGTGTTGGTATCTTTTGGGGTTTCTTCAATTGAAATATTAACTTACTAATCCTTATCATACTCTTCCAACTCAATTATTGGTGGGTGCTAAATGTTGTCGCTTTCTCCCAAATTTTCTTTTAGATTCCTTGTTGTACTCCTTTTTTCTCATCCCATAGTGGCTTCAATATTCCTCTTTTTATTCTGCACGACATCAGCCCTTGTGCCAACTTTTGTAGATTTCAAGTTTTTTTCCTCACCTTCAGTCTTCTCCTTGAGGTCAATCATTTTTCCTCATGGTTGACCTTAAGGTTTATTTGTTGTTGAACTCAGATTTGTGACCTTCTCTTTTGTTTTGTATTTCAATGTTCCAGGATTGGAACCCATGACCTTCTCTTGCTCCTCTACTTCCATCTCTGAGTCTTCTAGTTCATTCTTCTTTTCCTTCAAACCTATGTGTTTTGAGCTTCCTTATTTAATAAGTTTTTTGACAAAACGATTTCATAGAAATAAATCCTCCCTTATATCGTTTTGTTCTTATATCTTAAACTCAACTAAAATTTGGACTAGCCCATAATTATATAAACTTTTTTCCATACTTCTAGGTTTTTGTTGAATATTTAAGGCCATTTTATTCAGACTGTGTAGCAAATAGAACAACATATCTAGCTCATATCCTTTGAATAAATTAATTATCAAGCAAATATGGTAGTAAAAGACCAAGCCATACCTACCCTTACAGGTAACATACTTCTGTAATATGAATATAATAGTTCTCCATTTATTTTTAAATGCAAATACCGATATACCCTTGTTCCAGTTGATCGATTTCTCTGTATTCACAAGAAATTACTTCCATATCCTGTTGCTTATATGTTGGTTTTTAAACCATTTTTTGCCACCTCTGGGTAATTTTGTAGCTCATGCTATGAAATCCTATGCAGTATCCATCTCCAGATCACCTATTTGAGATTCCCTTCCATTGAATGATTTTGCAAAGACTCTAGTCACATGTTCATCGTATCCCTGAAATTTTTATAAAAATGGAAGCCATCATACCTTCGTGAAACGCTTATGGAATTTGGGACATGCTTCAAAAATCCCCATGCCAATTGGTTCATATAGTACTACAAGTTACATCTTTCTATGTTGGAGAAAATATGGGTCTCAAATCACTCTTTGTCATAGAGATGGAAGGAATGAAAACAAGAATGAAGGTTTACAGATTTTGTATGAGGAAAGTTTCAGACGATGGCTTAGTAATTATGCAATCCATATTTTGAATTATGAAACAATCACATTGTATTGAAAGTAATCATTAGTGGGTATGGCGGCACTATCAAATAAATTGAATTGTGCCTTTGGATTCATCGAATAATCATTTTTGAATAATGCATGTCGAAAATGGGATTTTCGACATGCATTTGTAGTGATAATGTTAAATGATTTCCCAAATCTATTTGTAATTATGATATGAATGGTTATGGAATGGAAGTATTAACATAGGAAGGGAAATAAGGTAGAAAGATAGCATAGAAAAACATGATCAATAGATATAGAATGTAAACTCGTCCATTTCCCTTGCATAATTCTAGAACTTCAAATGCAAAATAGTTTAAAGAGTCATTACCTTCTGGTTGATTTTACCTATATCCCAAAATAATTTATTTAAAAACTTGAGATAGATATGATATTAATATTGATGTTTTTTTGTCACCAGTTTTCTACTATGCATCCTGGAAACATTGCTGAAAAATCCAAAAAAATGAAGATGTTGATGAAAAATCTGAAGATGTTGATGAAGGATCTGAAGATGCTAGTATTACTAATAAAAGTTCCTAGAATTTTTAATTTCATGACAATTTGCATGAAATTCACAGATTGTATGAATCTTATGTTGTAGGCTAGCTTAGAAATGAGTTAATAACTAACAATTTTGCTGAAAGAACAACTACAAGTGACTTTTGGTAGCTACAAAAAGTGTGTGCAGCTACATAAATGTATGTAATTGTAGAAATTAACTTTTGTGTAAAACCATTTTACCAGTAAACTCTGAATTTTGAACTGAAACATCTAGTCTACAAGAAATATAGCATATTGTAGTTATAAAACTATGAAAACTTTGATCAAATCAACAACTGATGTTAAACTTATTTCTAAAGAAAACCATAAAATTTCAAAAACTACTGAAATTCTGAATTTTTAAATCTGGAAAGAAAGAATATATTTTTTTCCGGTATCTTGGAAAGGTGACTTTCTGCAGGCTATCACAAAATGAATTATTTGTTGAGAAACCATGAACTGAAAAATATTGATCAAGAAATTTTTAATGAACCTTGAAAACTTCGAATTCAGCTTGTCAATTACTGGTTTTCAAATATAATTATTGCACAGTTGGGTCAGTAAACTAGTTTTTACTTGAGATAGGAATGAGGGAAGGATTTCCCTTATTCACCACCTCCATATCTAATTGATGAAGTAAGTTATGAATAAATTATTCTCTATTAGTGGCCTTTCGATATAACCTTAATATGTTCCCATTTACTAGAAAAGAAATTCCCTCATAAATAGTTTTGATTTTCATCGATCCATTTTCAAAAACTATCTTTATCTCATATGTCTCTAACCAATGAGTACTAAACATTCCTTTAAATTTTTTTATATCTAGAATCGAATATATGATCTCAATCACCTAGTCTAAATGTCTTCTTCCAGATGAATTTATCATGCCATATCGATCTTTGTTATTGGATGATGGTAGTTTGTTGAAATGCATCTTTTAATATCTCATCTGATTCATTTAATTGTAACAACCTCTGTTTCTCTACCTCTGAAAGATCCATTCCAAGATTGACTCTTGTTCTTAAAGTTTTTATTTGGAACTCAATAGGAAGCAAAACTTGCTTCCCATACACAAGCTCATATGGTGTATGTCCAATAGTGTTCCTCCATGTGGTTTGGTAAGCCCAAAGCACCTCAGTAAGCATATATGCCCAATTTCGATGGTGTAAATAAACAATCTTGTTCAAGATAGCTTCAATTACTTTATTTGTAGACTCCACCTACCCATTGTCTTGTGGATGGTATGGGGATGAATTTCAGTGCTTGATCATGTATTGTTCTATGATTTTCTGGACAAGTTTTGATGTTAATTAGGTACCTTGATCTGTCACAATTTTTGTTGGGACACCAAATTGAGTAAATATTTCCTCAAAATAAAAAATCTACAACAAATTATTCATTATCATATAAAAGAGGTTTGTCTTCTACCCATTTAGTGACATAATCAGTACATACCAAAATATATGTTTTCTTTGTAGACATTGGAAAAATAGGTCCTACAAAATCCAAGGCCCACTTTTCAAATGGTTTTATTAATACCTGGGGTTGTAGAGGCATCTCTTCTGCTTGTGTTGGTCTTCTCATCCATTGGAAACTGTCACATCTTCTAATGTATTCCTTGGCATATTATTGACGAGTGTTTATGACACATTGTCTACTAGAAGGGAAATCTCGGTTTGAGGTTGTGTATATAACCTAAGCCATTTGGGATGGCTTACCCTGACATGTTTTATGCCTTCGTTGGCCGTCAAAGGGACTTGTTTGGTTACGTAGGAAAGATACTAACTATAACAAAGTTACTATTTACATTTACTAGTATATGTACATTTAATGGTTCAAATAAATTATATCGGTATTTAATTATTTACACACACACACACACACACACATGTGTGTGTGTGTGTGTACAAGGTTTTTATAAATCCTTTTGAAAACATGGTTCAAGTCAAAGGATAAATAAACTATAAAACTAATCTGAAATAAATTTATATTTAAAACTAAATCACACAAAAGAGAAGGAATGTGAATTTCAATAATATAACTTAAACGAACAAAGAGATTTAAGTTTTATAAGTTTATCCTCATCCATTTGATAAAGAAATTAAGCTAAAATAATAAGAAACACACTAACCAATTATTAATTTGCAACCCAAAAGTGACTGGTAAATTTGTCTTCCTGTGTGAGGTATGCTCCTGTGACATGTTTACTAAAGAGAAATATATTAATAAACAAGTTACTAAGTAGCATGTCTTATGTTATCTCCCAAAGAAATTTAGGCAATAAAAGAATTTAAATATCATTAAAAATACAGAAAGGATGATTTAAAATATGATCCAATGTTAAATTTAAAAACTAAAAATACACGCGTAAGAGCAATCCCAATCAATGTGATTAATCATAACAAGTGCCTAACATTTAAAATAATTCAAAATATTACGGAACCTGACTCATAAAATATTCAACATATAGATCATACAGAAATGGAATAATAACCCGTTAAGAAAAGACATATAGATATGCATCAACTAACAAGACAAAGCTAATTAAATTGAAATATATCACGAATCTTTTAAGAGGAATATGAAAATTACATATGATCAAAACAATATTCATACCAAACATTCCACAGTCAGGAACAAATCCATAACACAAAAATGGTTTTCCATATCCTCCTTGCAAATCAAACTTTCAGTCCATTTTCCAAAAAAATTATTCCCACTGGCCTATCTTCAACCCTAATATTTATACAAGAAAAATCAATGGGGTGAATTTGAACCAATTTCCCCAAAAATGGTTTGTCAAATCCTCATTAATATCCAATATATTGTCTTTAATAAATTATTGGATGAATATCTAATCACACAAGGTTTATTTTTCATAGAACCATCTACAGATATCATGATCTGATCCATTTTCTAACTGGTTTATCACTTTGGGCATCGTCGGGCAATTGCCACAACAGAAACATACACTTTAAAGAACCGTAGATATCTCTCAAAATGCGCACATTTTGGAGAAAAGCCTTCCATGTAACCTATTTGGGGATGTTGTGAACAAAACCCATGTCTTAGTTTGTTCATATTCTTCTTAGTTTGTCCAGAAATCGCGTCCGAAAATAGTTGATCAGTTATGATTGTGCCCAAGCCATCCAAACTGTTATTAATGTTCTATAGGCTTATATAATATTTTTGCATGCATTTGGCTGTAAGAATCACATCATAATCTCACTCCATGTCAAATAATCAACACCTGAAAACCATAAAATCAAAATAAATCAAAAACTCAAATATTTTAAGAGTAGTTATGATTCTGTAGCTACTAAAAAAAAAATATCTCAAACAATTTATAAAATAAATTAAAACTAAATCTAAAATAAAAACATTTCAATTAAATAATCAAATAAAAAGAAAGGATCAATCTTTTATACAAAGTCAATCAAAAACATATTTACACAAATACTATGAACCTGATGAAAACACTTGCTAGGGAGTGAGTAAAAGATGATAGTATGTTTTGAATAGAGATGCAAAACAAGGTGCAAGTTGGGCAATGAGAAAATGGTGACTCACTAGATGAAGCAGTTATCTCTGAACCGCTAAACTTTCATCTCAAGGAAGAAGAATAAGACTTGGGTAAAATTTTAAGCTACTTTGAAACAAATTCACTTTAAGATCATACCATATTAAGATTAGCTTAGTGTTATAACCAAAAAATAAAATATGTTTTGCAAGGGATCATAACCTGAAGAATGTCTCAACAAAGAGTCATGACATTTATGAAAAGGACTTCAATACCGTCGACATAGCCATTGTTTCCAGCAAGCATCCATAGCCTAGACAGGGATGCCATTTAACCCACTCAAATGCTTTAATCCCATCCAATAGTTGTATCCACATGATGCATACTTCTATAAAAGTTAATTTAAAAGCATATACCTGCTACCTTTTGACCCAACATTGTTTTACTGCTAGCAGGCATGTTCAATACCCTGACGAAGTTGTCTTGGTATCATATCTGTATTTACCCACTGCTAGTGAGCATGTTCAACACCTCAATAGGTTTACACACACTTCCCACACTTAAGTGCTTCCAACCCTCTTATGCCACCTTTAAATAATAATACATTTAAATATTTATTGATGACAAAGAGAGTAGGGTGATACTCAAGGTTAATTGCAACACAGATGAACAATTGATCATATTATTTATTTTCTTTCAAAACTGGAAGTTTTATCATGGTTTAGAGATTTTAGATTTCAGTTAAGAAATCATATAAAGAATGGGGAAGCACTTAAAAATGATTCCTTAAGAATATGGACGACGTAAAAAGTTGAAAGATCATAGTAATTCTCAAAGATTTAAACTATATCTCTGGTTTAATTCTCTGGCAAAGACAATTTGAGGACAAAATGAAAGTAAAAATTGACTTAAAAATTAATTGTTTGAGTTATATCTTAATATTAGGACCTCTTTGAACTATTTGAGATTGCTTGAAAAACACAAGTCTTGAAATGAATTCTTTCTTTCGATGATTGCTCTTGGATCAACAATATAATGGTTCAAAAAGACAGACAAGAAGAAAATTCAATCAAAGTAATCAAAGAAAGCAACAAAAAAAAAACATGCAACAAACCAAATCATATTTTATCAATGGAATTCAAAAACAGAAGTGCACAAAATCGAAAATAGCAAAAACACACTTTCATAAATGATTTTGGCCAAATATAAACCCGAGATTTGGGATCTACTAGCATCCCACTGTAAAATAAAGGAAGAACTAAATCATATAAAATCTCATGTGCGAACAAGTTCTTTTCTCAAGATAGTGATGCATGAGATGTTACTTTAACCAAGCATTATTATTAAAAATAAAAGTGACTAAAAGAAAATAGAAAAATCATTATTAAGATGAGTGCAGTCCTACTCGTGGCACCTTGGGTCAGGGTTGAATTTGAGTGAATTGAAAGTTCAAATTTATTTATCTCTTTACTTTCCATTTTAAAATTTTCATGATGATAATGCATTTTTGAAAACAAATATTCAATGAAAAACAAAGAGAAAAGGATTAAAGTGACTTCCCTTAACTCAGAGCACCACTGCAGGTGAATTCAGATTTAACTTTTAGAAGAAAACGTTTTGTCTAAGTCGAGTGAACAAGGGGTGTTGCGTAGCGAATCCACAGGTTTGAAAATTCATTATGAAATAGACAGAAATAATATATGAATAAAGATGACAGGAAGCACATACGCAAATAAAGAGGCACAATACATCCAACTGCTACAACTAGAATCTTTTCATCAAGTTATAGGACCTTTACATTAAATTTCGGTCAAAAAACTCAAATTACATACAATAGCTATCATCTACCAAATTTGCCAACCAACCTTGTTTACATGAAAATGATCCCATATGTAGAAAAATAATGTCACCCTTGGCTACTAGGGTCGAACTACTCCCTCCTAGAATCATGGATATGTTTTCTATGAAAGAGAACAATAACTTCAATGGATTCACTAAAAATAGAAAACCTAACTTTGCCAAATCATAATCGTAAACGAAATATTCTTTACAATCATTGATCATGATCAAAATTCGGCCATATGGTTGTGATGATCCATCATGTGCACTGTTGGACACTCTGTCACCCTTGCACAAAAAATCTGCTATGCAACAATAACCTACAACAAAAATCGCAGCGGATTGCACAACAAACTAGCAAAATATGTGTTAAAGATGACTTCATATCTCACTAATAAAAACATATTTTTGGAAATAGAGAGAGGTTTTTGTAGCTAAGCATGTTATAAAGAAAAAAATCTTTCGGTTTCTTGAAATTCATCTCCAAATGGCCGGAACACATGCCACAAAAACATGTCTCGAACAAGAAATCATGAAAACTAAAAAATAGGGCTTAAATATCCCTTCAAATATCCAAAAATATGAAACGTTTTTAAAATACGAGAGAGGTTTTTATTACTTGTTTTGTCCTCAACAAAAACATCTCAGGGATTTTCAAAATTCCTCTCCAGTTGGTCAAAAAATGATCTTGAAGTTTACCATTAAATCAATCATTTCTGCAACGCGACTTGTAGTCTGTGTGCAAGAAAATCCACTGCGTGGTGACATCCTATGCACAAAAAAATCCACTGCATGACAAAATCCTATGCGCGACAACATCCACTGTGCAACAGAATCTTTTGCATGGTGAAGTGCTCTACGCAGTGCGTAGCATATTTTGCAGTGTGCAGTTGCAAATGAAAATGGAACAAATAAATGATAAGCTTTCTTTTGAAACTGACCCTTGGAGATGTTAGATGATTCCAGTCATAAAAAAAATATAGGTGATAACATGCATGAATTTGCAAATTGTTGACAAACCTATAACCTTAGCTATGAAAATCATGGTGCTAACAGTTGACTCCAATGGGGATGATATCCTCCTTGTGAGGTAGCAAAGAATAGTAGACCAAATGCCTATCCATTGGGTTTCTCCCAAACTCAAATTTCCAACTGTAACTTGTAACCTACATCTGCTAAAAACCCAAAACTGTATATGCTCCAAACTGAAATTTGAAACTAAGCTGAAAATCAAAATTGCAGATTGCTAAAAGAAATGTTGGTAGTACTGAGATTATTCACACTCCTACCTACCCTAACTACTGAAAATGATGCCAATCAAGTGAAATCAAAATGCCAATGAAACCATGAAAGCACTTTATCCACATTTTTCTTTCTTTGTACATGCTTGCTCCAAAACCTGTTTACTGATAAGCCATTCAAAAATTTATCTATAAATTCAAATCTCAAAAAATTAAAAACATTGGGACTGTTTTCCACCTCCAACAAAACTGTAAATGGATCCTCCAAAACATACATAAAACAACAATCATTTTTCACCCCTTCCACTGCATCCTTTTTTCATGTAATTCAACCTGTTGATTACCACAAAAAGGCTGAAAAATATGTTGAGATTGCTTGAAACAACAATCTTCTTAATCACAAGATAGTGTTGGATGAAATGAAACCTCTAGTGGCAAGCAATCCATATCTAACACTGATGTTGATTGACCATCATATTTATTTCCAAGCTGGTAGTTTATCACAGGCTGCAAATATGAACTGAAATAACCTTCCATGTAATCAACAACAAGGTCATTAAAGGTATGAGAAGGTTGTCAATCCTCTTCACCGATAACAATTTTCTCTTGTAAAACAATGTCACTCTGAATCCAATTGGACTTCACTGCTTCCTGTGTTATCTTATGATTTACTCTCAACAATTCAAAGGAAGAAAAACATAATGGAAGACAATTTTCATTTGCAAGTCCATTGCTTTCTTCATATTCGAAATTATGCTTGGAGGACTTCTGATTTGAAACATTACAAACATTTTTCTTCAGCAATTCGAAAGAAGCAAAACACAATGGCAAGGTTCTTTCACTTGATTCAAAACCTCCTTCATTTTCTTCACTACTGTCATATGAACATTTTTCAATTTCTTTGGATTGCTGAACATACTCATTTTCAGATTCATCTTCGACCAATGGTTGCAATTTTGAAATGAAAAGACCTTATATATAACAAGTAATAGGGCCATTAAACACATGAGAAGATTGTTGCAATTTCTTGTCAATTTTTTTCCATGAATCCGTGTGATTTTGTATCAGCACACATTCTTTTTCTTCAGTGATGATCTTAGACTTTTCTTTCAACAATTTAAATTAAGAAAAGAATAAAGGCAAATAATTTCCTTCAGCTGATTCAATACTTTCTTCTTTGTAACTGTGATATGTAGGCTAATTTCCCTCATTACACTGCTGAAAAGGAACATTTTATGATAGAGAAAATGCAGTTAGTTTTTCTAGGAAGTCAACACCATGATCATCACATATTCATCATATTCATCATATATAGGAAAATAAACAATATTTGCAATGTCATCTAACAAGAAAAATCTTGGGACATTAACCTACTCTTCAACAAGCTGATTTGCAAATTCATTTTCTTGACTATCTACAAATGAATACATAAAACAATCAACCCCATGCTTATCATGAGAAGGATCAAAAACTAAATTAGTATCAAAGAAATTTGGGAGAGTAGCTTGTTCTTCAAGCTGATCATCATTCTTCACAAACACATCCTCATGACATCCTTCAAGAAAACTTATGACATGATCAACCTTCTGCATATTATGTACAATCTTCGGTTCCTCAACTTTCAATTTCTCATCCAAAATCTGATTTTGCAGCTCCTTACATGCTTGAATATTGTCTTCCACTTCCTGAGCATTATTAAACATTTGCTGCAAAGACATAGACTTCCTCTCCATCAGAAGAAAACATAATTCTGATTGAAAGGTTGCTACATAATGGAGCATGGAAGCGACTTTAGGAGGTTGGACTTCTTTAGGCAGTTTATAATAAAGACTAGCAAACCTCCTACTGAAATTTGAGATGGTTTAATCTTTCATTCTTCTCATGGAATAAAACTCTGAAAGGAGTAGATTCCATGATTTTCTCTCACCCCAAAATCTATAGAAAGCTTCCCTCAATTCATCCCACGAGCTAATCGACTGAGGATGCAAATGTCTAAACCATGATTTGGCATCTCCTTGTAGGGACTGCGAAAAGGTCCTCATAGACACATCATCACGTTCAATCTCAAAAATATCTATAAAATGCTCAAAGATTTGAATATGTTTTTCAACTGAATGTCCATCGAGCTCTCCATTGAACCTAGGAAGGTACTTATAATGTTTCAGAGGAAAGTCATGAAGGATGGAAGACAATTTAAGAGGACTGTATCTTTCTTGAATCTTGGAGGGTACAGGATTAAGAACAGAAGGTATAAGCTCAAATTTGGTTTCATTAATCTCACAAGAATGATCATGAACATCATATGGTTTAGAGGAAGGAGTTTGGTGAATATCGGCTATACAAGAAGGAGGTATACCTACAGTTTGCAATGAAGGATATACAAGGGTAGATATCTGGGATTCATTTGAACATAGTAAGTGAAGAAATATTCTTTTGAAAAACTCAGGAAGGACAAGAAGATATTGATAAAATAGAAAAGTACTTATTGAACTAAACTTAATCTCGAGTACCTTACTTTTCCATACTTCTCTTCCATATCTCTGTCAATAGGTCTCATTCTCTACTGGAGTCTTTGAATCACATTCGAAGCTTGATTGGGGTCGCCATGAAAACTTTATCTCTGGATTCTTCTGCTAGTGGAATCACCTTCAAACTAATTTTTTGATGTGTGGAGTCGCCAGAGAAGAAATATAGCCTATATGTGCCTAAGTGTTTGTTGCTCTTAGACCTTAGAACTAAAACAATTTCATTCTTCCCAGGGAAAATTTATTCAATTATGTCCCCAACAACGACACCAAAATGTTAGCACTTCGTAAATCTGTTTGGTTGATAAACAGACGACGAAGGTAACTTTTTCAACCAACTTTGAGACTTGAAACTAGCCTTTCGGATCTTGAGAGGGATATCTCGAAATCCGCGGTCTCCGTGAAAGATATGGCTTTGAAAGTAGTGGCTAGATTCAACACCTTTTATATAATGGGGTATGGTTATATTGTCACAAGAAGTTGAGACTTGGTCTATGGAGTCGATCTGAGGAAATGATAGATAAAACTGACTTAGTGATTGAACTTGAGAGGATAAGTCTAGGCGAGTAATAGTATTAATTGTAAAACCATAATGTGAGGCCTGAGAAAAACACAGAAGTAACTTGGAGCACCATTGCAAGTGACTTTAGAGTTAACTTTTAGAAGAAAACATTTTGTTTAAGTGGCACAAATAAGGGGCGCTGCGCAACAAATCCACAGGTTCGAAAATTCATTCCGAAATAGAAAGAAAAATATATGAATAAATATGACAAGAAGCACATACGCAAAGAAAGAGGCACAATACATCCAACTGCTACAACTAGAATCTTTTCATCAAGTTACAAGACCTTTGCATTAAATTTCGGTCAAAAAACACAAATTGCATACAATAGCTATCGTCTACCACATTTTCCAACCAACCCTGTTTACATGAAAATGATCCCCATATATAGAAAAATAATGTCACCCTTGGCTGCTAGGGTCGAACTACTCCCTCCTAGAATCATGGATCTGTTTTCTTTGAAAGAGAACAATAACTTCAATGAATTCACTAAAAATAGAAAACCCTACTTTGCCAAATCATAATCGTAACCAAAATATTATTTACAATCATTGATCATGATCAAAATTCAACCATATGGCTGTGATGATCCATCATGTGCACTTCTAGACACTATGTCACCCTTTCACAACAAATCTGCTACGCAATAGTAACCTACAACAAAAAACGCAGCAGGTTGTGCAACAAACTAGGAAACTAGGCGTTAAATATGACATCATACATAACTAATAAAAACCTATTTTCTGAAACTGAGAGAGGTTTCTGTATTTAAGCTCGTTATAAAGAAAAACCTCTTTCGATTTCTTGAAATTCATATCCAGATGGCTGGAACACATGCCACAAAAACATGTCTCGGACAGAAATCATGAAAACTGAAAAATAAGGCTCAAAGATCCCTTCGAATATCCCAAAATATGAAATTTTTTTAAAATATGAGAGAGGTTTTTATTACTTGTTTCTTCCTCAAAAAAAACCTCTCGGGGATTTTCAAAATTCCTCTCCAGTTGGTCATAAAATGATCTTTAGGTTGACCACTAAACCATTCATTTCCACAATGCAACCTGTAGCCTGGGCATAGGAAACTCTACTGCACGATGACATCCTATGCACGACAGAATCCATTGCATGAAAAAATCCTATGCGTGACAAAATCCACTGTGCAACGAAATCCACTGCATGATAGAATCCTTTGCATAGTGAAGTGCTCTCCGCAACGCATAGCAGATTTTGCAGTGCATAGTTGCAAATGGAAATGGAACAAATAAATGATAAGCTTTCTTTTGAAACTAACCCTTGGAGATTATAGATGATTCCAGTCATAAAAAAAATATGGGTGCTAACATGCAGGACTTTTCAAATTTTTGACAAACCTATAACCTTAGCTATGAAAATCATGGTGCTAACACTTCCCATGTCATCCACTATATCAACTTCCTAAATGTTATGCATAGTCCTCATTATATCTCCCTTGTGAGGAAAATCTCTATACAAATGGTGTCCTTCACATCCCCAACACTTTATGGGATGTTTCCTTGGCCTTTTCCCCAATGAATATATCATTTTATGCTCATATTGTGTTGGTTATCTTTATTGATATGCTTGAGAGTTGTTTCTAGCAAAAGGTGGCTTGAATCCTTTCTTCCTTTGATCCATCTTGCCTATCTTCTTATCATACCAAGACTTTTGAAAAGTTGGTATTGTTTTTATGTATTCATAAAGATACTTATCACTTCTTATGGCTTCTTCCAAGGTCTTGGTCTCATCAAAATGAGTTTAATCAATATAAAAATAAGGTATCCCACTCAAAAATATTTGGATTTTTACCTTCTCATCCTTTATGAAGCCAACATAACTCAACAATTCAAGGAATATTCGCTCATACTCATCCATTCTCATGATTCCAAGCTTGAGTTAAAAGAAATCTTGCATCTTCTTGTCATAATATTGTTTTGACAAGTATTTATTTTAGAAATACTCTTTGAACTTCCTCCATGAGATCATGTTCTCATCAATGTGCTTAACCTGATTGAGTTGATTCCACCACATAGATGGGATTCCTTGAATATGGTAGATTGTAACTATGACTTATACATTTGATGAATAATAGTGAAATTGGAATCATTTCCTCATTCCCAAAAACTAGGATTTAGCCTCTTCCCCCTTTTTGTGTTCTCCATCAAATGATGTTTTCTTGAGCTTCCTAATCTCTCCTTTCAAAATATACAACTCATGCCTTCTCATCTCATTTCTAACAAGGGGACACACTTGGGATACTCACCAACCTTGAACATGCATGTTCTCTTTTGGTTGAGTGTCTTGGTGAATAATGATTTCTACTAACACTCTTTTATTTCTTATATCCTCTATGATTATCCCTCCTATCATGTGATCTGGATGCTTCTACTTGCCTTGCATTAGTTTCTTGTTTTGTTCTAGAATCTTTATTGACTTGTCTTTGCAACATAATTAGACTCTGTAGAATCTCTTCCTGAGATATTACCATCCTTTTCATTGTCTTCTCTATAGCTCTACACTTTTGTCTGCAATATTTTCATTGTCTCAACCAACTCCATTGGCTCCACCCCACTTCTACGTCCATTGGACTCTGTCTCTACATTTCCCATGATGATGTGTAAACCTTTGTTGGTGTCCAGTGGGAAGACCTGGGGTTAAACATTAATTCACCAACAAATCCCAAGATACTAGCCCTTTTGAAATCACCCACAAGGAGGTGAAGTCTCACCTGAAGTACCTATGGGGATTGCAGGAACCAAGATTCTACGGTCATGCGGGAATATGAGGCATTCATTATTTACTGTTTAATTAACATTCATTCATATGTTATGTACACAAAACCATAACAACATAATAACTTATCTTATATACTCATTTGACACATTCATGGAACCATAATATCATCTAACATGTTCATACTAACCATTCATTATATATTCTCATTAGACAAAATACATAAACACATCACAACATACACATCATAACAAAAGGATTTAGCATGGTTCACCCCAGTTGGGCTATGTCCACAATGTTTGGCTTCTTTTATTATTCATTCATAGTCTTCCTTACAATGGGTGTGCATTGTGCTCATATAATTATCTTCAATAAAAATCCAACCCTTCCCAAGCCATTCTATGTTGCAGTACACACATACCTCTCACTTGATATTCAACTCAACTCACTATTCATTGGTTAACACCCAACTCAAC
>ML785515.1:540845-599384 GCA_009831015.1 Picea engelmannii | reverse complement strand
TAAATAAATAACTAGATCATTATTAACCAATATTATTACAATTGAATGTAATAACATTACAATGTAATCATGCCCTAAGGTTTATAATGAATTATATTACAATTATATGTACATTTTATAATTGTTACAAATATGATGATGATGATGATGATGATTAACGTCCACTAAGATCTAATTAGTCTATCCAATCTTAAGAGGATAAGTGATTACTTGTGATTCTTTAAAATTTTGTTTATGTATTCGAAAAGCATTAAGAGAAGCTTTCCAAGATCACCATACTTTTGTTGAGTTAAGAGGTTAGAAAAGTTGATAATATAATCAATATTTTGAAAATAAAATCTATTATATAATCATTCATAATAAAATCATAACAATAATATATGTAACAATATCATATACTTAATATAAATTATAATAAAATCTTAATAAAATAAATCATTGTAAAAATAACTTAAATAATTTCAATCAATTTTATTGTCTCCTTTCCATTACAATATATCGTATCAATGTAATTATAAAAGTTAAGGATACTTTTTAATATGATTAGATATCATATCAATGTAATTATAAAATATAATGATATATCATATCAAGTGGAGAGTCCCAACGTATTAGATGATGAAAATTATTTCAACGTAAAATTCTAATCTTTTCAACATAAAATTCCCAGCGTACTGTAATTTATCATCGTCTACAGACCAAACAAAGAAGTCCCCATGTCGCCAGTTTCAACACATTTTCCTTCCAAATCATTAGTACCAGACCACCATTTGAATACAATCAATACAGATTATATCTATCATTTTATACAGTTTCATAGAGGATAAGTATCTACGCTCTCCTTCATTTTTAACACAACAGGTCCTTTATGCCATAGAAAATTATTCAATTTAATCGAAAACTAGAATCATGGTGGTAAATATTTTTTAATTAAATTTGGAACTAAATCTTAGCAAAATTTAATATATTATACAACAACACTTAGGAATCCATTAAAATAAATTTCCATTCTGCCAATAAACTAATATTTCATTTATATCCATCAATGTTCCTTTTTACAATCATTGTATATTGAAATTTATCAATTGTACTATAATCTATCTATTCAAATAAATAACTGAAATACAGTACTGTAACCCAAGGTTGACGATATGGTGGATTGTTCCAATTTGAAGAAAAAATGGCGTGAATCCTCCTTGCTATCGCCTGCTAATCCGGAGACTTCACTGGTACCTCTTAGTTAACGCTATGGGTACTCTTCTTCCCCCTTATCCCCCCAAGCCACAAAGAGGCCACATGCAGAAAACCAGAAACTCAATAGCACAAAATTTCTATCGCAAGAAGAGGCTTCCACCTCTTGAACAAGCTTGAGCCCAACTCTCCACAGGTAAACTTAGTCAATTAAATTTTTGGAAACATAACACTCAACCAACAATAGGGTGCTTTCTCTCTTGCTCACCATTTCCTTTATAGGAAAATTTGCATTTGACACATGTCCTCTCATGCACAAATAAAAAAAATTTAATAATTTAATTAAGGATTATTCACCCACAATACATGTCACACTCTCCCCAAGTAGCGCATGTTAATTCTCTTTTTATATTACTTAATTAGACGTTTTCCCTCACATTCCCCAATTTGTTCATATTTTTGCTCATAGTTGTCTCTTAGTTCCCCAATCCCTCCTTTATTGTGTCCCCTAACTAAAATTCAGTTTGAGTTTGATTAGGAGTCTTATTTTAGTTAGGAATTAGCATTTAATTTACTTAGGATACTAACTCCATGTTCACCACCTATTCTCTCATGAATTTATTTTCTCTTAATTAAAAAATCATTTTTATTATTTCCATGCACACATGTGCACATACCCAACTTTTGATTCTTATTCTCCTTTTACTAGTTTATTAAGTCTAAATTCCTTTAACCCTTTTTATGTTTTATTTAGTTAAATAACTTAGACTTAGACTTTTTGTTAGTTTTCTATTTTATAAATTTAATAATTAATTGTATGCTATTTTCTAACAAAGTCTAAGCATTTATTTTATTTTCTAGGCCTTCTAGATTTTTATTGACTCACAAATGTGTTTACACAAAGTGCCCTTCAAGACGCGCTTTCATGCTCCAAGGGTGCCACTCACCTTGACTAGCTTGGAATTTTTTCAAACGCTTGGATTCAACACTCCACTCGGTCAACCTTGTAAGAGAATAAGGAATTTTCTAAGGAATAAGGATTATGCCTTATTGTGCACCCCTTAGAGTTATCCGTGAGAAATTGTCTCGGTCTACCCTCATGGCATCGTGGACCTCTAGAACTAGGTAATCGTTAACCTACAGTTCAGGTCATGGCAGGAGCGCTAGTAGAATGTGACAGGGACACTACCACATCTCTCTCTCATCTGTCTGGTTTTTGTTTATGACCCCTTTACTCCATAGTGAGTCGGATTAGCAAGCGTCACCAATCCTGCATCCACTGACAAGAATAATTTCAATAATCCATATACATAACATCCATACTAAAATCATCATATAACTCATAAATGTAAATCAATACGCTAAACTCAAACCAAATGCAAATCCACTCCTTGAATCAATCTGGAGTCCAAGGAAGTTTGTTGATGCCATCGACATCCTCAACCTGTCATGTATTCTGCACATTCATGAGAACTCATCAATAATACATGTCAATATATATACATCTAGAAATTAACATATAATCACAATGACATCTCATAATCAAGCAGAAATCATAATGTACCATAATTGGATCACTTGCTTGCAAGTGTCCTCAAAGAATAGTCAGTGAAAATTGTGATTAGTGGAACTGGATGTTACATACACCCCCTCTTTTTTAAACTTTGTCCCAAAGTTTGTACAGTCTAATAATAAAAGAAATAAGTGTATCTGACATAAATCTGTATATCCAATCTATCAAACAAATAAGGAAATTGTTGACGCATATCATATGTGTCTTCCCATGTAGCAGAGTGTAGACTATAACTGTCCCATTGGACCTTGACCTAATCGACTATTCGACGCCATAGTTGTAAAGTGAAATGGTCTAGTATGTGGATCGGCTCCTCCATGAGGGCACCTTCTTCCCACACCTGCAAAGAACTCAATTCAATAACATGTGACAGATCTGAAATATAATGTCGCAAAACAGATACATGAAATACATCGTGCATACACCTCAAAGAATCAAGAAAGGCTAGTCAGTAAGCCATGGGTCATTTCCTTTATACAACTTTGAAATGTCCCACAAACCTATGAGATATTTTATCTCCCTTTCCAAACTTAATCGAACTCTTATGCGGTTTCACCCGCAAGAAAACTTTGTCACCAACTTCATAACTGTAGTTAGTGCGATGTGCATCAGCATAACTCTTCTAACGATCTTGCGCTTCTTTAATTATTTGTCTTATAGTTTGCATATGTTATTCCATTTATTGGATTACTTCTAGTCCTACCATAAATATATTCTCAATTCTATCCCAACTCAAGGGTGTCCGACACATTCATCCGTAAAGAAACTCAAAAGGTGACATCTTAATCAAAATTTGATAGTTGTTGTTGTACGCGAATTCTACCAATAGTAAGAATTATTCCCATTGTTTTTGTTGATCCGTTACATACATTTGCATCATATCCTCTAAAATATGATTCGTTATTTTAGTTTGTCCATCTATTTCAGGGTGATATGTTGTACTAAAATTCAATTGTGTTCCCAAAGCCTCTTGGAAACTAGTCCAAAATCATGCAGTGAACATCGATCCTCGATTCTTATTCTCCTTTTACTAGTTTATTAAGTCTAAATTCCTTTAACCCTTTTTATGCTTTATTTATTTAAATAACGTAGACTTGGACTCTTTGTTAGTTTTGTAGTTTATAAATTCGATAATTAATTGTATGCTATTTTCTAACAAAGTCTAAGAATTTTATTTTATCTTCTAGGCCTTCTGGATTTTTATTGACTCATAAATTTGTTTACACAAAGTTCCCTTCAAGACGCTCTTTCGTGCTCCAAGGGTGCCACTCACCTTGACTAGTTTTGAATTTTTTCAAAATCTTGGAGTCAACACTCTACTCAGTCGACCTTGTGAGAGAATAAGGGATTTTCTAAGGAATAAAGATTATGCCTTATTGTGCGCCCCTTAGATTTATTTGTGAGCAATTGTCTCAGTCTAACCTCACGGCATTGTGGACCTCTATAACTAGGTAATTGTTAACCTGCAGTTCATGTCATGGTGGGAGTGCTAGTAGAATGTGACAGGGACACTGCCACACCTCTCTCTCATCTGTTTAGTTTATGTTTATGACCCCTTTACTCCATAGTGAGTCAGATTAGCAAGAGTCACCAATATTCCATCCACTAACAAGAATAATTTCAATAATCCATATACATAACATCCATACTGAAATCATCATATAACTCATACATGTAAATAATACTCAAAACTCAAACCAAATGAAAATCCACTCTCTGACTCAATCTGGATTCCAAGGAAGTTTGTTGATGCCATCGACATCCTCAACCTGTCATGTATCATGCACATTCAGGAGAACTCATCAATAATACATGTCAATATATATACATCTACAAATTAACATATAATGATAATGGCCTCTCATAATCAAGCAGAAATCATAATGTAGCATAATTGGATCACTTGCTTGCAAGTGTCCTCAAAGAATAGTCAATGAAAAATGTGATGTTTCGGGGTGATATGTTGTACTAAAATTCAGTTGTGTTCCCAAAGCCTCTTGGAAACTAGTCCAAATTCGTGCAGTGAACACCAATCCTCAATTGGATATGATATTTCTTGGTACACGGTGAAACCTCACAATATCTCTAACAAAAAACTCTGGCTATGTACAGTGCCCGATACTTCATATGAACTGGAATAAAATGTTCACTCTTCATTAGAGTTTCAATGACCACAAAAATAGAATCGTGTCTCCTTGTCGTCAGTGGCAGTCCAAAAATAAAATCCATTGAAATGACTTCCCATTTCGATTCATGAATCGTGTGTGGCTATAACAATCCCAATGGGTGTCTATGTTCATCCTTCACTTGCTGACATTCTATACATCTTGCCACATAATTTACTATATCATTCTTCATTCCCTTACAAAAGAATAAAGGTTTAAGGTCTGCCTTCATCTTCGTGACTCCTGGATGAGCCATATACACTGCTCGATGAGCTTCATTCAAAATCAAATTTCTCAATTCGTCATTAGGCGGTACATAAATTATGTTGTTATATATCAACAATTTGTTGTTTTCAAATGCATAACCTTTATACCTCTGTACCATCATGGTATCTTGTCCGGTATTATCCTTAACTTCCTTGTACCAATCGTCATCAATCTGTAATGTTAGAATATTTTCTTGAAGATTCATCATAAGAGGTATTACTGAGAATATGTGTGGTCTCTAACTCAATGCTTCTACTACTCTATTCAGTGTTCCTTTAATGTAGGTAATCTCAAATTCATATTCGCTAAGTAGTTGTGACCAATGCCTTTGTCACGTGTTCAAGTCACTCTGAGTAAAAAAGTATTGTAGACCACTGTGATCCTTTTTCAGTTTGAATTTTCATCCAATAAGATAATTTCTCCAAACTCGCAAGGCATAAGCAATCACTAATAACTCCAAATCATGTGTTGTGTAATTCTCTTTGTGCCTTCTTAGTTTCCTTGAAATGTAAGTGATCACTCGACCATCTTGCATTAATTTTCCACCTAAACCTTCCTTGGATGTGTCTGTACATACCAAGAATTATTTTTCCATATCAGGGACTTTCAATATCAATGTTGTCATTAATAACTCCTTAAGTTTCTGAAATTCTTCTGCTCATTTCTATGACCATACAATTTTATTATTCTTCTTCTGCAATTTCGTAATTAGATTTGCTAAAAAACCTTCGACGAAGCATCGATAATAACCTGTTAGTCCCGTAAAACTACGTACTTCTTGTGTGTTCATTGGCATTGGCCATTCCATAATAGCCTCTACCTTCGCTGGATCCACAACGATGCCTTGTCCAAATATAATATGTCCCAAATAATGAATCTTCGTCTGGTAAAAACAACACTTCGACAGCTTCCCGTACAACTTGTTTTCACTTAGACATTGTAAAACCACTCTCCAGTGTTTGTCATTCTCTTCTTTCATCCAAGAATAAATCAGTATGTCATCGATAAATACTTGTAAAAACTTGTCCAAGTATTCCTAGAATACCCCATTCATCAAACTCATGAATACACCTGGGGCATTCATTAATCCAAACGATAAAATAATAAACTCATAGTGTATGAATCTTGTTTTAATTATGTTCTTAGGGATATATTCCTCTTTGATTCACAACTGATGATATCTTGTTCTCAAGTCAATATTTGAAAACACGGTTTCTCCCTTTATCTGATCAAATAAATCGTCATTTCTCCGTAGTGGATATTGATTCTTGATTGTGTCTTTGTTTAATTGATGATAGTCAATGCAAAGTCTCCACGATCCATCCTTCTTTCTTACAAAAATCATTGGCACACCCCAAGGTGACACACTTGGAAGTATAAGTCCCAGGTCTAACAACTCCTTCAATTGAATTTTCAACTCTTGCAATTCAAGGGTTGGCATCTGATAAGGAGTTCTTGCAATTGGTTTTGTTATAGGTTTTAAGTCTATGGTAAATTCCAATTCTCTTTCTGGTGGTAAACTTGGCATCTCTTCAGGAAAAACATCTGCAAACTCCAATACCATGGGAAGGTTTTTGAATCCTTTTATGTCCCCATTTTCATTAAGAGCTAAAATGGCATACAACTTACATCCTTTGCACATGATTTTCTGTAATTGTAGGGAAGAAATCATCTCAACAACACTCCCTAGTTTCTTCCCATAATTAATCTACTCTATCCCAAATCATCAATCAAACTTAAGCATTTTTTCGTAAAGTTAAGTATCACATCGTACGATTCTAACCAATCCATTTCGATCACAATGTTGTAAGATCCTAAGATTGTAATGTAAAGGTTTACACTTGTGACAAAATCACCCAAGTTAATTTTACAATCCTTAACCTTTCCTCCAACCTTTTGCTTGGCACAAGATGCCATTTCCACATAACTAAACTCATCTTGTTTGACTCCCTTCACCTTAATTCTTTTAATCACAGCACTAGATATAAAAATATCAGTAGCTCGTGGATCTACCAAAACACTAAACTGTTGATCCTCTATCATACCTAAAGTCTCAATCACTGTAGACTGATGCTCATCTTGGAGGCTATTCACCATTGCATGAATCCTATGGGCCTTTCCCAAATCTCCAACTGTTGTTAGTCCTGTTGATCCAGCAGCTATTTCCTTCTCAATAGGACATTCTCTTTGTTAATGTGGCTCTCCACATGTCCAACATCCATTCTTCAGGACGATGCTCCTATTTGTTGAAGAAGAAGTTGTTGGCCTAGGAGTTTTCAATCTTGATCTGTTCTACAGAACATATTGTGTAGTTGTTGTTGTGGATGATGTTTTTTTTGTTGTTATGGTGCGCTATATGGAATCATCTAATGAGTATTCTATTGGTACGGTGTCAATAATATAGGTCCTTCGAGCGTATCACAGTGCCCAGAAGTATGTCTAACTGGTATCTGATGTTGCGGTGCTCTAGGTGGCACCTGTCCTGTCTGCCTAGATGGGGACCTGCCTTGACCTCCATTGTTCATATCTTCCTCAGCAATGAGGCCTTCTGAACTACATCGTGCAATGTCTAAGGCATCAATATCCTCACTTTCACATGAATGTTTAAGTTGAGGAAGAATTCAAACTTGTTAACTTTTAATTTCTCAGTGTTCAGATGTGGAGAATATATGAGTAACTTCATGAACCTGGCCTCATACTCTAGTATTGTATGACTACCCTATCATAAGGAATTGAACTCATTAAGTTGGTGCTCAATGAATTCATCAGAAAATTACCTATCCTGTAATCATTCCTCGAAAAATTCCCATAACACGTCTTCAACAGCCATGTTAATTTGAGGTAAGAGTGTCTTCCACCAAAGAAGCGCACTCCCCTTCAGTTGAAAGGCCTCCATGTGGACCTTCATGTTGGAGGTGTAATAAAGTAGTGCAAAGCACATCGCCATATTATCCAACCATGACTCGGCGGTTAAGTCGTCTGTGGCACCCTAGAACTCAGGAAATTTAACCTTCTCCAGTTCTCTCTGTATACTACTACTAACTAGTGGAGGTCATTGTGAACCCTCATTGGGCATAAACGCTCTTCCCTCATCTTGATCCAAGAGGTTGATCAATGCCTCTGACATCCTCTGTAAGGATCTCATCACACCTACCACATCTCCCACTGCAACCTGCTCTTGCTCAGTATTCTTCTCATCTCCTTGTGGTTTAGATCCCTCTAGCATGGATGCACTCAGAGGAAGCATGTCTCTTCCTCCCACATGTCAACATCTACTCATCTTGCGTCCTCTAACCATGATACATGGCATGAAACAAATTCAAATTATATTAGCGAAACATCTATAACTATCAATATAAAACAGTGGAAGGTGTAAAGGGTCCAATATCATAGAGTAGAACTCACTCTGATACCATATGTAAAGACCCTACGATTTACTTGAACAATATAAAGTAACGCATATGACATTAAGGTAATATTTTTTATTTTTTATTTTTCTTTAACCAAATAAAAGCCATTTAATTAACAAGGAAAAGATGTACTATATTGCTTCTGAATGATTATCCTTAACATGACATTTAGGATATACAAAAATTCATCTAACTCATTTACTCAAAGTTGTGAAACTATACATTATTCATTATAGTCGTGAAATGACCCTCTATATAATTGAACAACAAAGAGTTCATGAAGACAACAATTGTAGTGTGTGATATATATATATATATATATATATATATATATTAGCTTACACATAACTTGATGCAGGAGCATCCTGCTCAAAAACCATTGTATATTTGGTTAACCTAGGGGGTCTTATGTTTGCTAAGGATTCGATTTCTTAATGGGTGTTATCGGACAAATCGGTAAGTGCGGACACAAACTGATCTCCCTAGTTTCACCCCGAAACTAGAACAAAACAAGACAATATGCTAAAATTTCCTTATATTTCAGTTACCAAATAAGAAGATGATCCAAAACATACCTTTTAAATGTTGTAGACCTGACCATTCCAATGTGATCCCAGCTCCGGCGTAAAGCTTATGAAAAATTATCTGCAAAGAAACACAAGCCAACGAAGACAAGAATAACATATTCTATTTGATATGAAACTATGTATGTGATCAGGGAATCATGCAATATGGATAAATAACGTTCATATAGGAAAGACAAAGTATAGTTGTATTAAATAATATGGAAGAAAGATAGACCCAAATGCCTTGGTATTTCAGGCTCCTTCCAACAGTTCCTTGCTTCCCACACACTTATGCTCCATGGATTCTGAGACTGTAGATTTGAAAGTCACTCACAATCTATCTTGATAGAGCAAATCTCTTAGCTAAAATAGGCCCAAACACTCCAAACTCCTAGCTAGACTAATATCTCATTAGCTATTCTCAAAAGTTCTTCACAAAGCTCACCAAGCTCCAAAACAACCAACTTTCCCTATGATAACTCCTCTCCTTTTATAATATGAAAAGGATAGGATGAGGAGGTTAGGATGATCCCACTAGAATAGGGTTGTGACTCATATCCAGAGACTTTATGAGGTGTCTGGAATTCATGAGGACTTTATGAGGTGTCTGGACTTCATGAGGAATATGGATTGTTGATTGTTTCCCCAAGAATCTTTGTTGTATTTGGTAACCTTAGTGGCATTTCTCTTTAAGGTAATACATGAGGTGATGGTGAAGGGGAAGTATTCAGTGTACCTGGAATCGACATTGTCCAAACTCACTCGGGATCCTTGGAGGGTAAATCCACATTTATTGTGTGGAATCTTGCACCAAGGCGTAAGTCCGTTAAGAAGGTCATCAACATAACTTTTCCACCTGATATATCTCATCCCCTTATTACATTGTTCCTACGACATTGGATTTCATCACCAACTAGTGCATTCATTGTGAGAAGGTTTTGTTTGCTTGCTTGCTTACTAGATTTTTAACATGTGATGTTTTCTTTCCCTTACAAGCCTTAAATTGGTTCTGTATTGATGGTGTCGGCTCCCAGAACAACCAATGAAGCAACCCCTACTCTGAGGGAGCCTTTTGTTTTTCCTTCTTACTGAAACATTGGTCCTCCTTACATCGCTACTTTGAGCCTTCCAGGTCTCACAATTGGATTACCGATATCATTTTGTTCCATTCAAGTAATCCCGAATGCAGCAAGTTCTTCGATTGTAAGCACTTCCCCCAAAGAACATAAACCTCATGTTGATCCTTCACCTTCTTCACTAGTGAGATATTCTTCGCCTTCTTCACTTGCAAGGTCTTCTTCCATTTCATCTTCTTCGTCGAGTGAAATATCTAAAGGTAGTAATCCATTGGATAAGAAGAAGAAGAAAAGGAATATTAAGAAGAAGAAAAATAAGCAAGGGTCCAAACCTCCAACCACTGCCAGACATGTTGGAAAACAACCAGTTACTGATAATTGTGTTGGGAGTGTTGATGGTTCCAAGATCACCCAAACAACCCGTAAGCCCAAGTACCCTTGCGGGATTTGTAAGGGTGGCCATCTTCTTAAGGATTGCCCTGTTCTATCCAAGGTTATATAATCTTGGTCTACACTCCCTCACCACCCCCCATGTCATCAACCTATGAACAACATGTTGATGGCCTCCCGTCAACTAGTCAGGATACTGTTGGGAAGAACAAAATTAGAGTCAAGTTCTCATGTATGTTATGCGAAGGGAGTCATCAAACTCACATTTTCCATCATACGGAATAAGACTCAAAATTATTGGAAGACATGATTGTTTCCCAGCCTTAAATTTCGGCTGCTTACGCAGCCTTACTCTCAACCCACCTGTCGTTGATGGCATGATCAATATGGTCCCTTCATCGGTCAGTTTGGTTGATCAGGTAGTCAATCTGGTCACATCCTTAGTTCAACCAATTAACAAAGTGGTCGATATGATCCCATCCTTGGTTGATCCCACTCTCCCGTTAGAGAGTGAAATCCAAGTGGTCAATCCATTTCCATCTGTCGACTCCATTCTCCCTTTGGAGAATGCAACTCAAGTGGTCGATATGATCTTGTCATCGGTCGATCCTACTCTCCCGCTAGAGCGTAAACCCGATACTTCCCATGTTTTTCTCATTGATATAGAATCTACCATGCTATTCCTCCTTCTCCCATGGAAACCCTCCAAGTAATGAGGCCATCCCTTTTTATTGGGGTGTGCTAACTGGACCTTGTCTTCCCTCTCACATTCCTTTCAAAATTAGAGTACAGGTTTGTGATCGGGATGTTTATTAGACGCTAATAGACAAAGGTTATTTTTTTATTATTTTGTCCTCTATTGCTTGGCACACTTTGGGTTGTTCTTAGCTTGCATCGGTTACCCAGAATCTATTATATTTTAACAGAAGAACCAGTCACCCTCTAGGAGTCCTTCCTCAGTAGTCCAAGATCCCTTGGATTTTGATTTACTCCTTGGGCAAGATTATTTTTATGCCATGAAAGCTATTGTGTCCACTCTTTTTCGTGTGATATATTTCCCTCACGATAGAAGGATTGTGACTATTGATCAAATTTCATTTGTGGTTCCTGACTTGATTTCCAACCTACTGACCTCCCTAAATAGTTTGTATACTCAGATAGTAACGCCCCCACCACAAGTCAATTATGTGAAGTTATCTCCCATACCTTCAATTGTCGATGAAGATGATCCTCTCATTGTAAGCTCAATCTATTATGACTTAGATCTGGTAGTTGACATGGTGATCTCTTCAATAGGGATTCTAGATCATGATCTCCTTACTCCTATCACGGCCCTCGAAATGTGTTCCTTCCGAAGTATGTCTCTTACATCCAGTGAAGATCTCTTGGAAGCCATGATCGAGTTTTGTCCCTTGCCATGGTGTCCTTCTAGAGCATTGTCCTATTGGAACCCATGATCAAGAAGAGATCTTTGAGCATGGTTTTCTGATTTCAAGATCATTAAAAAATGAAACCATCCTTGAGCATGGTTTTCTGATTTCAAGCTCATTAAAAAATGAAACCAGCTACAAGGATAGTTTTGTGTCTCTGTGGAAACCTCGTTAAAAAATGAAACAGAGGTTATGAGGATATTTTTTGCATCTATGTGGAAACCTCGTTAAAAAATGAAAAAAAAGGTCTAGGGATTGAACCTAGATTCTCGAGCATAGTTTTTCTTCTCTATGGTGAGATCGTTAAAAAATGAAATAGATTTTCTCCCCTCTTTGATTGAGTCAAGTAATTTGTTACGTATAGTATTTGAGGCTTCATTTCATTCCCCTATGTCATTGGACGAAATGAAGATTGGGGGGAAATGCTTACAGCCTCTGGAATTCATGTTGAATTTAAGTCGCTAGCTTCTTAAGCTAGGGGAAAAGTACCAACCATCCTTGGATAATGCATTGGGAAGCCTCAAGCATAGTTTCCTCTGGTTCAAGCTTGTGTAAAAATGAAACCACCTACCTCAAGCATAGTTTCCTCTGGTTCAAGATTGTGTAAAAATGAAACCAGGTCCAAGCATAGTTTTTTTTAGTTTTAAATCTTGTGTAAAAATAAAATCTATCCCAAGCATAGTTTTGTTTTGTTTTAAGCTTGCACAAAAATGAAAACAATCTCGAGCTTAGTCTTTGTTCTTTATCATCCTCGTAAATCTATGAGAATGTAAACAAGTAAAATTTTATCACTTTTTCAGCCTCGTAAAGGTTATACAAAAAAACAACCCCCCTGGAGTCCTCTTTAAGCTCTTTTCAAACTCCCTAAACATGAAAAGATTGTCAAGCGATCTTGTTCTTTTCACGCTCGTTAAAGTATCTTAAGAAAAATTATGTTAAGCGGTAGATTATCTTTTTGCCAATATCATACTTGTTCTAGTGGGATCATCCTAATCTCCTCACCCTATCCTTTTCATCTCATAAAAGGAGAGGAATTCTCATGGGGGAAATTAGTTGTTTTGGAGCTTGGTGAGCTTTGTGAAGAAATTTTGAGAATAGCTAATGAGATATTAGTCTATTCATGAGTTTGGAGTGTTTGGGCCTATGTTAGATAGTACCTTTTATTTTTCAAGATATATTGTGAGTGACTTTCAAATCTACAATCTTAGAATCCGTGGAGAATAAGTGTGTAGGAAGAAAGGAACTGTTGGAAGGAACCTGACAACATCAAGGCATCTGGTTGTATCTTTCTTCCACATTCTTTAATACAAATATATTTTTTATTTCCTATATGAACATTATTTATCCATATTGTATGATTCCTTGATCATGTACATAGTTTCATATCGAATAGACTCTATTATTCTTGTCTTTGTTGGCTTGTGTTTCTTTGTAGATACGTTTCCATAAGCCTTACGACGGAGATGGGGTCACATTGGCATGGTCAGTTCTACAACATTTAAAAGGTATGTTATGGATCCTCTTCTTATTTGGTAACTAAAATCTAAGTAAATTTTAGTATATTGTCTTGTTTTGTTCTAGTTTCGGGGTGAAACTAGGGAGATTAGTTTGTGTCCGCACTTATCGATTTTTTCGATAACAATGAGAAATTATGTATTTTTTAAGTGATTTGAGTGAGGAATATGTGAGTGAGGTTTTATTGTAAATTTTCTTGAATATGTGAGAACATGAGTGATATTGGTCTTGTAGAGATCTCATGAAGATCCTATGGATTAGGATATCCTAGAATAGGGATTTGATTGAGTGGATAGTGGATCAAAGAGGATTCTTAGGAATCTGATGAGGATATGTTGGATCTAAACCAGAAACAGTTTAGAATCCATTTTGTATATTATTGTAAGCCTTAGAGTCAAAGAGGGTGGCCAAATGAATGTTTATCAGGCCAAGAGATTAGAGGGTGGTCAATTGAACGTTAATTAGGCTAGACAAAGGAGGTCCTACGAGCCTGTATAGTTGTATGTACAATGTTTGTATATGAATGAGAAACAAATACTATGTTTGAATATCATTGAAAAGCCTTTGTATTCATGTTTGTTTATCTTTGTATTGAATACCTCTGTGAGGAATAAGGATAAGCCTATGCATAAGCTAATACTGTGAAATTGCAGGTGTAGGGTTTATGTTGCAGGAACAAGAATGAGAATTATGGAAAAGAGACATGTTACAACCCTGTGTTCTAAATGAGATAAAAGATGTTATCCCAGTGATCATCGATCACGAGAAGGATCGATGATCCTACAGAACGGTGAAGGGAAAGATCAACGCGATCACAAGGAGAGCTACAATCGTTGTTTGATCATCCAACCAACAGATGAGGACCGTTAGATCAAACGTGCGCAAGGAAGACACATCAACCATTAGATTATCTAGCTAGGATCATTGAAGACTGTCGGATCGATACAAAGGAGTAAATCGATAATCCTAGTAAATCGATACTAGGATTGATCATAGTTTTTAGTTGAGATTATGTTTGGAAATTTAACAATGCATTGTTCGTTGGTCAATTAAGGATTTAATTCTGATTTGTATCGTGAGTTTATTTGATAAAATTCTTTCGAAATCCTAATTTAATTCACATCGTAGATCCTCTGTTGATTTTATGACAAAACAATTCCATTTGTAAATTGGACCTTTGTTGATTTACATTTAAATCCTAATTCAATTTTTATGATGGGATCTATGTCGAATTGTATTCTAGAACCGAAACCTTGTATATTTTTCTTGTTAACACTTATGTCAATTCAAATTCATTGTATCATTGACCTCTGTGAAATTTTTTCAAATATGAACTTTATATCATGTTTTTCTCTGTCGAATTTGTTGTTTAATCCAAAGTACTGGTAACATGAATGCCTGTGTTATTTGAAGTTAAATCCATAGTTTTTGGAACTGAGGGAAACCTGTTGAAGTCTCTGGAGTTTGAATTTTAACCTATATTGTATTATCCCTTTTTCCTCGACAAAGTCATGCATATAACCATGGGATAGAACCTAACGCTATCCAAAAATGGTGCTATTCGGAGCTCCGGGACTCTAGTGCTCCAAAGGTTGTCAACTTTAACACTTCTTTCCACCCGAAGTGATTACCGGTCGAATTCAGTTGTAAAGTGAAGTTGACCAACAGTTGTAGATTAACCCTAAAATTTTACTTACCTTTGTCGACAATTATTGATTTAATCTAATAGCGAATGGAGATTCTCCTCATGTGGGAATCTTACAGTCTAGATCCACTTTCACAACTTAATATTGTTTCATTCGGATCATTGAACCTCCTATGAGCTCAAAGATATGACGGCTTACATATTCACCCACCAATATACGATGTATATTCACTCCACGACTTCGGGCTTCAGGGCTCACTTGATAGAAACAACTATAATCCACCAAAGTAACTAAGCCCAAACATATTAGGTTTTAACGAGTGTGCATCTCCTATCTGATATAACAGTTAATGGATTTTGACTCCTCTTGATTAAATCTCATCCACTCAAACCTAAAACAAGGAAATTCTCCTCCTGGAGACTTACCCTCACTTTCCCTCATAGAGATTAGTCACCAAGACGACTCTTTTCTCTGGCGCACACGGTGTGTTCCCTCTTGAGATCTAAACTTTAAGAGGTCTCATGTTCACTTAATGTGATTACTTTGTGTAGTTGCACTGTCTCTCATAATATTTTTACTTCAAAAGGGTCCTTTTGTGCACCTCTTGCTTTGGCACTGGGAAAGCCTTGTTCTATCACTCCCAGGAGAGAAATTTGTATCCAAAAACAAAATTGAATTCTCATTTCCAGAAACTGACATTACACAGACATGAATTTTACTTATCACAGTATATTTGATTTAGAAGGTACACAGAAAGTTTACAGTCTCCTATTGGTGGTTGAGAGTTTCTCTTTCAAATTTTTACATGTATCTATTATGCTAACTCATAATGTATGATTACTTTATTTATGCTTTGAAGGGATGTCTAATTTTAATTAATGACTGATGCTTTTATTTCATTGGGAAAAGAGAGACATATGTTAAATGGTGACTTGTAATTAATTGATGAAATTCGTAAGGATATGTCATATTATCTAGATGATGGTTATTTATGGTTTCAGTAACATTTAAGGGAAGGAAAACTTGACTAGTAATTGGATTTTAATTATTTAAATTGTGTTATGATTTGGTACTTTATTGATGATGATCCTGAGTCTAGCTTTGAGTTTGGATAAGGGAATTAGATGCTTCCTTTTTCCTGAGAATAGTCTCTAGTCTTGAGACCTTAGGTGGTAAAAATCAATCAGATGAATCCTCGACTTGAGCATTGATTATGTGTCTTGGAGGTCCTAACCTTGCAAGTAGATTGGTTGGGTAGGTATTTTTTGTTTCTTTGTATGATGATTTTTCTAATGTTGTGTGATGAAAATAGTTGTGGTTGATCTTGAATAATCGTGATGTTGTGCTCTTGTTGTATGTGATGTTATGTGATATGGTATATCCTTAATACATTAAAGTTGTATCTAAATCTAGTTGTGCAATCAAATGAATGGAATAGAATGTGTATTGTCGAAGTATGTTAATATCATGTTTCACTTGTTCAAATGATGTTTTATTAATGTTTCAAAACAATATATATATCTCATACCATTTCTCAATTACTTAAGACGTAACAGAGGGGATTGTTACATATGGTATTAGAGCGGGTTCAACCCTACGAAATTGGACCGTTACGACATCCATTGTGTTAAACTAAACGATTTAGTTAGATCGCTAATAAAAATATGAAATTGTTCTTACAGGTAATCATGGTTATGGGACACAAGGGAAGTAGACGACGTGGTGTGGGAGGAAGAGGTGTGACACCTCCAATAGTACCCATGCCAGAAGGGTCTAACCCCTAGGGAGATGAAAATATTGTTGAGCAAGAACATGTTGTTGTGGGAGATGTGGTAGGTTTGATGAGATCCTTCCAAAGGATGTTTGAGGCATTGATTAACTGCATGGATCAAGATGAGGGCAGAGTGTCTATACCCAATGAGGGTTCACAAAGTGATCCATTTGGCAGTGGTAGTATACATAGAGAACTCGAGAAGGTGAAGTTTCCTGAGTTCATGGGTGCCACGGATGGCTTAGCCATCGAGGCATGGTTGGAGAATATGGTGATGTGATTTTCACTTTGTGATTACACCTCCAACATGAAAGTCTACACGGCAGTCTTTTGAGCTGAAGGGGAGTGCTCTTATATGGTGGAAGATGCTCCTACCTCAATTAAATATAGTCATTGAATACGTGTCATGGTAACTGTTCGAGGAATGGTTTCGGGAGAGGTACTTGTCCAAGGAATTCATTGAGTGTAATCTTAATGAGTTCAATGCCTTACGATAGGGTAGTTGTACGGTGCCAGAGTATGAGGCCATATTCATGGAGTTACTTAGGTATGCTCCACATCTGAACACAGAGAAGTTAAAGGTAAACAAGTTTGTGTTTGGCCTTAACTTCAACATTCGTGCAAAGGTACAGATCCTAATTCCTCAATATTTACACAATGCAGTTCAGAAGGCCCTCATAGTTGAGGAAGAGCTGAATAGCGGGGATCAGGTTAGGAATCCTTCTAGACAGGGTGTACAGGCGACATCGGGAGTGCAGCAACACCTAACACCAGCCAAACAGGCTTTAGGGCATCGAGATATGCCTAGAGGACCTATGTTCACAACACCATGGTGACAGACTCCTCAGCAGAGGACTCCTTATAGAGGACCACAACATCAGCAATAGCGTCGTCTGCAGCAATAGAATTTTAGGCATGTTCAACATAAAAGACCAGGATCACATACTATTAGACCAGCAGCTTCTACTTCAGGGAACAAGAGCATTGGATCGAAGACTGGATGTTGGATATGTGGTGAGCCACATTACCAGTGAGATTGTCCAATTGAGAAGGCCAGAGTGGTCAGATCATTAGGACCCACTACAGTTGGAGATTTGGGCAAGGCCCACAGGATACATGTAGCAGTGAACAACCGCCAGGCTGAGCACCAGTTCATTGTGCTAGAGATGTCAGGTACAATCGCAGACCAAAATTACAATATATTGATAGATCCAGGTGCTACAGAGAGATTTATCTCTTGTGCATCACTGAAGAGAATTAAGGCAAAGGAAATCAAGCAGGATGAGGTCAATTACGTAGAAACTCCATCAGGTGCCAAACAGAAGGTTGGAGGAAAGGTTATGGACCGTAGCCTTACCTTGGGATACTTTGTGACAAAGGTAGATATTTATGTCACAATATTAGGATATCATGACATAGTGATTGGTATGGATTGGTTGGAATCGCATAATGCGATACTTAACTGTTTAAGACGAAACGGTTAAGTTTGACGGATGATTTGGGACAAAGTAGAGTGATTGTAGGAAGAAACTAGGGAGTGTCCTTGAGGTTTATTTCTTCCCTACAATTGCACAAAAGTATGCACAAGGGATGCAAGTTATATGCAATCTTAGCATTGAATGAAAAGGGGGAGTTGAAAGGAATAGAAAACCTTCATGTAGTACAAGAGTTTGAAATGTATTTCCAGAAGATTTACTAGGTTTAGCACCCGAAAGAGAGTTGGAGCTTACAATCAAATTGAAACCTAGAACTGAACTGATAGTGAGAACACCTTATCAAATGACAATGTTTGAATTGCAAGAGTTGAAAATTCAATTGAAGGAGTTGTTGGGTTTGGGAATGATACATCCAAGCGTGTCACTATGGGGTGTGCCAGTGATATTTTTTAGAAAAAAGGATGGATTGTGGAGGCTTTGCATTGAATATTGTCAATTGAACAAAGCTACGATCAAGAACAAATACCGTTTTCCAAGGATTGACGATTTATTTGATCAGATGAAAGGAGCGACGGTGTTTTTGAAGATCGAATTAAGATCAAGATATCACCAGTTATTGATTAAAGAGGAAGATATCCCTAAAACCACTTTTAAAATGAGATTTGGACACTATGAATTTAATTTTTTATCATTTGAATTGACGAACGCCCCGGGAGTATTCATGAGTTTGATGAATGGGGTGTTCCATGAATACTTGGAAAAGTTTGTTCAAGTTTTTATCGATGACATACTGATTTATTCTCGGACGAAGGAAGAGCATGATGAACACTTGATATTGGTCCTGCAATGCCTAAGAGAAAACAAATTGTATGGGAAGTTATCAAAATGTTATTTTTACCAATTGAAGATTCATTATTTGGGACATATCATATATGGTGAAGCTATCATTGTGGATCCATCGAATGTAGAGGCAATTATGGAATGGCCAGCACCGTCAAATGTACAAGAAGTACATAGGTTTATGGGTCTAGCAAGATATTATCAACGATTCATCGAAGTCTTTTTGAAGACAGCAAATCTGATCACTGAATTGTAGAAGAAGAATAAGAAGTTCATATGGATTGGGAAATGCACGGAAGCATTTGAAAAGCTTAAGGAGTTGTTGACGACAACACCAATATTAAAAATCCTTGACATGGAAAAGGAGTTCTTGGTATGTATAGATCAATCCAAGGAGGGTTTAGGTGGAGTTTTGATGCAAGACGGTTGAGTGATCGCTTACATTTCAATTAAATTGAGAAATCATGAAGAGAACTACGCAACGCATGACCTGAAATTATTGGAAATTTTATATTCCTTGAGAGTTTGGAGACATTATCTAATTGGATGAAAATTTGAATTAAAGACATATCATTGTGGATTGCAGAATATTTTTACACAAAGTGACTTGAACGTGCGACAAAGGAATTGGTCAAAATTACTTAGTAAATACGACTTTGAAATTACTTACATTAAAGGAACTAAGAACCAAGTGGCGGATGAGTTGAGTCGGAGACCACGCATATATTTGGTATTACCTCTTAAGACGAATCTTCGAGAAAACATTATAACTTTACAATTCGACGATGATTGGTATAAAAAAGTTGAGAATAATATTGGACAAGATACCATGATCGTACCAAAGTATGAAGGTTATTCACTAGACGACGATGGATTGTTGAGATTTAATGGAAGAATTTTCGTACCACCTAACGACGAACTAAGAAGTTTGAGCTTGAGTGAAGCACATCAAGCAGTATACATGGCTCATCTAGTAGTCACGAAGATTAAGGAAAACCTTAATCCTTTATTCTTCTAGAAGGGAATAAAATAGACATAGTTGGCCACATGGCAATATTTTTAGAATGTCAACATGTGAAGGTTGAAGATAGACATCCAGCAGAATTTTTACAACCACATGTTATTCCATAATCAAAATGGGAGGTCATTTTGATGGAGTTTATCGTTGGATTTCCACTGACAGTAAGAAGGAACAATTTGATTTTTTTGTAGTTGGCACTCTGACAAGGAGTGCACACTTTATTCTCGTGTGTACGATGTATCAGGCTCCAGACATAGCTAGATTATTTGTCAACAAGATTGTAAGACATCATGGTGTACCAAGAAGTATCATATCCTATCGAGGATTAGTGTTTACAGGACATTTTTGGACTAGTTTCCAAGAGGCCTTAGGAATACAACTAAAATTTAGCACAACTTACCACCCAGAGACAAACGGGAAAACATAAAGAACAAACCAGATTTTGGAGGATATGCTACGTATGTATGTAATGGAAAAATCAAAACGTTGGGAAGAATTCTTTCCACTAGTATAGTTTGCATACAACAACAAATATCAAAGTACGATTAAGATAGCACAGTTTGAGTTTATTTATGGGTGACCATGTCGGACGTTGTTGATTTGGGATCGAATCAAGGATAGGGTTCTCATAGGGACAGAAGTGATTCAAGAAATGGAAGAAAATATGTAATCGATGAGACAGAGGATTAAGGAAGCACGGGATCGGCAGAAGAGTTATGTTGATGCGCATCGCATTGACTGTAGTTATGAAGTTGGAGACAGAGTCTTCTTGCGAGTAAAACCACACAAAAGTTCGATCAAGTTTGGAAAGTGTGTTAAACTATCTGCTAGATTTGTGGGACCCTTCAAAGTAATGAAAAAGAAAGGACCCATGGCTTATCGACTAGCCTTGCCTGATTCTTTGAGGTGTATGCACGATCTATTTCACGTATCTGTTTTGAGACATTATATTAGCGATCCTTCACATGTTATTGACATGAGTTACGTGCAGGTGTCAGATGAGGGTGCTCTCATGGAGGATCCAATCCACATTATGGACCATCGTGTTCGACATCTACAGCATCGAACATTCGATTAGGTCAAGGTCTAATGGGACAATTATAGTCCACAGTCGGCTACCTAGGAGGATGCATTTGAGATGCGTCAATAGTTTCCTTACTTGTTTGATAAATTAGACATATAGATCTATATCATATACATTTATTTACTTGCTATTTTATATACTGTAAAAACTTCAGGATGAAGTTTAAAACAAGAGGGGGTGTATGTAACATCCCTCTCTACTGAGAATGCTATTATTGACTTATTCTTTGAGGACACTTGCTTGCAAGTGATCCGAGTATGCATTGTGATTTCATTTAGATTATGGGTTATATATGATGAAATTGAGGTGTTATGCCTTATTGATTATATTGGTGTATATATATATTGACAGATGCTTTTGACAAATCGTCCTGAGTGTGCAGGACACATGACGAGTTAAGGATGTTGATGGCATCAATGGATTCCCTTGGACTATGGATTGAGTCAGGGATATGATTTTATCTATTGAGTACTTCATTTCACACACATATGTTTTTGTCAGTGGACGCAGGCTTGATGATGCTTGCTAATCCGACTCACATAAGGAGTAGAGGGGCCATGCACAGAAACCATACATTGAGGGAGAGGTGTGGAAGTTTCCTTGTCACAGCCTACTAGCACTCCCACCATGGTCTTAACTATAGGTTAACGATTACCTAGCTCAAAAATTCCACAATGTTGTGAGGGCAGACTGAGACAATCGCTCACGAAGATTTCTAAGGAGCGCGCAATAAAGCGGAGTCCTTATTCCTTAGAAGCCCTTAGTCTCTCAAAAGGTCAACTGAGCGGAGTGTTGACTCCAAGGGTCAGAAAAATTCCAAAACAAGTCTAAGGAGAGTGGAACCCTTGGAGCACGGAGGTGCATCTTTAAGAGCACGTCGCATAATTAAACTTAATTCAATAAATCTAGATGGCCTAGAAAAACATTGAAATATTTAGACCTTGTTTCGAGATTCTGGGAGTTTCTCACATTTTTGCAACAACGACTCTAATTTTTTGAAGTAACAAATCCCGAACAACTCGGAGATTAATGGTTCCCACACCCTTCTTCTATCTATGGCTAGAAGAAACTTTGGGGCTCTTGGCTTCTAAATTTCATGCTTCTACATCTCATGTTACCTTCGAGCTAGAGAAGGTCGAACCCATAGATATGACAGTCCATGATTAACCGTCGACAGTGCTCAAGATTAATTCTGGGCTACGGGAGTTTGGGAATTTTCTCACCAAATCAAATTTCACCCACCACCTCTTAAACAGTCGAATTCCTAATACTTGGAATCTACAGACACATGTACCTAGTGTTTGACGGTAAGGATTTACACTGGACTTCGAGACTTTGGGAATTCCTTAACCTTTAGTTTCATGACTCTAATTTCTATCGGAGTATAGAATTACCGAACCTCTGAAGAATGAAGGATCATAGATCTAACGGACTGTAATCAATCACTAGATCTATGACTTTCCTTCACTCTAGGACTTCAGAGCTTTAGGGTTTTTCATCTCTTAATAAGTTAGGACTCAATCTTGTCCAATGGCTAGTATTATTGACGCAGACACGCCCTCAGACACGTCCGCTCACAGGACCTCCTCCTTCCTCGGCCCGAAGAATTGAAAACCTCTTCTAATTCCCTATCGGGAATTTTCCACACCCACAGAAGTTCTCCAAAAGATCTCTCTTGACGATCGGGAAAATCAGACTTCGCGATTTCTCGAATTTTGTGGTTGCATGATTTGTGCCTCACGATTCTCCGAAATTTGACGTGAGTCAATGCTGACCCTTTTCCTTGCTATCGGGGTTCCTCCTATTGGAATTTCGGCAATTACGATGTCCAAAACAACTCGCCTCGCCGAACCCTGATCTCCGATATGCTCCCCTGCTGCCTTAGCCTCCCGGCTAAGCCTTTTTTCCACGCGACCGCTTCTTATATGACTGCGGCCATATTCCTCATTGGAAATTCTCTTATCGCGATTTCGCCACTCGTGATGTCAACAAATGGAATTACCAAACTTCGACCCCCGATGTACCGATACTCCGATGCACGTGCGGGTTGACTATTCAACGATCTCGTCACCTTATCGGGATTTCGGACTTCGTGAGATCACGAATCCTAACACCAATGTTTCGGGGTTTCCTTTTCCCAAACCCCGATATGATACCCCACCTGTCCCTTTAGTCTGTCGGGAAATCGCGTTTCGGAGTTTCGTGATTCCTGATGCAACGGTTTTTTTGTACTTAGGAACCTCGATACGCCAAACCCCGAATCCTCTCAGATCTTCTGACGTGTGTCCAAAATGATGGACAATTCTGGACTCGTCAGAATATCGCGGGTCACGATATCACAATTCTTGTTGCACTAATTTGGAGGTTCGATCTACGAAACCCCGATACATGATCTACGTGTAGATCCAACGGTCCTGGCGGACCTGGATCAACGCTCTATCTGTCCTGAACTTAAACCTCCAGGAATACACCATTGTATCTCCCCTACATATCCACAAGATATGACGACTCATGGAGATTCACGGATTCTCCTCGGAGAATATCAACCGTTCGTTCCTTCCGGATGAATTCTGCAAAAGGACCAAGTGTTCCTTTCCACAGAACTCGTTCACCTGCTCCCAAACTTGCGACGCTTCCCTCGAACTTCAAGTCACAACCTATCCTTGTTATTATTCAATGAACTCAAAGGCCTATCCTTCCTAAGCTTTCTCCAACTCCTCAGTCTCTTATAAAAAAAGAACTCTTTGCACGCCCTCCTGGTGGCAGCCTGCAAACACTTCAAGTGTTTGAGTTTCTTTCGGCTCTGCACACACCTGCAGCAGCAGTCCTTCAAATCTTCTACTAAGATTCACCACTGAGACTCTCCCTTAGCCTGCGCCCTCCTTGCACAGCCCTATAACCCAATTTCACTTCTGGGTGAACGAGAACAAGAGTTAAACTATCTGAGCCCTTGTCAATGCACTCCTTGCGGACGTTTTCGACTGCACTCCTTGCAGGAATCCTCACTCAGATAGAGAAACAATTGAAACTCATTTCTTCTTCCCCTCAGATTTCAAACTCAAACATGAAATCACATACACAACAATAAAGCAAATGCATAACAGGAAAATAAAGACTCATGAGCACAGCATTTAACATCAACACACAGAGAACAGACACAAAACCATGGATTTGAATCAAGTTCTTCTATTAATTCAAAATCTATACATGGATGTTCTTCTACAGCTCTCTGCTATTCTCCCGTGCTCTCCCTGCTTCAACTATCACCCATATGTTACAATACACAATGAGGGTGTCTTTATCCGTTTTCCCTCCTTCTTTCTAAAACTGTCTAATCTATGAATTCAATTCTATCTACCTGCATTAACTAGTTTAAATGCCTCCTATCTACTAAGGACAAGAGCGAATCGCTCAAGGTCCAATAGAATATACAAAGGCGCTCCTTCATAAATAGCTTCATTAAATATTTGGCACATCAATTTCAAAAATATTTTCAAGCAATTTATCATGTGCTCAAAAAAAAACGTTGCGCTAGCTCCACGCTTGCTTGAATATTGCGATTCTCCTGCATCATACTCCCTCACTTGAAAATTTTCATGGGCTCCTGTCCATGAGCTCCTGCACGGTATGTCCATGCTTCTGTATTTCTGCTTCGTTCTCCCAGCTGGCATCTTCCACTAGATGGCCCTTCCATTTGACCAGATACTCATACTATTCTTTTCTCCTGGTCTTCTTACTGACTCTCTTGTCCAATATGTTCTCCATCTGTGGCTTCTCTGCAATCGGCATCTTCTTCTGCCACTGAACTCCTGGTTGTTCACTTTCTTTTCCTACTTCCTTAGCTTTATATGGATATAAATCTGCAATATTAAATATCAGAGATATTCCGATCCCATCCGGCAACTCGATATCGTAAGCATTTTCCCCCAATTTCTTCAAGACCTTACATGGCCCGATTTTCTTCATTTTCAATTTATTGTATGTTCCCCTCGGGAACCTTTCTTTCCTCAAATGTGCCAAAACTAATACACCAACCTCGAACTGAAGCTGTCTCTTCCATTGATCGGCTCTATGCTTATACTCGTGACTTGAATCTAACAGTCGTTGCTTCACCTAGCCGTGAAGTTCTTTCATCGCCTCTGCAAACTCTTCAGCGCTTGCGCTCCTAGTCCTAGTCTGTTCTGAATCCCTTAATTCAAAAACTCCTCTCGGTTGCATGTCATACACAATCTGAAATGGACTTTTTCCTATTCTCTTGTTCACTGAGTCATTATATGTGAACTCTTCTTGCGGTAATATACTATCCCACTGGCTGTGGTGCTCTGTCACCAAGCTTCTCAGCAAGTCTCCCAGACTTATGTTCACCACTTTTGTTTGCCCATTCGTCTGAGGATGATAGGCATAACTAAACATCAAGTTAGTCCCCATTTTCTTCCACAGTGTCCTCCAGAAATGTCCCACGAATTTTGTATCTCTGTCCGAAACTATGCTTCTGGGTAATCCGTGAAGTCGAACGACCTCTTTAAAAAACAAGTTTGCGATGTGAGTTGCATCACTGGTTTTCTAGCATGGGATAAAATGTGCCATCTTGGAAAACCTATCCACTACCACAAAGACTGAATCAAATCCTCTTTGTGTCCTCGGCAATCCCAATATGAAATCCATGTTGATTTCATTCCACGACCTCTTGGGTATGGGTAATGGTTGATAAAAACCCACATTCTGCTTTCTTCCCTTTGAATGCTGGCAAATTTTGCATCTGTCTACGAACTACTTGACATATGACCACATCCCTAGCCAAAAGTATGACTGGCTCAGCTCCGCAAATGTCTTATCATGACCAAAATGTCCAGCCAATCCTCCGCTGTGTTTTTCCTTCAACAGATTCTCCCTCATAGAGCAATTTGGAATACACAATTGATTGTCTCTGAACAATAATCCATCTTGGATCATATAGTCTGTCCAAGGGCTTCTATCTCTGAGAACTGGATTCTCAGTTGCTTTATATGCTTCTTTAAAATCCTGATCACCTGCATACATGTCCCTGAGATCATCAAAGCCTAGCGTCCTGACTTTGAACTCTTGCATCAGCAAACATTTCCTGCTCAAAGCATCAGCCACTTTGTTAGCAGTACCAGAAATATGTTTAATCACAAATGTAAAATTCTGCATGTATTCAACCCACTTAACATGCCTCTGATTCAGTTTCTCCTGTTGAGTCACAAATTGTAATGCATGGTTATCACTATATAAAACAAATTCCTTTGGGATCAAATAGTGCCTCCATTTTTTCAATGCCTGTATGATGGCATAGAATTCCTTATCATACGTGGAGTACTTTTCTTTTGCCTCATTCAACTTCTCTCCGAAATAGGAAATCGATTTGTCCTCTTGACTCAAGACCGCTCCTATGGCAAACCCACTTGCATCACAATTTAGCTGAAATGTCTTTTGAAAATCCGGCAACACCAGAACCAGTTGTTCCATGATCTTCCGTTTCAACAACTTGAAACTTTTCTCTGCCTCTTCAGTCCAGTGAAAAGATTTATGTCTTTTCTTGAATGTATCCATCATCGTTGCACTAATCCAACTGAAATTTCTGATGAACTTCCGGTAGAAACTAGCTAGTCCATGAACTTCCGGTAGAAACTAGCCAGTCCATGAACTTCCAGTAGAAACTAGCCAGTCCATGAAAAATATTTCTCGGTGATGGCCAATTTTTAATTACCTCCACCTTATCTGGATCCATCCTTAATTCATTTGCAGATATAAAAAAACCCAGATAAATGAGCTTTGTCTTCATAAATAAAGATTTCTTCATGTTTACCAGCAACTTCTCTTGCTGTAATCTCTTCATCACAATGGCCAAATGCTTCAGATGTTCAACCTTCGTTTTACTGAAAATCAGTATATCATCCAGATATACGATGACAAATTTTCCGATCAAATCTTTTAGGACTTCATTCATTAACCTCATAAAGGTACTCGGTGCATTGGTCAAGCCAAACGGCATGACAAGCCATTCATACAAACCCTCGTTGGTTTTGAAGGCCGTTTTCCATTCATCGCCTTCTCTCATGCAAATCTGGTGATATCCACTCTTCAAATCAATCTTTGAAAAAAAAATTGCTCCACTTAAGCAATCCGTCAAATCATCCATTCTTGGCAATGGAAATTTGTATCGGATGGTTATCTTGTTGATGGCTCTCAAGTCAGTACACATTCTCCAACCTCCATCTTTTTTTGGACTAAGTACCGTTGGAACGGCACACGGGCTCAAACTTTCCCTAACCAATCCTTTGTCTAGAAGCTCCTGAACCTGTCTTTTAACCTACTCATTCTCTTGCAGCGTCAATCTATATGCAGCTTTGTTTGGCAAACTAGCTCCTGTTATGAGGTCTATATGATGACTCACACTCCTCATTGGTGGCAACAAACGAGGTAATTCGTCCACCACGATGTCAGCGAACTTTTTCAATAGTTCTTGAATTTCTCCTGGAAAATCGTCTACTCTCGTGCTAGTCAAAATGATCCTTCTTTTCCTGACCACATAGAATTGTGGATCTTCTTTCTTCTTCACCTTCGTAAGAAGCTCCTTCCCACTCATGAGAAGTACAGTATTTCTCCTTTCTGGTTTTGCCTCCTTATCTTTTATTGGAAGCAACATGTGTGTCCTCCCATTCTTCTCTAGAGTATACGTATTCATCTTCCCATCATGAATTACGTTCCTGTCATATTGCCATGGTCTACCCAACAATATATGACAGACATCCATAGGAATAACATCACAGAGTATTTTATCATTATACCCTCCTATTTTGAATTCAACTAAACACTGTTTAGTGACATTTACCTGATGTCCCTTCTGTAGCCATGAAACTTTGTATGGACTCGGGTGATCAGTCATCTCCAACTCCAGCTTCTCTACCATCTCAGTTGAAACGAGATTATCGATGCTACTGCCGTCCATGATAACCTTGCATACCCTGTCCTTGGTTTTGCAAGCAGTTCTAAAAAGTCTGGTTCTTTGAGTTGAGTCCTCTACCTCCTTCGCGAGTGTTAAGAGAACCTTACGCATCATCAATGATATTCCACCTTTTGCATCTTCTACTTCAACATCTCGCCTTTGTTCCTCTATGATGTGAGCTTCTCCTCCATCCTTCTTTTTATCTGGACAGTCAAATGACTTGTGCCCATTCTTTCCACACGTGAAGCATGTGATTACTCCACCTCTTCCTCTTCCTCTACCTCTAGTACAAGGAAACATATTGTTATCAGTATATCCTCCTCTCTTCTCAGTATGTTTCCCTCTCTGTGAACTTCCCCCTCTCTCGGTTCGAGTCTGAGGTTTCTTCCATTCCTCCTTGGGCTTCTAGAATTTATCCTGGGCAACTGCTTTGCCTCTAGGCTGACTTCTGCCTCTGCCCCTTTGAATCTGCTTTCGGCTCAGCTTCTCTTCATCTCTCAAAGCCATTTGATAGGCATCCTCCACCGTTTGGATGGTTTCCATGCTCATCTCATCCTGGATATCATATCTCAGGCCATTCATATACCTGGCAACTTTCTCATCATTGCTCTCCTGATGACCTTCCCTGATGTTCAGTAGATATAATTCCTCCATGTATTCTTTTACTGTCATCAGCTTCTGTCTCAGGTTCTGCATCCTCCTAAACAGAGTGATTTGATAATCTCTGGGGATGAACTTTGCCTTCATCTTTGCAATCATTTGATCCCAACTTTTAATTTTCTGCTTGCCCTTGCAGCGTCTATCTGCTTGTAGCTCATCCCACCATAATGCTACGTGTCCCTTCAATCTCTTGACAGCATGCTTGACTTTCTTATCCTCTTCGACTTCTTCATAATCGAAATATGTATCCAGAGATCTAATCCAATCTAGAAGCTCTTCCGCATCCATATTCCCCTCATAAACTGGAATGTCCATCTTCGTTTTTACACCCATCCAGGCAATAGATTTGATTAGACGTTCATTGGCTGCATCCTCGACTACAACTTCTTCCTCATGTTCAGCTTCAACTTCACCCTCTGAATCGCTAAGATCCCCCCGCACTGGCTGTGCATCTTTGCATTGTCTCCATATCTTCGAGTCTAGCTCGTAGATCACGTATCTCTCTTTCCATTTCTGGATTCTGCGCTTGCCTACCCCTTCTCCTTGGGTTTTCTCTTTCCTCTGGATTGGGTGAATATCTATCCCGTCTCCTTGGTGGCATGGTGAATTTCCTTCTTCTCTGCTACAGAAAGCAAGGAAATTCTCTTGCTCTGATACCACTTGACGCAGGCGCACCCTCAGACACGTCTGCTCACAGGACCTCCTCCTTCCTCAGCCCGAAGAACTGAAAATATCTTCTAATTCCCTATCGGGAATTTTCCACACCCACAGCAGTTCTCCAAAAGATCTCTCTTGACGATTGGCAAAATCAGACTTTGCGATTTCTCGAATTTTGTGGTCGCGTGATTTGTGCCTCACGATTCTTCAAAATCCGACGTGAGTCAACGCTGACCTTTTTCCTTGATATCGGGGTTCCTCCTATCGGAATTTCGGTAGTTACGATGTCCAAAACAACTCGCCTCGTCGAACCCCGATCTTCGATACGCTCCCCTGCTGCCTTAGCCTCCTGGCTAAGCCTTTTGTCCACGCAACCACTTCTTATATGACCGCGGCCATATCCCTCATCAAAAATTCTTCTATCGTGATTTCTCCACTCGCAATGTCAACAAATGGAATTACCGAACTCCGAACCCCGATGTGTCGATACTCCAATGCATGCGCGGGTTGACTATTCAACGGACCCATCACCTTATCGGGATTTCAGACTTCGCGGGATCGTGAATCCTAACACCAATGTTTCGGGGCTTTCCTTTTCCCAAACCCCGATACGATACCCCACCTGTCCCTTTAGTCTGTCTTGAAATCGCGTTTCGGAGTTTTGTGATTCTTGATGCAACGGTTTTTTTGTACTCAAGAACCCCGATACGTTGAACCCCGACTCCTCTCGGATCTTCTGACGTGTGTCTGAAATGATGGATGGTTCTAGACTCATCGGAATATCGCGGGTCGCGATATCACAATTCCTGTTGCACTAATTTGGAGGTTCGATCTACGAAACCCCGATACACGATCTACGTGTAGATCCAATGGTCCTAGCGGACTTGGATCAACGCTCTATCTGTCCTGAACTTAAACCTCCGGGAATACACCATTGTATCTCCCCTTCATATCCACAAGATCTTATGACTCACGGAGATTCACAGATTCTCCTCGGAGAATATCGACCGTTCGTTCCTTCCGGATGAATTCTGCGAAAGGACCAAGTGTTCGTTTCCATGGAACTCGTTCACCTACTCGCAAACTTACGACGCTTCCCTCGAACTTCAAGTCACAACTTGTCCTCGTTATTCTTCAATGAACTCAAAGACCTATCCTTCCTTATCTTTCTCCAACTCCTCAGTCTCTTAGAAAAAAATAACCCTTTGCACGCCCTCCTGGCGGCAACCTACAAACACTTCAAGTGTTTGAGTTTCTTTCGGCTCTGCGTACACCTGCAGCAGCAGTCCTTCAAAGCTTCTACTCAGATTCACCACTGAGACTCTCTCGTAGCCTACGCCCTACTTGCACGGCCCTATAACCCAATTTCACTTATGGGTGAACAAGAACAAGAGTTAAACTATCTGAACCTCCGTCAACACACTCCTTGCGGACGTTTTCGATTGCACTCCTTGCAGGAATCCTCACTCAGATAGAGAAACAATTGAAACTCATTTCTTCTTCCCCTCATATTTCAAACTCAAACATGAAATCACATACACAGGAATAAATCAAATGCATAAAAGGAAAATAAAGACTCATGAGCACATCATTTAACATCAACACACAGAGAACAGACACAAAACCATGGATTTGAATCAAATTCTTCTATTAATTCAAAATATATACATGGATGTTCTTCTAAAGCTCTCTGTTATTCTCCCGTGCTCTCCCTACTTCAACTATCATCCATATGTTACAATACACAATGAGGGTGTCTTTATCCATTTTCCCTCCTTCTTTCTAAAACTGTCTAATCTATGAATTCAAGTCTATCTACCTGCATTAACTAGTTTAAATGCCTCCTATATACTAAGGATGAGAGGGAATTTCTCAAGGTCCACTACAATATACAAAGGTGCTCCTTCATAAATAGCTTCATTAAAGATTTGGCGCATCAATTTCAAAAAGATTTTCAAGCAATTTATCATGTGCTCAAAAAAAAAATGTTGCGCTGGCTCCACGCTCGCTTGACTATTGCGATGCTCCTACATCAATTCTCCCACTGATCTACGATGCAGATTCACTCCACGACTTTGGGATTTGGGGCTCACTTAATACAAACAACTATAATCCCCCAAAGTAACAAAGCTTGAAGGTACTAGGGTTTAAGAAGTGTGCATATCCTATATGATCTAAAGGTTAATGGATTTCAACTCCTCCTGATTAGATCTCATCCACTCAAACCTAAAACAAGGAAATTCTCCTCCTAGATACTTACCCCCACTTTCCCTCATGGAGATTCATCACCAAGATGACTCTTTTATCTGGCACACAAGGTGTGTTCCCTCCTGAGATCTAAACTTTAAGAGGTCTCATGTTCACTTAATGTGATTAACTTATGCAGTTTCACTATCTCTCTTGATCTTTTTACTTCAAAAGGGTCCTTCTACACACCTCTTGCTTTGGTACTGGGCAATCCTTGTTCTGTGACTCCCAGAAGAGAAATTTGTATCCAAAAAACAAAATTGAATTCTCATTTCCAGAAACTGACATTACACAGACATGAATTTTACTTATCACAGTATCTTTGATTTAGAAGGTACACATAAATTTTACAGTCTCCTATCGGTGGTTGAGATTTTATATTTCAAAATTTTACATGTATCTATGATTCTAACTGATAATGTCTAATTACTTGATTTATGCTTTGAAGGGTTGTCTAATGTTAATTAATGATTAATGCTTGTATTTGCTTGGGAAAAGAGAGACATTTGTTAAATGGTGAATTGTAATTAATTGATGAAATTCATAAGGATATGGCATATTATCTAGATGATGGTTAGTTATGGTTTTTGTAACATTTAAGGGAAGGAAAAATTGACTAGTAATTGGAATTTAATGATTTAAATTGTGTTATGATTTGGTACTTTATTGATGTTGATCCTGAGTCTAGATTCCAGTTTGGATAAGGGAATTAGATGCGTCATTGTTCCTCAGAAAATTTGCCAGTCTTGAGACCTTAAGTGGTAAAAATCAATCGAATGAATCATAGACTTGAGTGTTGATTATGTGTCTTGGAGGTCCTAACCTTGCAGGTAGATTGGATGGGTAGGTATTTTTTATTGCCTTGTATGATGATTTTTTTGTTAGAAACAATGATGGTGTGTGATGAAAGTAGTTGTGGTTGATATTGAATTTTTGTGATGTTTTACTCTTGTTGTATGTGATATTGATCCAGGTGGATATCGGTGGCCACCCACCTCTTCCGACTGGCTCAAAACAGTTTTCTGGCAATTTTGGCAATTTACTATTTTTAGCAGGTTTTAACTTCCGGGGCCATTTTGAGGGCCTAAATGAAGGCTTTTCGAGATCGAGGTTATCAATGTTATATGAAGGAATTATTTATCCCCCAAAATGAATCTCCTCAATTATTCCTTTCCAACGAGCTATCACAGACCTAAAACGGAGATCGTATGCAAAAGTTATGACCCCAGGAAGTTGATGTACTCACTTACCCAAACGGAGCCCACATGACTTTTCGCGCTTCATCTCCTAGGGTTAGGTTTTTGGATGTCTATGGCTTTTGGCATTCTGGTTTATTTTAAAAAGGTCTTCAGAGCCTCATTGTAATCATCTTCTTGCGAATGAGCACAGTCGTCACATCTCTTCTCAAAGATAAGCCGCCACCATTCTAGCGAGTCTTTCACTCTGTATTTTTACAGTCTCTGTACATTTCTTTGATTAATAGAAATCATGTATTACTGTATATCTGTGTTTATGGTTGCACCTTTGATACATTTATGTTATATTATTGAATATATGTGATATCTCTGTGCATCTTTTTATTATATCTCCGTTCTCATTTCGTGTCGAAAATAATCCGGATCAGATATTATGTGATATGGAAGATCCTTAATTCATTGAAGTTGTATCTAAATCTAGTTGTGCAATGAGATGAATGGAATAGAATGTGTATTGCAGAAGTATGTTAATATCATGTTTCCCTTGTTCAACTGATGTTTTATTAATGTTTCAAAAAACAAAAATCCCATAACCTTTTTCAATTACTTAAGATGTAACAAAGGGGATTGTTACAACCACCTATTCTCTCGTGAATATATTTTCTCTTAATTAAAAATTCATTTTTATTATTTTCATGCACATATGTGCACATACCCAACTTTTGATTATTATTCTCCTTTTACTAGTTTATTAAGTCTAAATTCCTTTAACCCTTTTTATGTTTTATTTAGTTAAATAACTTAGACTTAGACTCTTTGTTAGTTTTCTAGTTTATTAATTTAATAATTAATTGTATGCTCTTTTCTAACAAAGTCTAAGAATTTTATTTTACTTTCTAGGCCTTCTAGATTTTTATTGAATCACAAATTTGTTTACGCGACGTTCCACGACGTTCCCTTTAAGACGCACTTCAGTGCTCCAAGGGTGCCACTATCCTTGACTAGTTTGGAAGTTTGTTAGACACTTGGAGTCAACACTCCACTTGGTCGACATTGTGAGAGACTAAGGTGTTTTCTAAGGAATAAGGATTATGCCTTATTGCGCGCCCCTTAGAGTTCTTCATGAGCGACTATCTCAGTCTTCCCTTGCGGCATTGTGGACCCATAGAACTAGGAAATTGTTAACCTGCAATTCAAGTCATGGTGGGAGTGCTAGTAGGTTGTGATAGGGACGTTGCCACACCTCTCCCTCATTTGTTTGGTTTCTGTGTATGACCCCTTTACTCCATATGTGATTCAAATTAGCAAGAGTCACCAATCCTGCATCCACTGACAAGAATAATGTCAATAATCCATATACATAACATCCATACTAAAATCATCATATAACTAATACATATAAATCAATAATCAAAACTGACACCAAATGCAAATCCACTCCCTGACTCAATATGGAGTCCAAGGAAGTCTATTGTTTCCATTGGCATCCTCAACCTATCACGTATCATGCACACTCGGGAGAAATCATCAATAATTCATGTCAATGTATATACATCTAGAAATTAACATATAATCACAATGACATCTCATAATCAAGAAGAAATCATAATGTCCCATAACTGGATCACTTTCTCGCAATTGTCCTCAAAGAATAAGTCAGTGAAAAATTTGATCAATGGAACTGGATGTTACTGTCACTTCATGTATGTAAGATAGTGTTATCAGATTCGGTGGGTTTGAATTCAAACCAATTAGGTTGAAAACCAATCTGATTCATAAAAATATGGAACTTGGATTGGTTTGGACCTATTCCTTTTCAAACTAGATTGATTGATGCAGGAGCATTGCTCCACCTCAACAACGTGCCAGAAATACAACGCATCAATGCACTTAGGGGGAGTGGATCCTGAAAAAGGATGTGTCAGTCCTTTCAAATTTTGGGCATAAATTAAAAATTTTAATGTAATTAAATGTTCTAAGGGTCGGAGAAAGACGAGCCACTATCTTTCTACAGGTTTTATGTGAAGTCACCTTTAATGGCTGACAAGTAGATAGATTTAGGTATGATTTGGACTAGATGGCCATTGAATGTAATTTAATGTGAGTAGGTAGCTGGAAGGAAGGCTCGAGAAGCCCTTCTTTTGTAAAAAGATCTTGGTATCAAAAACTAAGTTAGTTGCTTGTTAGCTCATGGAAGAATAGGAGAGGAGAGGAGAAGTGTTGAAGACTTTGTTGCAGTCCAACCTTTGTAAACCTTTGTACAGAATATTCAGATTAATACAAGGAGCATACTTCCCTGCACATGAGTTTTTTGTGTGTATGTTTATGAGTTTTTCTGTATGGGTTCTGAATGTTTATTGTGTGAATCTATGAATGTTGTGGATTTTTAAATATTCCCTTGCAAGAATTAGATAGGTTTCTCTATCGGTAGTTTCCTAAGTGTTATGGGATCTTAGTCTTGTGCAAGGAGTGCACACTAGAGTTAGTGAAAAATCTGTGAAGCCAATGCAAGGAGTGTGTTTAGAATTATGTTTTGAGTTCATAGAAGAGTGTGTCGGGTGGGCACACTAGAATAAGTCATAAAAATCAGAAGGGAGTATTGTGAAAGGAGTGCACCTCAAAGTTGTTGAACACTCTAAGGATGACTTTGCAAGAGGAGGCACACCAGAGTTACTGAACACTCCAAGGAAGGAAGCTCTGCAAGGAGTGCATCGAGCAGGTGCAAGGACTTTATTTTGAGTTATGTGAGAAGGTTGCCAAGATGACACACCAAGAGATAAATACTCGAAGGAGAAGTAGTGCAAGAGTGCATAGAAGACCCGTACAAGGCGTGCACTAAGAAAACACTTGGAAAGTGTTGAGGAACTCCCAAGGAAGACAAAGTGCAAGGAGTGTGCAGGAGATTTCATAAGTCACAAATCTCGGGACGAAGAGCATAGACAGCCAAGGAGTCATCTCAAGAGGACAAAGGGATTGAACCCTTTGAAGTCAGAGCATTTTCAAAGATCAGGAGGAATAGTGCAAGGTGGGTGTAGGTGAACCTATTTCCAAGACCAAAATATCGAGAGGTGGAGAACAGGAGGAAGCCGAGAAGTCATCTCACAAACAAATATTCAAAGGTCAAAACCTTTGAAAATTATAAAAGAGTCCCTTTTTGGAAGGAAAGTGTAGCACCAACGAAGAAGGAAGCCACAATTTCCATAGGATCAGTTGTCGAAAGTGATCTAGGTCATCGTGTCAGAGTCCAATGGAAGGAAGAGAGCGTAGAGGAGAAGAACAAATCTCTTATGTTGGATCTAGGTGCAAGGATCTACAGTCATTGGATCTAAGTAAGTTGCGCAAGGTTTAACCCTAGAAGTCCCTCAAACTTCACGAGTTCATGTGTTTTAATGTGCATAGGGGACAAGACTCCTGAAGTCCCGAAGATTGGAGTGGATTTGGGTCATCCATTATGGAGGACACCTGTCAGGAGATCCAGGGAAGTCTAGAAGTCCAGCTATCTGGAATTTTGGTTATCCAGAATATTTGGAGGTGTAGTTGCAGGAGTGTACAAACTCTCGAAGCTTCGAAGAGCGGATTTAATCATAGTCATCAGCATAGAAGACACGTGTCAGTAGATCTGGAGGTCCAGAAGTTAGTCATCTTCCAGTTGTGAGGAGAAATTGCTAAGGGGTGCAAGACTCTCGAAGTCCGAAGTACCAGAGAAGATCCTCACCCTTGAATGGGAGGACACGTGGCAGCAGATAAGGTGTGGTCCAAATACTTGGCACTCCGAAGGAACAAAGATGAAAGTTCCCTAGAGTTGAGAGCTCCCGAAGGGTCGAAGGTCAGAGATCATCTCAATCATCTATCGAAAAGGACACGTGGCACCATATCTGGAGGTCCAGAGGTATAGCACTCCAGAGGCGTTTGGGATGTAGTGTGAGTCAAGAACTCCTGAAGGGCCGGGAGCTGGAGCTAAGCTCGGTCATTTATTTCATTAGACACATGGAAGAATATCCAGAGGTCTAGAGACTTGGCACTTCGTATAAAATCAAAGTGTAGAGTCGTGAGGACTCTCAAAGGCTAGAAGGTCAAAGTCCATCCCATTTGTCCATTGGAGAAGGACACGTGGAGGGTCGATCATACCTTCGTTAGTTCGGCATTCAAGGGATGCGAAAGGTTGTAGTGTGAATATTCTCGGACCCCGAAAGGAAAGAATAGGATCTGATTTGTTCATCTACATAGATATGGGAAATGTTGATCTGGATCCTCCATGAGTTTGCTAGTTTGACGCTTCGGGGATTTTAAAGTGTTACACATCCAGAACTCCCAAATCCCGGGCTCCTAGAGTGGATCATGGTCATTGACTAACAAAGAGGTGTGATCCATTGATTGCTTGTCATGTGTGTATTTGACTATCTAGCACTCTAGCAGAACTACGAAGAGGTGTCATGAAAAACCCCAAAGCCCAGAGTTGTGAAGTGACTATCAATCATCGATCGGGTGGGAAAAAAGGAGTCATCCAATCTATGGGTTCAAAGTTCATCACTCTAGGATTATAGTGTGTTGGATCGGTCATAACTCTTGAAGACCAGAGTTGTGAAGAAGATCTCAGTTGTTAGTTTGCTGAGGATTATGGACCGTTGATCCTGTAGGTGTTAGAGTGTTCATCGAATTCAACATTCGACGGTTATGGAAGGTGGTGAAGGTAGAGATCTCTAAAGTCCCAGAGATCGAAATAATTGTGGGCCATAGATATTGGTGGAAAGTGGGAGTTGTTGATCCTGTAGGTGTTCAGTAGTTCGTTGATTCATGGGTTCGGGTTATTGGAGGTGTTATGCAGTGGAAAGTCGTCGAAGCCCAAAATACCAAAGTTCATCGTGAACCATAGATCTTGGAATTCATTGAGAACCGTCGATTCCTTCCCCTTGTTTGATGGTTTGCATGTTCGACATTTCTGGAGCGAGGAGAAGCTGAAGCTCCCGGAGCCCGAAGCTCTGGATTCCCGAATTTGCACCTTTTGGGTTAGCGCTTGGTCACATCCCACGATCATATGTGATTCCTTCCAAGAAAAAGGGGTCAATGCCTAAATTTGATATAAAAGTGAAGTTTGGCCTATGGTTTTATCCGGAGTCCAATGGAGGACTCTATTAGTGTATGAGGACCCTTGCATACTTGATTTTTAGGTGCAGGGGAGAGTAAAGGACCTGTGTAATTGGTTTTGAGGGTCCAGCAGAAACCTGTGAGCTGATTCGACCCCCGAATTTGAACAATCCTAGATCGAGAGCTCACGTGAGCCACGGGTGAGGATGGGGGTCTCCATCATGTGGTATCAAAGCTGATTTTTTTTGTAGACAACAAGAAAAGGAGGAGAATACAGAGTGTTGATGCTCTGTGAAGATTGTTTGCAAGTGTGCAGCAGTTAGTAGACAATCAGGAGGGATGTAGGAGAAATCCAGTGATTCTCTTAGTTGTAGGGTAGGTGAAGCAGACAACTAGGTGGAATGAAAGGGAAAGAATCAGTTGTGTTCTTAAGGAAGAGAAAGAGAAGATGGCTATTGAAGGTCGGAAGAAAGGTCGAAGAGAAGACCACAAGAAGGTGATACAAGAAGATATGGACAAAGAGGTCAAGGACATCCAAGAGGATCTCAACAAGATGATATTGAAGATGCAAGTGGAAGCAAGAGGACCCATGAAGCAAAAGGAAAATTGGCATGTCCAACAGTTTATTTCCAGGAGGCAATGACAGATATTGAGAAGGTGGTTGAGGCATGCTGAAAACCTCAGTGCCATAGAGGAGGAAGTGGTTTACATTTGTGAACCATAGGTTGGAAAGAACCTCAGTGATGAGGAAGAGAGATCATTAAAGGATCTCATAGACTGCCAAGAGGGAAGAAATGAACTTTCATATTACCAAGTGGGAAATAAGAAGAGATCATCTGAGGATCTCGTAGACTGCCAGGAGGGAAGAAATGAAAGTTCAGATTGCCAAGTGGGAAAGGTGAAGAATATGAGACTATCTGAAAGTCTCGAGAACTCAGAGGTGAGTTTGGATCAGCAAGGAGTGTTGATGGGAGAGAAGGAGGAAGGAGAAGATCATCCTCATTTCATATTGATGATAGGAGGGATCAGAATATCCCTTGGAATGGGCTTTGTAGGAGCTCATGTTTGTGAGGAGGAGATGAAGGAGGCATCCAGAGAAGAGGAAATGGGGCCAATTGTTTTTAAAACTGACAATGCACATATTGCAGGTGCAGAAGGAGGACATCCAGTGGAGACTGTCATGAAGGAGGATATTGAGTAGAAATTGACATTTTCCCAAGTGATGATAGGAGAAGAGGAGCACTCAGCCCATATTCTCACTTAGTGGGACAAAGAATTGAAGTTGTTGGAGGACTGGTTGAGCAATATAGCGACATAAGAATATTTTCATAAGGACATGGTCATGAAAAGTGAAGAAAAATTTTAGCCTGAGGAGTGGCTAGATAAAGCTGGACTTGTACCAGCACAAGAAGAGCAAGAGGAACTGGCAGAAGTTACATTGTCAAAGGAGATAACTTAGCAGTAGCTCAGTAGTATGGTTGCAGAATTTGAGTTTTCAGTGGGGTGGCAAGCCAATTCCACAAGATGTCCATTAATATAATTTGATTCGGACTAGATGGCCATTGAATGTAATTTAATGCGAGTAGGTAGTTGGAGGGAAGGATCGAGAAGCCCCTCTTTTGTAAAAATATCTGGGTATCAAAAATTTAGTTAGTTGGTTGCTAGCTCATGGGAGAATAGGAGAGGAGAGGAGAAGTGTTGAATACTATGGTCCAATCCAGTCTTTGTAAACCTTTGTACAAACTATTCAAATTAATACAAGGAGCAGATTTCCCTGCCCATGAGTTTTATGTGTGTATGTTTATGATTTTTTTTGTATGGGTTATGAATGTTTACTATGTGAATATATGAATGTTGTTGATGTTTAAATATTCCCTTTTCAAGAATTAGATAGGTTTCTCTATCGGTAATTTCCTAAGTGTTATGGGCTCTTAGGATTGTGCAAGGAGTACACACCAGAGTTAGTGAAAACTCTATGAAGCCAATGCAAGGAGTGCATTTAGAACTTTGTTTCGAGTTCAAAGAAGAGCGTGCTAGGTGGAAACACCAGAATAATTCATAAAAATCAGAAGGGAGTATTGTGCAAGGAGTGCACCTCAGAGTTGTTGAACACTCTAAGGAATATTGTGCAAGAGGAGGCACACCAGAGTTACTGAACACTATGAGGAAGGAAGCTCTACAAGGAGTGCCTCGATCAGGCACAAGGAGTGTGCAAGGACTCTATTTTGAGTTTCATGAGAAGGTTTCCAAGAGGGAACACCAGGAGATAAATACTCGGAGGAGAAGTAGTGAAAGAGTGCATAGAATATCCATGCAAGGCATGCACCGGGACAACACTTGGAAACTGTTGAAGAACTCCCAAGGAAGACAGAGCGCAAGGAGTGTGCAAGATATTTTGTAAGTCACAAAGTTGTGCAAGATATTTTGTAAGTCACAAATCTCAGGACGAAGAGCATATATAGCTAAGGATTCTTCTCGAGAGGGAAAAGGGACTGAACCCTTTGAATTCTGAGTGTTTTCATAGATAAAGAGGAATAACGCAAGGCGGGCGCAGGTGAAATTATTTCCAATACCAAAAGCTCAGGAGGTGCAGCATAGGCAGAAGCTGAGAAGTCATCTCGCTAAGAAAGATTCAAAGGTCAAAACCTTTGAAAATTATCAAAGAATATTTCATTGGAAGGAAATCATAGTAGTAGTGAAGGAGGAAGCCACAGTTTTCATAGGATTAGTCGTCAAAAGTGATCTGGGTTGTCAGATTAGATTCCAGTGGAAGGAGGAGCGCACAGAGGAGAAGGACAAATATCGTACATTGGATCTAGGTAAGTTGCATGGAATTTGACCCTGAAAGTCCTTTGGAATTTGTGAGTTCGTGCATTTTTATGTGCTGAGGGGATGAGACTCCTGAAGTCTCGAAGCTCGGAGTGGATCTGGGTTTTCCGTTGTGGAGGACACCTGTCAGGAGATCTGAGGAAGTCTGGAAGTCCTGCTATCCAGAATATTTGGAGGTTTAGTTTCAGGAATGTACAAACTCCCAAAGCTCTGAAGAGCAGAGTGAATCATAGCTGTCGGTGCATAAGACACCTGTCAGTAGATATGGAGGTCTAGAAGTTCATCATCCAGTAGTTGTGAGGATCAAGTGCTACGGGGTGAAAGACTCCTGAAGTCTGAAGTATCGGAGCAGATCCTCACCCTTGAATGGGAGGACACGTTGTAGCAAATAAGGTGTGGTCTGGAGACTTGGAACTCTAGAGGAACAGAAGTGAAAGTGTCCTGGAGTCGAGATCTCCCGAAGGCTATATCTCATCTTGATCGTCCATCAGAAAGGACATGTGGTGCCAAATCTATAGGTCCAGAGGTATAGCACTCCAAAGGATTTTTGGTTGAAGTGTGAGTCGAGAAATCCCGAAGGGCTGTTAGTCGAAGATAATCTTAGTCATTCATTTCATTGGACCTGTGGCAAAAGATCCGAAGGTTCGGAGACTTGGCACTCTAGAGGAAATCAAAGTGTAGAGTTGTGAGGACTCTTGGAGGCCCGAAGGTCAGAGTCTATCCTATTAGTCCATTGGAGAAACACATGTGGAGGTTCAATCAGACCTTTGTTAGTTCATCATTCGAGGGGTGCGAAAGGTTGTAGCGTGAAGACACCCAGGCCCCTAAAGGAGAAAATAGGATCTGAGTCATCCATCTACAGAGACGTGGGAACTGTTGATATGGATCCTCCTCGATTTTTCTAGTTCGACGCTCTGGGGGTTTCAAAGTGTTAGTGATCTGGAAGGATCGAGGGAACATCACAGAAGTTTCAGAAATGTTCCAGGAGGCTCAGAATGGCCTTGACAAATGAGAAAGGGAAAAAATTCGAAGTCCTCAAAGCTCAGAAAAACTGACATGATCGCAAAGAGCGAGTCGTAATATTTATAACAGCATAAACAGTTCATCAAAAAAAGTTACGGATCGAAAGATATTCACAGTGAAATTTTTGGTCAACCTATCCCAGTCAGCAAGGATGAGTTAGCATCCGTACTACTAACGTCAGCATCAACATAGATGACATCAGTGTTCATATAGGGTACGTGGCACATGCATAGATTGACATGTGTTATGATGACATCATCATGATGATGTGAAAGCACCAGAGGCTGGCACGTGTCACTCATTTTTGGCATTTTCAAGTCGACATGTGGACCAATGAGAAAGTTCCATGTAGACACATGGCATCCATACAGCCGCATGGCATATGGCGTGGCATCCATACAGAAGGTGTCAGGTGATGTGGCAGGCACAATGGTAGTGATATCGGCATGACGACAGTATTCTAACATTGTCTGATGACAGCGTGCCACATGGCATGTTGATTTGTCACTTTGGGCCACCAAATGGGCTAATGAAAATGTGACACATGGCATCCTTAGGTGACACCACGTGGCACCCTTAGGTGACACCACGTGGCACCCTTAGGTGACACTATGTGGCACCACCCAGGATGCACCATGTGGCCTACTAACAACGTGACAAGTGGTAGGTACAGTCAACAGCTTGGCAGACAAGTGGGAAAATTGATGGCTACCACATGGCCCAGTCATAGGATGCCAATGGCCAACCCCTTTTCACCAAATCTGGCAGATTTCCGCTATATTTGAATCTTCACCAAAAATAAAAGGAGGTTGTACCCAATCCTCTAAATCTAGCAAGATCCCACCAAAGTCGCTTCAAGCCTCCACCATATCTGCCATACACTCCAAATGTGGTGGAGGTCATGGTGGTTAAACAAAAATATGGTGTTTTGTTATAATAGAGCACTAAAAATGGAGGTTCGTGGGTTTAACCCTGGGACCTCCCCCAAGGAATGCCTTAATATAACCTATGCCAACTGGTTGGGCTATCGCCCACATTGTTTAATCCGCCCAAATTTTATTTTAAGATCTAAATTTCGCCAATGCATGGGGAAGGACCACGCACCAGTCCACCCAGACCATACCAGGAATGATTTTCAATGCAGAGTATAGTGCATTAATTGCAAGGAGTTGCACATGGATCGAGGTAGAGGTCCAGAGAAGTCCTAAAGGTGACAGTGTCTGATGGAGACTATTTGACAGTCGATTTTGGGTAATTCGATGACGCGAATACAATGGAGGTGTTTGTTTTGGCATCAGAGACTCCGATCAGCAGAATAAATTCTATAAGGGCCAATGTAAGCATCATTTTTATTATGTTGTTTTCTCATCAAATGTTGCAGCATAGTATGCTTGATACAGGTCTAAAGGAGAATGGAGATGTTGCAGCAAGGCAGCAAGACCAGTGTATTCCTTCTATTTCTTCATTTTTTCTCTTCTTACACATAACCAAATCATCCACATGTGAGAGAGACTTTATGGCACTTGACTGATAAGTGACCAATGAAGCAGTCAGGAATCTCATAATTTTGGGATCTGTGTATGGGTTGCATATATGCTTGGATATTAGCAACAAATCTAAGGCATTTTATGGCTCCATGATGATGAGGGTCATTTCTTATTCTTCCTCTTTTTCTGTATTGAGTATGTGGGAATGATGTCCATGTCAGCATCATGGATGCTTCATGAGTATGAGAACTTGTGAAGCTTGTAAACATTCATGATCACATTACAATCTCTTGTTGTCATCACCGAAAAGGGACTTTGGCCTTACAACTTGTAAAGAAGAGACATCATTGCAGCGAGGAGAATAAAGCGGTCAAGATTTGGAGCAAGACCCGGAAACGTAGCCCACATCAGGTGAACTTTTTTATTAAGGGAAGTGTCATGTCTCTTATGTGTATTATGTTCTTATGTTTCTTTTCATGAATTTACGCACATAGAATATTAAATGCAAGCATGACATATAACACATAAGGAAGATAAAATAGGTTTTAATTCAATTTGGATTCAATTCCATAAATACTTCAACTATATCTTTAATTGCAATCCGCTCAAGTAAAATGATCTATAATTGACCCTTTGGAGGAGTGACAGGATCAAACAAATTACTGGAAACTAATCACCCCGTGGGTTCTGATCAGTTAGACATTCATAAATATCAAAGCCCAAAGTCCCAAAGTGGATCATGGTCATTGGCTAATGAGGAGATGTGACCCATTGATTGCTTTTCGTGTGTGTATTCGGTTGTCCGAAACTCTGGGAGAACTGTGAAGAGTTGTCATAAAAAAATGCCAAAGCCTAGAACTCTCGAATCCTCGAGTTGCGAAGAATATATTGGTCATTAGTTTTCTAAGGATTGTAGACCATTGATCCCGCAAGTGTTCAGGGTTTCGTTGAATTTGGCGTTCGGTGGTTTTGGAAGGCGGTGAAGGTAGAGAGTTGTGAAGTCCCGGAACCTAGAATATTTGTGGGTCGTATATATTGGTGGAAAGTGGGAGTCGTTGATCCCGTAGTTGTTCATCAATTCGATGATTCGTAGGTTCGAGGGACTAGATGTGTTATGTAGTGGAAATTTGTCGAAGACCTAAATTTCGGAGTTCAGCGTGAACTGTAGATATCGTAATTCATCAAGGACCATTGATTCCTTCCCCTTGTTTGGTGGTTTGCGTGTTCGACGGTTCTGGAGAGAGGAGAAGCTGAAGCTCCCAGAGCCTGAAGCTCCAAAGTCCCCAAATTGCACCTTTTGGTTTAGTGCCCGGTCACAACCCACGGTCATATGTGATTCCTTCTGGGAAAAAGGGGTCGGTGCCTAAATTTGATATAAAAGTGAAGTTTGTCCTATGGTTTTGGCTCGGAGTCACGTGGAGGACTCTGTTGGTGTATGAGGACCCTTGCAGACTTGATTTTTAGGCGTGGGGAAGAATAAAGGACCTGTGTAATTGGTTTTGAGGGTTCAGCAGGAACCTGTGAGTTGATTCAACTCTCGAATTTGAATGATCCTAGATCAGGAGGTCGCACGGTCCCTAGGTGAGGGTGGGGGTATGCATCATTGATCAAACTAATTCTTCTCAAAACCAACCAGTCTGACAAGAACCTATTGTTTTTTGTTCAAACCATTTAGACCCGTAGCCCACTAAAATGCCTAGAAAGGATCAAATGTGCCACCTTCATAAACCCTGATCCAATGTAATATAATGATTCCCTCCCCCCTCCCATCTCTTTATATCCCAATATTCCCATTGATCAATTGTGAGAATTTATGAATTTCAACGCTAGAGAGATTGTTTTGAACAAGATTGGAGTTGATATGACAATGTTTGTGGGATCATTTTAGTGGATAAATAATATACAACATCGATATGCATATCATGTGTTGGCTTGAAATATTGACTAGTGTCCATTGTGGTGTCCAAAAAAGGGTTTGTAGTCTAGCACTAACGTAGTCGTCCCTAAAATAGGGAATGCCTTACCCAAGGTGCATTGCCAAGAGTTTAATTATGTGGTATAAATAATAATACGAAGGAGCAATCATAGTCAACATTCACACATTAACATTTATATTCCATTCATGTGAACCCTAACTATAATATGCATCATTCCATTGCAAAGAGAGCTCATTCACAATAATACACAACTAAATGAACTAGAAATAAACGACATACATGTATAAAACAAGGTTAAAAATAGACAAAATAGAGGGCATATCTCCAAAATCAATAAACAAATGATACATCATAATTATCACATAGCATGCCCATTCACTATAGCCAATAGAAAATATATATCCATACATATCATATACAACCTATAATACTCAGGTGTCCAACCCATTTTTTATCCTTCTCATGTAAATTTATATAAAGAAAATCCAAAGGCAGAATGAAGAGTCAAAACCCTATGTCAATCTAGCTAGGGTTAGTTTTCATCAATATCCTTTACTTGGCCAATAACTCCCCATCCCACTGCATGTAATATCCCAAATGCATTATGTCCTAAAAAATAGGGATCATGTCCCTAATAATCTACTACGTGTATCTTCATGTTTCCACTTTACCCTTATCTTCTAATTGTTCTAATTCCCAAAATTGGTGGCACAAACTTGATCCTATGTTTTTTTAGTTGGTGTCACCTTATCATACTATGCAATGGGCCAACAAGCCTCAACCACACTTGTTAACTTTCCCCTAATTAAACTATGCAATTCACCCCAAAATTAAGGAAGCAACTCAAGAACCACTCACACAGCACTTCTGACATTGCAACCTTAAATGTACGATGAAATGTACCTACCAAAGTAAGCTCAACATACCAAAGAAAAAGAAAATGTACAAAATATTATTTTTAGGAGTGGAACAATTTTCAATTTTGGATAGGGATGAAGGGTTTTAGCTAGGCACCATTCACCCACCCTTCCAAGAACTTACCATTGAGATGATCCAATTTCACAACTCTCGATTCTCTTACCTCTATAACCAAAAAAATTCCATCCAATGCATTTGCAATTTACCTAGATTCTTCAAGAACTTGATGTCATACAAAAAAGACATAGCCCCTTTATTGAAGGTCTTGTGCTTATTGTGCCTTGCATGCCAAGCCTTCTACCTTTATTTCTATGATCAAAATCTAATAATAACCTTTCACCTTCAAGCTCCACTAATTCTTCTAATATTTCCTCCAATGATTTTGCATCAAACATACAAGTGGCATGAGAAATGAATAAGTTAGGGATGATAAACTCTATTAGCACTATTGCTTCCCTTCCATAAATTGGTTGTAATGTAGGTTTCCTTGTCAATCTCTTATTATTAGTTATGTAGGCCCATAGTAATAATTCTATTCAAGAATCTCAAGTATCCCTATTGACTTCAAAAACTTTAGTGATCCCATGCTCCATGATTTTCCATTTTCTTGCAAATGATAGGGAATGTTATTATTATGTTGAGTCATATATTCATTAGTTAGAGTTGCAATAGTTGTGTTCAAAAAATGCTTACCTTAGTCACTGGTTAAAATACTAGGGCAACCAAAGAGGATAATGATAATCTCAAATATTAGTATGGTTGCAATATCAAAAAAGAAATACTAAGTAGGTGTTTCATCTTCTCACCTAGTCAAACAGTTAGTAGCAGTAAAGATATATCCCACACTTGAATGATGAGAAAGGCTATTAATTGGGACAATATAGTCTACAACCCATTTCTCACAAGGATGAACTAAAATCACTGGATGCAATGACAACTCGCCCCCCATAGAAGGCCTTCCAATCCTTTGGAATACATCACAAGATTTAGCATAATTCTTAACATATTTGAAGGCTATGGGCCACCATAATATTTCATATAATTATTTCCTTGTAGTGGTATTTCCTCCATATTTTCCCCTAATAAATCCATTACAGTATTTCCATTGAATACCATGGCATTCAATGTCCAAGACACAACACCTTATTACTCCATCACTCTACATATTATAAAATCATCTTACAATCAATCAATAGTCACAAGATCTAGCCATTGGATGTATTTTCTATGCTATAGTGTGTTATTGAGGCATTACTCATGTTGTTAAAAACAAGGCTATTTCCACAAGGAAATGTGGTATGGCCTCGATACCAAATGAATCTTCTTCTATCAGTTGATCATCAATTACACCTTCATACTTAAATCAACTTGAGATAGTTGGTAGGGTCATACATTATGCTTTCTTATCTTAACAACCACTTCAAAATCAAACTCCTAAAACAAGATTAACCATCTACAAACCCACCTTCCAACATTGATTTATTAATTAACTATTTCAAAGTAGAGTGATCATTGAAAAATTAAAAGTGTAGACCATTATTATCCCCTCACATTCAATAATGGTATAGTTGTGTTCATCTCTAGACAATTTCCTGCCAGAAAAAATATTTAAGATGGTCAAGGTTTCCTTCTCCGAGTTGCACCAACATTTCTTTGAAAGCTATGCTTGAAGCATAAGCATGGTCATGTAATTATACTAACTTGTTTGGGAATACCATAATAGGTGCACTACATAAATTATGTTTCAAACAATTGAAACAATTCCAATATCCTTGTTCAATCAAAAATATCAAGCTTCTTCAATCAAATATCCTTCTTCCATAGGATTGTAATAGTAGCATAATTCCTTATGAATCCTTTGTAATAAATAGTATGTCCCATTGTTGAACACAACATATGAACATTGGTTGGATCAAGTTAACAATGACAACAATATTTATTGGATCTACCAAAACATCATCTCTACAAACAATATGTCCCGACAATATGCCAAATGAAGTGAAAAAAAGGAACCTCTTCAAATTCAATTATATGATTTCTAGTTGGTGACATATTTTGAACATAAGATACAACATGGACATGTGGTATTTCAACAAATCATAAACTATCTATTCATCTAAGTATACCCTCAATAACGTATGAATGCAATCTCTAAATTTCGCTAGTAACAACTATCCTATAAAACACACCAAGTGCATTCTTTAGTCTAAAGGGCATCACAGTGTAGGTGAAGGAGCTTCTCTATGTCGAAAATATGGTGGTATTCTTGTCGTATTCAACTATCTAGTCTTTGGGGTAACCTAAAATTCCATCAGTGAAGGAATAGGCTTCATTTCCCACAATATGGTTTAGTCATTCATCATTGAATTGTGTTAGAAAGGGATCATGGACAGAAGCATCATTCAATCCTCTAAAATACACACAAACTTGAATACCTTCCCATGTCTTATTATCTTGGATCATAGTAGGACTAATCCAAATGGATTATTCCATTGGAAATATTTAACCAACTACCAACATTTTGTCAATTACTTTGTTTATCTTGTACTTAATCATAGGGTTCAGCCTATAGGTCCTGTTTTTGGTAAGCCTGGAATAAGGATTTAGTGAAATTTTAATTTCTCCCAATTCACCTTTAATCCCCTTAACCTATTGAAACTTTGGGAGAAGGGGGAATCCTTATATTCTCCAAGTAATACTACAACCTTTGAAACATTTTTATCACCCCAATAATCACCTATTGAGGCTATCTTAGGCTTCTCCTCAATATCAATGTTAAACTTATTTAGTTTCATGAGTCCTTGATATATTTTTTTCCACAATCATCACATGTATCCTTCAAAAATATTTATCCAATTGTTTACTATAACACAAGGTGGTGCAACTTCTCAATACCATCCTCACAATCATCACTTTACCCAATCATGTGATAAAACAAAATCTCTTCTCGTGATACTTAGATCTATCTTCCAAAGCTAAATTATGATTTTGTGAACATACATAGGGATGAGGCCTCCCCAAACAACTATGTGAAACAAAATTTTAGTGACGCTTCTAAGTGTAGCAGTGATCTCGATATTTTCACTAGTGTAATAAAAGGTGTCACAAATGTATTATTGCAGCAAATCCCAATCTATTATGTGGAATCTTCATTATTCATGCAAGTACAAAACTCTATGTATTTCCCCAAGAGTATATAAAAAATTATGAACCCAAAAAATTGCAAAAGGCATCCTTCCCTCATTCATTTCCTTATCTAGTTTTCCACATGGTGTTCAACAAATAGTGTATTTCCACATAAGTCGAACACCTTAAGTAACCACTCACAAAAAAATACCAAAGATCATTACACTAGTGTATTACGTGGTTTAAACCCTCGAATAGGGAAATAGTCCATAGCCCCAACCAACGCAACCACTTGAGGACATATATTAATGAAAAAAATAATAATTTTATAGATGAGTTTCACACAATTTATCATCAACAAATGACCCTCCATACTCTTTAAATAGAGCTCATGGACCAATTGGGTGTTAAACCACGAATCAATATAATAGATAGTATCAAGGAGAATATGAATTTTTCAATCACTTTAGGTCTAGAACATATCGTGACTGTCATATTACATAACTACAAATGCATATTAATGTGTGACTAAAGAAACACACTTTTCCTAAAGCCACATTAGACAAAGTTGATGTTAACTAACTCCTAAGTGTTTAAATACCCTAACATCCCCCTGAAGAACAACTTGGGATAGGATTAAAGGATCTATAAAGGTGTCACAATAGGAGAAGGAAGGAGGCATTAGATCGTATCCCCCCTTAATGAAAACTTATTAAACTCCCAACATAGATTGAAGTTTGGAAAACTTCACTTTTGTAAAAGACTTTTTCAAAATGTCTACAACTTGATCGTTTGTAGGGAAAAAGAGCACTTCGAGAATGCAATATTGAATAATCTTTTTGATGAAGTGCATGTGTAAATCATTGTGTTTGTGGCATTGATGTTGAACTAGATATTTGGCAAGCTTTATGGCACTCTGATTGTCACACCAAAGTGTGGTTGGATGTTGTTGCTAGAATCCAAACTGTAAAAGGATTTGTCAAAGCCACAAGGCTTCTTGACTTGCATTAACTATTCATTGGTACTTTTATTATGTTGAAGAAAGAGCAATATCTTGTTTCTTCTTACAATCTCGAGTGACAGGCCCAGAATCGAGAGTGAAAACATAACCTATAGTATACTTTTGATCATTAGAGTCACTATCCCAATAAAAATCAGTGAAACTGACCAACAAAGATGCCCCTTGAACTATACTCTATTCCAAGCTTAATTGTACCTTAGATATACCAAATTATTATGTTTTCTACTTTATAATGGATCTCATGCAATGTTTTCATATACTAGGCAACAAGACCAGCATCAAGGGAAATACCAAGATGGGTAAGACTCAATATAAAAGGATACCAACCAACTGACGCTACAAAGTGGCATCTACTTTAGGTGTAGTATAGGTGGCAACAAGTTGGACTCCATACTAGAAGAGATATGGGGTTGTCTTACAATCTTCCATGCGAAAGTGGTGAAAAAGTTCACATGCATACTTAGATTAGGAAAGGGAAATTCATTCCTTGGTTTGCAATACTTGGAGACTAAGGAAATAATGCAAATAACCTAGATCTGTCATTTCAAATTTCTTCTTAAGGATGGATTTCACATGATTTAAAATTTCAAGGTCACTACCAATGAGAATAAGGTCATCAACATAAAGAAAAAGTGTTATGAAATGGTTGTCTGCTTTCTTGGTATGGACATTAGGGTTAGAATGGCATCTAGAAAACTAGTGTCATGAAGAAAGTTATCCATTTTATCATACTAATATTGAGGATATTGATTAATACCATAGAGATATTTCTTAAGGAAGAAAACAAGGCTAGAGTCATTATGAACATAGCTAGGAGATTGTTTGATGTAAATTTATTCTTGCAAATCCCCATTCAAGAATCTTGATTTCACATCCATCTGATGGACCTCCCATTTATGTGAAGCGATAAAGGATAGAAAAAGGGATGGAATTCATTTTGGATATGGGGGGGAATGTTTCATTATATTCAATCCCTTCAACTTGAGAAAATCCTTTGGAAACTAATCAATCCTTATGTCTTTCAACACTTCCATCTAATGTATACTTAGTTCTATACACCCATTTGCATCTAAAAAAAAAATTTCCTTTGAAAAGAGGTACAAGATCCCAATTATCGTTCATCATTAAGGACATATATTCTTCATTCATTTCTATGTCCCAATATGGATGGATAGAATCTTTTGCAAATGTTTATGGATCATGAGTCTTTGAAACTTGATCCAAAAGAGAGGAGGGTCACTGTAACTATGAACATGTATGACATTGATCTGTAGGACCACCGACATGATCACCAACTATTTTTCATGTTGTATGGACTCATTCAAGAAGCAATGTTGATGATGCAAGTTCATTTTCAATGGACCCTACTAGAGGAAGGAAATAAGGAATATGTGGACTTTCATCCTCACAGTTGTCATCATATGAAGAAGAAACCAAAGTAGGATCATTAATAGAAAAGTTGGGAATAGAATATGGTAGAAACACCAAAGATGGCTCATAGTACAAAGATGGCACAAATGCTAAATTAGGCTCGTAAGTTGAGAGATATTCATCAGACTTAACATATCTCCTAATAATATTTCATTAGAATGGGGATGAAGAAGCCTATAACCTTTTACATATTCACAATTTCCAACAAAAATGCACCTCTCACTTTTAGGCTATAATGTTTTCCTTTTCTCATAAAGAAACTGAGCCCATGCTTCACTACCAAACACATAGAAGTGGCTTACATCTGATTTAATTTTACTACATGCTCCTTCTAGTGTTATATTTTTTAAAGCCTTTTTGAGAGTGTGATTGACTATGCAATTGTCACAATTAATGGATTCTGGAAAAAAAATGATGACTTACCCTTAGTCTATTGGATCATACATTTTTTCATTTCCTTTCATGTGTGATTGTTTCTCTTAGCAACACCATTTGGTTGTGGTGTATATGGAATAGTATTTTTCATCTCAATGTCATATGTAGTGCATTAAGTTGTAAAATAAATTTAACATATTCACCTCCATTATTTGTTCTTAACTTTTATAGTTGATGGCCAAATTGTTTTTCTACAAGGACCTTGTAGGCCAAAAACATATCAAAATTTTCACTCTTAAGTTTTAACAAATAATCCCAAGTGCATATGGATAAGCCATCAATGAAATTTAAGAATTATTTGAACCCGTATAAAGAAGGAGAAGGAAACAAACCAAACAAATCACTATGAACAAGCTACAAGGGGGGAAAGGTGTGTTAAGGTTTAATCTATTATTAGAGTTCTTTACATTTCACTAGATAACAATAGCATAAGATAGGATCACTGAGAAATACACAATCACAAGAGACACATCATTTATCCTGGGAAACTCTCATGGGGGAGAAAATCCCACAAAACTTCCTTATTATAGATAGCCAATACAATGCCAAGAGATAACTCAAACAAATACAGAAATTCCTCTCCCAAGAATGCGCCTCTCTCTCTCTATTTCTTCTCCAACTGCAGCTCTGAAACTTACTCCTCAATGAAAAAGTGAGTGTGTGTCTAAATGAGGTGCTAGCCTCCTTATTTATACAACTCTGGCACGTGTGGAGGTATCTTTTCACTGGCAGGTCCAACTTCTCAATCTTGGTGGTTATAACCACCTTTAATATATTATGGGGCCTCTTTAGTATATTCTGGGGCTGACTTCTTATTCTTCCTATTACAATTATCTCTTGACCAATCCGCAAAAGGGGATTTGGTCTTCTACAATAGCCGACATGATCAATCCACAATAGGGGATTGATCTAATGAATAATACAACAACAATAATTAGAATACACTTTGCAGTTACATTATTTCAACACTCCCCCTTAACAAGAAGGGTATTCTACAACAGCATCAGGCAAGAGAGAGGACAGGATCATCAACAACATCAGGTAGGTGAGAGGACGGAATCATCAATATCATCTTGGAACACTGATTGGCATATCTATAAATCATCGTAAGTCTTTCTCATCATCAACACAACACAGAGGCTAGAGCATCATCAACACAGCATGGAGCTGGAGTAGCATCATCATCCTCATCCGTATGAGGCTAAGGTATCATCATCATCATCTTCAGCATTAAAGCTGAAATAATATCATCATCATCATCTTCAGCAAGGACTCAGGAGCTGAAGTGGCATCATCATCATCATCTTCAGCAAGAGGTTGAAGTGGCATCATCATCATCATCTTTAGCAAGAGGCTGAAGTGGAATCATCATCATCTTCAACAAGAGGCTGAAGTGGAATCATCATCATCAACTGCATCAACATGGATTAGTATAACACTAGTACATCCTCGTCATCAATAACAACACAAGGATGATACAACATTAAAAGCAGCAATATCACAGCACAAAGGTTGGCAACACATCATCACAACATGAGGTTGGCACACCACACAGCAATTAAGCTGGGAAACACCACACAACAATTAAGTTGGAAACACCACAACAATTAAGCTAGAATCATAACACAACAATTAAGCTGGAAACACCACAGCAATTAAGTAGAATCACAACACATCAATTAAGCTAGAATCACAATACTAGACTGGATTTACGTCACAACTATCAAGCTGGAAGCATAGTACTCAGCTTTCTTTTCGTCACAGCAATCAAACTAGAAACATGGTACTCATCTTGATTTTTGTCACAGCAATTAAGTTGGAAGCATGGTACTCGTCTTACTTTTCATCACAGCAATAAAGTTGGAAGCATGGTACTCATCTTTCTTTTCGTCACAACAATAAATTTGGAAGCATGGTACTCATCTTTCTTTTCGTCACAGCAATAAATCTGGAAGCATGGTACTCGTCTTTATTTTCGTCACAACAATAAAGCTGGAAGCATGGTACTCGTCTTGCTTTTCGTCACAGAATAAAGCTGGAAGCATGGTACTCGTCTTGCTTTTCGTCACAAAAATAAAGCTGGAAGCATGGTACTAGACTGTCTTTATGTCACAGTAGTTAAGTTGGAAGCACAGTGCTAGACATATCTCAACACAACAACTAGACTTGCTTTATGTCACAGCGGTTAAGCTGGAAGCACAATACTAGGCATATCTCAACACAACAACTAGACTAGCTTTACGTCACAGTGATTAAGCTAGAAGCATAGTACTAGATATATCTCATCACAACACTAATACCCCTTTCGAGGAAGGTCCTTTCAGACTATACCAATCTTATCTCGAAAGTGCTCAAACTTTACATGAGATAGAGGCTTGGTCAACACATCAGAAACATGTTCATCCGTGCTAACATACTGGAGCTTTATGGCTCCTCTCTGCACCATGTCACAGATGTAATGATATCGAATCTCTATGTTCTTCAACTTGTCATGGAATACAAGATTCTCTGTCATCTTTATGCAGCTCTGGTTGTCACATAGAATCGTGGTTGCTTCCATCTCTAGGTCAAATAGACCAATCAACAACTTTCAAATCCATTTAGCTTCACAGCTGGCAGAACATGCAGCAATGTATTTTGCTTCCGTTGTACTGAGAGAAATGATGGATTGCTTCCTACTCTTCCATGGGATCATGGCTGATCCCAAACTGAAACAGCATCCTAAACTTCTCTTCCTGTCAGAGACACTTACATCCCCAATCTAAATCAGTGTACCCACTCAATGTGAAATCATGATCTCCATCATAACTGAGACCACAATCTAATGTACCTTTAAGGTACCTCATCACATGTTTTGAAGCAACTAGGTGAACATGTATGGGTTCTACTAGAAACTAACTCAAGGTGTTCACGGAAAAACAGATATCTGGTCTGGTGTTCGTCAAGTACATCAAATATCCAATGATCTGTCTATACAGCGTGGCATCAATCAATTCTGACAAAGTGTCAACCAATATATTCATCTTCGTTTCCATGGGTGTATTCATGGACTTGCACTCTAACATGTTGAATCTCTTCAGGATTTTGACTACATACTTCCCTTGGTTAAGAAAGATCCTCTCTGGACTCTGCCATACCTGAAGACCTAAGAAACAATGAATTAGGCCAAGGTATTTCATCTCAAATTCTGAAGCGAGCCTCTTCATACATTCGGTGATGAGATTTTATTCTCCAATTAAGAATAAGTCATCCACATACAACAATAATATCATAGGCTCATCGTTCATAACCTTAAAGTAGAGGTTAGAATCTACTTTACTCTTGGTAAAGCCCAAGCTCGTCAAGAAACTGTCTATCCTGCCATACCAAGCTCTAGGAGCTTGCTTCAATTTGTACAGAGCCTTCTTCAACTTGCAGACATGAGACTTATTGTCTTCAACTTCAAATCCTTGAGGTTGCTCTATATACACTTCTTCTTCGATGACACCATTTAGGAAGGTTGTCTTTACTTCCATATGGTGTAACTTCCACTTCAACTTAGCTGCAAGGGCTATGATGGTTCTGATCGAAGTGTATCTGCCTACAGGAGTGAATGTCTCTTCATAGTCAATGCCTTATTTTTTAGAAAAGCCACGAGCGACAAATCTTGTTTTATGCTTCTCAATACTTCCATCAGAAGCATTTTTTATTTTGAAGAGCCATTTGGAAGATACCACATCCTTTCTCTTCGGTCTGGGAACTATTTCCCATACATCGTTCCTTATTATGGATTGGTATTCTTTTGTCATGGCATCTACCCATTCTTTCTTCTGAATGGCTTCTTCAAAGAAGGTAGGCTCCTTTTCTAGGAGATCACACATCAAATCCATATAGCTGGAGAATGGCTTAGGTCTCTTCACATGTCTTGTGGTTTCTTCGGGAACACCATACTTCTCTCCATCTTGAATAAGCTCCCTAGCCCAAGCAGGCTTTCTCTTATGGGAGATCGGCATCTGAGGAGGTTCTTGAAATTCTACTATGCCATGATCTTCTATAATTTCCTCATCATGGGAAGTTACGACTTCCCTTACTGGTTCTGCAACTCTCGGAACCTCCCTCACTGATTTTGTAGTTCTGGGAGCTACAAGTTCCTCTTCTTGATTTCTTAAGCACTGCATCTTCTTGATTTCTTGAGCGTTTCATCTTCATCAAATGTCACATCCCTGCTGATCTCTTATAGGATATACTTGGTGTTGCATACCAATTCTAAATATGAAAGATTGAGTCAGGCTTCAAACGAGGTATGCTTCTCGTTCTAATGTTCAATCATCTTTGGAGCCTTCTTCTCCTTTCAATCAATATTCATATGAGATACTCTGAATCTCAAGAGATAGATTCTTCTTCATCTTCTTTGGTGCATGAGTGTATATGGTCATGTACATCATCTGCTTCATGTCTCATATAATATGTTTCCTTCTGCAACCTTCACTATCGCTTTCTCAGGGTTATCACCTGTGACTTGAAACAAGGTCAACAAAACAATAGGCCATAATAATATCCTTTTGATAATAATAGATAAATAAATAGCACGAATAATCATCATAGTAGCTCCTTTAGAGCTATCATTCGTGGCTTTTCTGAAGCAACGATCAAAAATAAGAGATACACTACAAAATGAGGTCAACACTCTTATAGTGTTGTGATCGAACATTCCTCCATGGAAACCTAGAACTAACACATGAGGTTTCTCCTAGAGGAGGTGTTAGTTGTATCAGACAAATGATTACATTAAGTATTTACCTCTATATGCTCACATGCTACCAAGTATAATACTTTACAAAGACTGTTATCTCAACTGTAGTGGTTACTTGTAAAGGGGTAGTCATCAATTTGTCATGTGTACCTTTGAATCTTATCAACTTGATTAATCAAACCTGGAGCCTTGTCCTCAAGAATGAGTGTGCTTTCTTTTCGTCCAAGTCTCCTTCACTCAAGATGACGAGTGTTTTCTTCAACCTATCTTCTGTATTAAGACAATATGTTATCTTGACATAAGGTTGGGTTAGAGGATAAACTCTATGATCTCAAATTTTAATCCATCTAATACCTTGACTCAGATTTTGACCAAAGGTTAGAATGATGGTCATAGCTACAACAAGCAACACTTATCAAAATAATATCATAACAAATAGGTGCATATCAGAATAATCACACCTGGGTTGCATCATTCCTTTGAATGTGTTGGATCTTGAGATCCTTCTGGATCTATGGCAAGATATCCCTTCTCCTACAAATACCCTTTAAATCTTAATCGTTTAAACATGTGTGAGTACATACCTCTGATAGAATTTCCAGGTAGAGGCACCATCTGGTAGCAGTGATAATGATCACCAACTCTTAAGAACTTCAAGGGTGACTGCAACTGGTATTATGGCTGCAACTGCAACTGATAATGCAACTGCAATTGATACTGCAACTGGTTTTGAGACTGCAACTTAGGGTTTTATGAGGAAACCCTAATTTTTCAAACTTCGAATTTTGAAATTCTGATCCAGGGGATAGATGCGCTGAGCTGAGGTGAGTAAGCTAGTGCAGTTAGATTTCTAAAAATCCAAATTTTACCCCCTCAAACTTGACCAAAGGATTTCTGGACTGGTGCTTCTGGTTTTCTGGTACTTCTGGCACTCTGGTACTTCTGGTACTTCTGGTACTTCTGGTACTCTGGTTTTCTGGTTTTCTGGTACTTTGTGAAAACCAGGGTTTCACTTTCTGGGATATCTAGCCACTGAAAAGTTGCGCTGAGGATGCCAAAGTGATCCTTGAGGAAGGGTGCACTTTTCTAGATGGTTTTGGGGCTGAAATACTTCTTCAATAAAAATCCCTAATTTTCATGTACGACAACAGTGACATTTTTCACTTTCTCTTGAGAAAGATGCTCTCTTTAGCTTAGCTCTAATACCATGTTAAGGTTTAAGCTATTATTAGAGTTCTTTGCATTTCACTAGATAACAATAGCATAAGATAGGATCACTGAGAAATACACGATCACAAGAGACACTTCATTTATCCTGGGAAACCCTCATGGGGGAGAAAACCCAGCAAAACTTCCTTATTATAGATAGCCAATACAATGCCAAGAGATAACTCAAACAAATACAGA
>ML785515.1:498922-540835 GCA_009831015.1 Picea engelmannii | reverse complement strand
TCTCTCTCTCTTCCTTCTCCAACTACATCTTCGAAACTTGCTCCTCAATGAACAAGTGAGTGTGTGTCTAAATGAGGCACTAGCCTCCTTATTTATACAACTCTGGCACGTGTGGAGGTGTATTTTCACTATCAGGTCCGACTTCTCAATCTGGGTGGTTATAACCACCTTTAATATAGTTTGGGGCCTCTTTAATATATTATGGGGCCGACTTCTTATTATTCCTATTACAATTATGTTTTGACCAATCCACAAAAGGGGATTTGGTCTTTTACAATATCCAACATGATCAATCTGCAATAGGGGATTTATCTAATGAATAATACAACAATAATAATTAGAATACACTTTGCAGTTACATTATTTCAACAAGGTGTGCCAAGAGGCACATTTTGTCAAAACTGTGTCAATGATGTTTGCCAAGAACACAGTCGACACAAACACCATCCTTTCCAGAAATGAGAGGAAGACTAGTCACCATATTTTGATTACATATGTACTACAATAAGTGATAGTTTAGATGACCAAATTGCTTATGCCAAAGTTTGTTGAAAACATCCCTATGAGAAATAAAAACTAGTGGAAAATATGATGACCCAAAGTTGTCAAATATGTATAACCTAGTATCACCATCAACAATTCCAATTACTGGGACATGATTAGGATATTTTAAATCATTGATTACAACTTGGTGATGTGGAAAAATTATTATTTTACCTTCACCTAAATGAGTGATTTGATATACTAATAGAATATTGCAAGAGAGACTTGGAACACATAATACATCATTAAAATGACTATCATCTAGTTGAATTGTTCCATACCCTACAACATTAAGAGATATATCATCACCAACAAATATTTGTTTGGTGTTACATTCATTAAGATAAGAAAAAATGGATTTATCCTTAGCCATATGATAATATGTTCCAGAATTAATAAGCCACTCATTAAAAGAAGAAGTAGATGTTGCATTGAAGGAAAAACCAGAAGCAGAAAGTGCATGTCCATGAGAAGAAGAGTTAGAAGAAGAAGAATTAAGATTGATGTTGTGCTTCTTCTTCGTTGCTTCTAAGGCCTCTATTTTATTAAAACATTAGACTCTATATGACCATATAACCCACAAAAATTGCAATGTCTATCAGTCTTCTTAACTTTTGATTTTGTTCATTTGTCACCACTGGGAGTAAGAGCTAGCTCAGAGGATTTAGGACCCTTGTTTCACTTGTTGTTGCAAGGATGTTGTTTATTCATATTCTTAGTTTTATCCTTTTGTTGGGCCACTAAGGATTTCTTAGTTGTACTTGCAATTTTGATCACTCCAATATGCAAGAGCTTATATTTATCTCTAATCATAGAATCACAAAAATATTCAATATTTAGTGGTGTGTAAGCATCCCCCGAACCTTCTCTGGTGGAGTTAAAAGTAGATACAAAAACAAAATATGCACTACCAAGATTAGCAAGAATATCATATATCAATTGGTCATTTTTATTTTCTATGTTATAGTCTTCAAGTAAAATTTTGAGTGTTTTGTACTTAGATAAATAATCTTCAACGCAAGATAAATCACTAGGATTTAAAGAAAACGGTTGGTTTTCAATATGGTGGGCTCAAATCTCATTGTATTTACCAAATATAGTTGCCAACATTTTCCAAGTATCATCTAGTTTATCAACTTCTTAAAAGTAATGGACATTCTAATTAATCGATGTTCTTCGTCATCTTTATTATACCATTTGTATTTCTTTGAGGCATCGGTGGGGGTAGTTTCTTTTCCCGAGATAATCTGGTAAAGTCATTTACTTCGTAACACATCCTACATACATGATTTCGATGAGAATTAGTTTGAACTAGTACGAAAATATCACTTGGACTAGCCATATTAAAATATGTAGGTACTTATATGGACTCAAAAATAGAAATTGGCTATCTAGATGGAAATATCTTGAAAAAATAGGTAGTTTTAAAAAAAATGGCACTGAAAAATGGACTTCAAATGTCAAAGTTATGCCCTTTTTAAGAAAGGAATAAAAAGTAACCAAAGTGCCACGTGGCAGGTAGAGGATGGCCCACTTGGTAATGGGTGCAGAATGAGGTTGTTGAGTTTATATATATATATATATATATATATATATATATATATATATATATTCTCTAACTTTTCCTATAAGATCACTTTTACAAATAAGATACTTTTACAAGAAGTGACCAACTCTATAAAATAAGTGAGAATCATTTCTATAATGAATCCTTCTCCTAAGTTGTGATCTCTCCCAATATTGTCATCACTACTTTCCTACACTCTAAAGGAGGTTGTTATCATGCCACTTCCATGCACTACACAATTGATTTATGTCGAGGACATTAGAAATCAACATCAACATTAGCCACCATATTGAAGCTCAAAATTATGGATAAAAGGATAATTTACCATGGAAGATTGAATTCAACTTTTAGTTTGTTCCAAGTAGGGAACTACATGAGCTCTTAGTTAATGGTGCAAGAAATCATTTAATACTTATGCATTTCATGTTACACCAAAAAAGTAATAAATTCCTTCGCCTATTGAATTCTATGGTCACTTCAGTGGTTGGTTTGGTCAAGTAAGGCCCATATCAATCGAATTCTTTCACCCAATGAAGGTGTACAATACCATATATGGAGTAAATACAAGTACATTAGTCCAGATTTGATATGGAACTATGTTTCCCTCCATTTTCTCCTCCATGCATTAGGGTAAATTTAAGGTATGAGGATCCTAAGGAAAATAATAAAATAAGAAGAGCATGTGCTACATCATACCATGTTAGAGGTGTTATTGATTATCTCTAGGTAACTTGGGTTTATGTGAAGTTAAGAGATCGAAGTTTAAAATAATAATAAGTAATTTAGATTACTGTGTAGTAATAATAAAGAAATTAAATTATTTTCAAACATAATAAATGGAGTTTATATTCTTATGGGAACATGATAAATGAAGAGTTTAATAATGAATATAAATATATAGAATCAAAATTATAGATATATAAAATAATAATAATAATAATAATAATAATGAAAAAATAAAATAGAAAAGTAAAAAGAGGTAAATACAAACAAAAAAATAATAATTTATTTTCACAATCACATAAGGTTTTACCACCTTCAATTAGGAGTGATAGAAAGATTACTAAACATGTCTCTAACAACTAGAAAGTCATGATTTTATCCTTTCCCATTATTGGTCAGTTTCTAACCTGGGAGGTCAGTAATGGAAGGCTTATTCATATCAAAGCTAATGTGATATTAGTTTGTGGGAATGGTATCTTTCTTATAGAAGATATGATTCATCTTTTACATGATCAAGGTATATTTACCTTAAATCAAATAATTGATTAGGATTCTACATATATGTGGCATCATGGATGGTTGTTAGCTAGTATATGGGGCCTTCAAGGACATTTTTAAAATTCATGGAGTTCATTTTTAGAGGAGTTGAAAAAGGGTCATATTCATATTAAGGAGAAAGTAGACTATTTGTCTTGGTCAATGGATAAGGTTGGGGGAACTATATAGCTAAACTAGGTTATATAGATTTGCATTATAAGGAAAGGTAGGACTCAAAGTAGTGGTGTTCTAAACTCTAGAATATAAGATCTCCCAAAAAACATATATCATATACATGTGGCTAGCTTTGAGAAATAGAGTACTAACTTGGGAACTTCTTCAGAAGAGACAGGTACAAGGGCCTGGTTATTGTATTTTATGTAAAAATTGTGAAGAAATCATCCTACATTTGGCCATATTTTATCCTTTTACTTGTCAAGTATGGTTGGAGATTAAAAATACTTATGGTCTTGGAAATGTTTGTTCTAGGGATAGTATAGAACATTGCCTACGGATCTAGTTCCAAAGGCGAGATCTCAAGGATCTCACCATTCTAGTACTTGTACTTTGGGGGATATGGCTATCTCATAATGAAATTTTGTTTGAAAATAGAATTACCCCTTCATTTCAGGTTTTTTCTCATGTTGCTACTATATTTCAAGTTCTAAAAAAGGATTCTAAAAGTCATATTACTCAATAAATGGGAGTCTTTCAAGTTAACAAGTCATTACCCTGCGGTTTCTTTGATAGGGATTGTTAAGAAAATTATCATAAAAGCAGTCGGGGGGGACTTTATTTCTATAGGAGAGACACTACTATAAGTTTAAGGCATGTTTGGGCATTGGAGATAATAATTATTTTGATCTTATGGCTCTTAGATCATTAGAGATGTTGACAAGTGAAAAAGGGCTCAATAGGTTGCAAATTTATGGTGATTCAATGCTTGTGATTAAGTGGATTAATGAGGATCAACATATTCAAGATATTACTCTCCATCCTCAAGCCATACAATAAAAGATAAATAAGTATTCATTTGAACTTATCACTTTTACTCACATATATAGAGAAGACAACATGTTGAGCTTATGCTTATACTGAGGGGGGGTGGGTGAAAAAGCATAAGATATTTTTTACTTTATTTAATCATTCATTTTATGAGAAACAATAATCATATGTCACAATGCATGGAGTTTTACATGGAAACCCAATCATAAAATTATCTTTATAAATGTCTGTAGTAACCAGCCTACTATTACAAAGATTGTAGGCACCAACCTACCAAAGACACCAATCTCCTTAACTAAGCACCAAATCAACAAGATGTAGGCACCAACCTACTGAAGACACCAATCTCCTCAACTAAGAACCAACTCAACAATATGTAGGCACCAACCTACTGGAGACACCAATCTCCTCAACTGAGTAGCAACTCAATAAGATATGTGTAGACACTAATCCAAGATATTCATACACAGATTAATTTTGACTTCACTTGTATGCTTCATTTCATAGACAATCCTTCAAACCCTAGAAATCCTCATAGCATCATTCCCATAATGTAATCACTGACAGCAACATTCGCTTACGGTAACATTCATTGATGGAAACATTCAATGACGAAAACATCCACTAACGACAACATCCGCTGACAGAAAATTCCAGTCACTGCAAAATCCACTCACAGTCATATCACAACCTCATAGCAATGCACACGGAAACATCACAAACTCATGGCAACATCACAACCTTATAGCATATCTTGAGAATAAGAAATAACTTAAGAGAATCCCTTATACTTCTATTGCACACCAGAAAGACACCCCAACACCTTTAGCACACCTCAAACTTGATATATTGTTTGGTTTCTCTAAAAATGTGAAAATACATCCTATATTTATAGTAATTTTGTCCCTGCTTTCCGAGCAGACCTGAGCCGACCTCAATTTTTTGGCTGGGTTGTCGAATGGGAAAATCCATATCTCCTCATTCCTAGGGAGTTAGAGGGACTTTCATATACCGTTGAAAAGGTCTCAGAATAATATTTCCAACCATATGCCTTTTTCTCTCATCTGATCTAGGTATGTAGGGTAAAAAATCCTTCAAATATGGGGTATCCAAATTGACCAAAAATAATACTTTCAACAATCTCCATCTTGCAATATTTATATTGGACATATGTAGGCTTGTAATATTTATATTGGACATCTTTTAGGATCCCCCTTGTCTTTGAAATCAATGACAACAATATTTCCAACACAATGTTGTAGCCGGCACATTATTGAAACAAGGTCTACTAAAGGATCTTAGGTTTCTACTAGTGGAAGAAGTTCTTGATGAATTTTCAATTAAAAATAGACTTAATATTTGATCAGACAAGTGCTTATATAATCAAATATTTTAAAAATTCATTGAATTGGTGGCGAAATATTATTTCTTTTTGGTACTTTTAGTCCTTTTATAATTTCGAAGTCTATAACTATAACTAAACATTTTGATGTGATTAGTAGTTTCTAAAGTGTAGGATGAAAAATGGTAGGCATATAGATAGTAGGGAAAAAATGGACTTGGGAAGTTATCGATTAATACTTTTTGTTGTATTTTGTGCTTTAACACATGAAGAATGTGTTCTATATTCTCTCCGGAATATAAAAAGTGATTTTTTCTTTAAAAAAAAGGTTTTACCACCTTCATAAATGTATCATTTTGTCCAAATATCCTTTCTTTTCTTTAGAGATTAATATATTTGATATCATCATTTATTATAGGAAATATGCAGAAAAATGAAAAGATGGAAAACTTTAGTTGCATTCCATGTCACACTCTAAAAGCCAATAAAAATGCTCTAAATTTAAAAAGAGGTGCATATTGTCTTTTGGAGGGAAAAACATGTTGATGTTTTTCCTTTTTTTTCACATATTTTTAAACATGTTGATGTTTTTCCCAATTTTTTTCACATATTTTTATTTATCTATGTGTTTACTAAAAATATTAAGTGTGGATATTAATTGGATGAAAAATTAAATTCTAAACCCAACCAATACCCACACTAAATAATTTGATTAAATTTACATAGAGATAAATAAATAAATAAATACATGAAAATGTTAGTTCTTTGTTTCAGTTTTGATGGGATTTTAAGAATATAAAGAAATATTATAAAATAAAATTGGCACAAAATAAATAATTTAGTATTTGAAGATAACTCCACATAAGATTTCCATATTCCAACAATAAATGTTTTCTAGTATTTGAAAGTGATTTCACACAAGACTTATGAAAACATGGTGGGATTTTTTAATTTTTTTTTAATGAGAAAGGTTCATTAAGAGGATGGGAAGTGTTAAATAATGATTAATTATTATTAAATTAGAATGTGACACTTGGATATGATCTATATAAATGTGTTTCTTTTTAACTTTATTAATTCATAGGTTTGACAGCATTATATTAAATATTATTGGTTAAAATTAAGAATTTGTTTTAGTTTAAAAAATATTCTGAAACTGATTATTGACCCTAAATTTACCCTAATGAAATTCTATAAGTGAAGGCCTCCTCTTACCATTTTAACAAGTTCAATTCATGCAAGGTTATGGTACTAGTTTTTTTTGCCTAGGTTTCAATCCCACTTGCTTTCATTCTTGATAGAATTTACTTCATTTTTGTTAATTCTTGTTATCACTTCACTTTCACTTCACTACCACCATAATTCCCATAGTGATGGAATAATCCTATAGATATTGTTATCTAAAAACATTACTATACTATCAATTGGGATTCATGAGTGGTTGTGTTGCCCAAATTTCCTCTCCATTGTCTATTGTTATTTCTTAGATGCATGATCATGCACTAAATTTTATGGTACTTTGTATTATTCTCATGACCACCATAATTTTGGATAGGTAAATTCACTACACTAGCATATAGGCTTAGAATTTCCCACTACAATGGTCCATCTACATATTTTTCCACCCCATATCACTTTGGGATCATCCCCATCGAATGTTGGTGTGATATGTTGAAATAATGTAACTGCAAAGAGTATTCTTATTATTATTGATATTTTATTTATAGGATCAATCCTCATTGTGGATTGATCATGTCAGATATTGTAATAGGACCAAATCCCCTTTTTTGGATTGGTCAACAGACAATTATAATAGGCAGAATAAGAAGTCGGCCCCAGCAGTTAATAAGAATACCCAGAAATATAATAAAGGTGGGTTTACCCACCCAGATGAAGAAGTCGGCCCTGCCAATGAAGAGACACTTCACACGTGCCAAAACTTGTATAAATAAAGGAGGCTAGCGCCTCATTTGAACACAACACACTTGCTCAGTTTGAGAGACAAGTTATGATCTGTTACCGGCAAAGGAGAGAGGGAGAAGAGTGGCGCATCTTTTGGAGAGGACTATATGTATTGGTTTGAGTTATCTCTTGACATTGTATTGACAATTTATGACAAGGAAGTTTTTGCTGGGTTTTCTTCCCCTAGAGGGTTTCCCATGATAAATGTTATGTCTCTTGTGAATGTGTATTTCTCAGTGATCTTGTTCTTACGTTGCTCTTATCTATTGAAATGCAAAGAACTATAATAATGGCATAAACATTAACATGGTATCAGATCCACCCTGAAGGAATCATATTTCCCAAGAAGAAAAACATCACTGTTACCATACCCAAAAATTAGGGTTTTTCAAAAGTGAATCTTTTCAGCTCCAAAACTACCTAGAAAGTTGCGCCCTCCCCCAAGGATCATTTTGGCACTTAGAGTGCACCTTTTCAGTGGCTAGATCTCCCGAAAAGTGAAACCCTAGTTTCACAAAGTACCAGAAAACTAGAAAACCAGAGTACCAGAAGTACCAGAGTACCAGAAGTACCAGAAAACCAGAAGCACCAGTCCAGAAATCCACAGATCAAGTTTGAGGGGGTAAAAGTTGGATTTTCGAAATTCTGACTACACCAGCATACTCGCCTCAGCCCAGCGCATCTATTCCCTAGATCAGAATTTCAAAACTTGTAGTTTGAAAAATTAGGGTTTCCTCATAAAACCCTAAGTTGCAGTTGCAATTTTAGAACCAGTTGCAGTCGTAAGACCAGTTGCAATCACCATTGAAGTTTTCTTAAGAGTTGGTAATGATTACCGCTGCTACCATATGGAGCCACTACCTGCAAATGTCATCAAAGGTATGTACTCACATATGTTTAATGGTTAAAACCTAAAGAGTATTTGCAGGAGAAGGGATCTCTTGCCATAGATTCAGAAGGATCTCAAGATCCAACACATTCATAGGAACGATGCAACCCAGGTGTGATTATTCTGATATACATCTATTTGTCATAACATTATATTGATCAGTGTTGCATGTTGAAGTTATGATCAAATTATTAAAAGGATTAAAAGTTGATCATAGAGCTTATCCTCTAACCTAACCTTCTGTCAAGATAGCGTATTGTCTTAGTACTGCAGACAGGTTGAAGAAAGCACTCGTCATCGTGAGTGAAGGAGACTTGGAAGAAAATAAAGCACTCATTCTTGAGGACAAGGCTCCAGGTTTGCTTAAATCAAGTTGATAAGATTCAAAGGTACACATGGAAAAATTGATGACTATAGTTGAGATAGCAGTCTTTGTAAAGTATTATACCTGATAGCATGTGAGCATATATAAGTAAATGCTTTGCCTGATACAACTAACATCTCCTCTAGGAGAAACCTCGTGTGTTAGTTCCAGGTTGCCATGTAAGAATGCTTGGTCACAACACTATAAGAGTGTTGACCTCATTTCGTATTGTATTTCTTACCTTTAATCTTTACTTCAGATAAATTATAAGTGATAGCTCTAAAGGAACTACTGGGATGATTTTTCATGCTATTGCTTTATATTATCAGAGGGATATTACTCTTGCTTGTTGTTTTGTTGACCTTGCTCCAGGTCACATGTAATAACCCTAAGGAAGCTATGGTGAAGGTTGCAGAAGGCAACGTGATAAAGAAGAGACCATAGATGAAGCAATCATCATTGGAAGAGAAGAAGGTAGCTTGCATAAGCTAAAGGGTCACTCAGAAGATGCCATGACCCACGCCATTGAAGAATCTTGGCATAGAATATTAGCTCACTTCAACTACAAGGCGCTACCATACATATGCAAAGCTGTCACAGGTTTACCAGAACTCAAGGTTGATCAAGAAGGCATATGCAATGGATGTGCACAAGGGAAGAATATCAAGAACCCTTTTTCCGAAGCGGGATAGCAAGACAGAAGGAGTCCTAGAGCTCATTCATTCAGATGTGTGTGGCCCAATGCCATCTTCCTCCATTAGTGGAACGATGTAGTTGAACGGAAGAACAGAATCATGCTAGAAGCTGTGAAGATAAAGATCTTTCTATGTGCTTATGGGCAGAAGCAGCAATGGCAGTTTTTTATGTGCAGAACCGATTATCCCATAGCCCACTTGGGCTCAAGACACCGGAAGAGATTTTCATCGGAAATAAGCCAGAGGTAAGCCATCTCAAAAATATTTGGATGTCCAGTGTTTATTCATATACCTAGAGAAAAGAGACACAAGTTGGACCCTTCAGGAAAGAAGGGAATATCTGTGGGATTCCATGAGGTCTCCAAGGCCTTCAAAATATATATATCGGATCAACATTACATTGAGATCAGTAGGGATGTGACCTTTGATGAAGATGCAGTGCTCAAGAAATCTAAAATATGCCTGCTTGAAGAGGTATGTGAAGAGGAACCCGTAATCACCAATACTGCTATGAGGGAGGTTCCTAAGAGATGTAGAACCTGATGAGAAACTTCTAGAAGACCATGACATAGTAAAAGTGAAAGAACCTCCTCAGATGACGATCCTCCATAAAAGAAAGTTAGCTTGGGCTAGAGAGCTTATTCAAGATGGAGAGAAGTACGATGTTCCCCAAGGAACTACGAGACAGGTGAAAAGACCAAAGCCATTCTCCAGTTACATGGCTTTGATGTGTGATATCCTAGATGATAAGCCTACCTGCTTTGAAGAAGCCATTCAGAGAAAAGAATGGGCAGATGCCATGACAGAGGAATACCAATCCATAATGAAGAACGAAGTATGGGAAATAGTTCCCAGACCGAAAGAATAAAGATGGGGTATCCTACAAATCTCTCTTCAAAATAAAACATGTTGTTGATGGAAGTATTGAGAAGTATAAAGCAAGATTTGTCGCTCGTGGCTTTTCCCAGAAGGAAGGCATTAACTATGAAGAGACATTCGCTCATATGGCTAGATACACTTCGATCAAGACCATCATAGCTCTTGCAGCTAAGATGAAGTGGAATTTGTACCAGATGGACATGAAGACAGCTTTCCTAAATGGTGTCATCGAAGAGGAAGTGTATATAGAGCAACCTCAATAATTTGAGGTTGAAGACAAGAAGTCTCATGTCTGCAGATTGAAGAAAGCCTTATACGGATTGAAGCAAGCTCCCAGAGCTTGGTATGGCCGTATAGACAGTTTCTTGACGAGCTTAGGCTTTACCAAGAGTAAAGCAGACTCAAATATCTACTTCAAAATTATGGATAATGAGCCAGTAATCTTACTGCTATATGTGGATGACTTATTCTTAACTCGAGAAGAAAATCTCATCGTTGAATGTAAAAAGAGACTTGCCGCAGAATTTGAAATGAAAGACCTTGGCCTAATGCATTATTTCTTAGGTCTTGAGGTATGGCAGAGTCCATAAAGGATCTTCCTTAACTAAGGGAAGTACATAGTCGAAATCTTAAAGATATTCGACATGCTAGAATGTAAGTCCATGAATACACCCATGGAAACAAAGCTGAAGTTGTTGGTCGATACTTTGTCAGACTTGATAGATTCCACACTGTACAGACAGATTATTGGATCGTTGATGTACCTGATGAACACCAGACCAGACATTTGTTTTGCAGTGAACACCTTGAGTCATTTTCTGGTAGAGCCCAGACGTGTTCACCTAATGGCTGCAAAACATGTGATGAGGTACCTTAAAGGTACAATGGATTATGGTCTCAACTATGATGGAGATCATGAATTCAGATTGAGTGGATACACTGATTCAGAATGGGCAGGAAGCGTTGCTGACATATGTAGGCTTGTAATATTTATATTGGACATCTTTTAGGATCCCCCTTGTCTTTGAAATCAATGACAACAATATTTCCAACACAATGCTGTAGCCGACACATTATTGAAACAAGGTCTACTAAAGGATCTTAGGTTTATACTAGTGGAAGAAGTTCTTGATGGATTTTCAACTAAAAATAGACTTAATATTTGATCAGACAAGTGCTTATATAATCAAATATTTTAAAAATTCATTGAATCAGTGGTGAAATATTATTTCTTTTCGGTACTTTTGGTCCTTTTATAATTTCGAAGTATATAACTATAACTAAACATTTTGATGTGATTAGTAGTTTCTAAAGTGTAGGATGAAAAATGGTAAGCATATAGATAGTAGGGAAAAAATGGACTTGGGAAGTTATCGATTAATACTTTTTGTTGTATTTTGTGCTTTAACACATGAAGAATGTGTTCTATATTCTCTCTTGAATATAAAAAGTGATTTTTTCTATAAAAAAAAGGTTTTACCACCTTCATAAATGTATCATTTTGTCCATATATCCTTTTTTTTCTTTAGAGATTAATATATTTGATATCATCATTTATTATAGGAAATATGTAGAAAAATGAAAAGATGGAAAACTTTAGTTGCATTCCATGTCACACTCTAAAAACCAATAAAAATGCTCCAAATTTAAAAAGAGGTGCATATTGTCTTTTGGAGGGAAAAATATGTTGATGTTTTTCCCTAATTTTTTCACATATTTTTAAACATGTTGATATTTTTCCCTATTTTTTTCACATATTTTTATTTATCTATGTGTAGGTTTACTAAAAGTATTAAGTATGGATATTAATGGGATGAAAAATTAAATTCTAAACCCAACAAATACCCACACTAAATACTTTAATACCCACACTAAATACTTTGATTAAATTTACATAAAGATAAATAAATAAATAAATACATGAAAATGTTAGTTCTTTGTTTCAGTTTTGATGGGATTTTAAGAATATAAAAAAATATTATAAAATAAAATTGGCACAAAATAAATAATTTAGTATTTGAAGATAACTCCACATAAGATTTCCATATTTCAACAATAAATGTTTTCTAGTATTTGAAGGTGATTTCACACAAGACTTATTAAAACATGGTGGGATTTTTTAATTTTTTTTTAATGAGAAAGGTTCATTAAGAGGATGGGAAGTGTTAAATAATGATTAATTATTATTGAATTAGAATGTGACACTTGGATATGATCTATATAAATGTATTTTTTTTTAACTTTATTAATTCATAGGTTTGACATCATTATATTAAATATTATTGGTTAAAATTAAGAATTTGTTTTAGTTTAAAAAATATTTCGAAACTGATTATTGACCCCAAATTTACCTTAATGAAATTCTATAAGTGAAGGCCTCCTCTTACCATTTTAACAAGTTCAATTCATGCTAGGTTATGGTACTAGTTTTGTTTGCCTAGGTTTCAATCCCACTTGCTTTCATTCTTGATAGAATTTACTTCATTTTTGTTAATTCTTGTTATCACTTCACTTCCACTTCACTACCACCATAATTCCCATAGTGATGGAATAATCCTATAGATATTGTTATCTAAAAACATTACTATACTATCAATTGGGATTCATGAGTGGTTGTGTTGCCCAAATTTCCTCTCCATTGTCTGTTGTTATTTCTTGGATGCATGATCATGCACTAAATTTTATGGTACTTTGTATTATTCTCATGACCACCATCATTTTGGATAGGTAAATTCACTACACTAGCATATAGGCTTAGAATTTCCCACTACAATGGTCAATCTACATATTTTTCCACCCCGTATCACTTTGGGATCATCCCCGTCGAATGTTGGTGTGATATGTTGAAATAATGTAACTGCAAAGAGTATTCTTATTATTATTGTTATTTTATTTATAGGATCAATCCCCATTGTGGATTGATCATGTCGGATATTGTAATAGGACCAAATCCCCTTTTGCGGATTGGTCAACAGACAATTATAATAGGCAGAATAAGAAGTCTGCCCCAGCAGTTAATAAGAAGACCCAGAAATATAATAAAGGTGGGTTTACCCACCCAAATGAAGAAGTCAGCCCTGCCAGTGAAGAGACACGTCACACGTGCCAGAACTTGTATAAATAAAGGAGGTTAGTGCCTCATTTGAACACAACACACTTGCTCAGTTTGAGAGACAAGTTATGATCTGTTACTGGCAAAGGAGAGAGGGAGAAGAGTGGTGCATCTTTTGGAGAGGACTATCTGTATTGGTTTGAGTTATCTCTTGACATTGTATTGACAATTTATGATAAGGAAGTTTTTGTTGGGTTTTCTTCCCCTAGAGGGTTTCCCAGGATAAATGTTGTGTCTCTTGTGAATGTGTATTTCTCAGTTATCTTGTTCTTACGTTGCTCTTATCTATTGAAATGAAAATAACTATAATAATTTCATAAACATTAACATGATAACCCATTCTTCTTCTTTATTTGTGCATATGTCCAATGAGAAAACTCCAACTTTCATGAGTTTCCCTAGTTTAGCACTTTTTTCATTCTGACACCCATTCATGTTATTCCCATTATGATCAATAATATTTGTACTCCATTCTTGTACCAAGAATCTCATGCTTCATTCTTATCATTTGTTTCCATCTATCTATGGACTCACATGTTATTACAATTTGGTTTATTGTTGACATCGTCATATTAAATATACCCCACTAGTGTTGTTGAACCCATTATTTCACCTCATTTGCATGTCAAAGATATATCTACATGTAGGCCCCCATCAACCACCCTTTCCAAGGATACATACCTATATTCCCACCTTAATTGACACACATCTTCACTCACATTCCCTACCCATCATTTAGAACCACTTATATATATATATATATATATATATACCACTAGTGTTGTTGAACCCATTATTTCACCTCATTCACATGTAAAAATACCTCCACATGTAGGCCAACATCAAACACCCTTTCCAAGGAGACATACCTATATTCCCACCCTAATTGACATGCATCTTCACTCACATTCCCTACCCATAATTTAGAACCACTTAGATACATTTGGAACTTGTGGGTGGGGAATATGAGTGAAGATGTGTGTCAATTAGTGTGGAAATATAGGTATGTCTCCTTGTAAAGGGTGGTTAATGGGGGCCTACATGTAGAGGAATATTTAACATGTGAATGAGGTGAAATAATGGGTTGAGGCATTTTGTGTTTTTGTGTTATATATATATATAAACACAAAATTCCAAAAACATCAAAAAAAATTCAAAACACCAAAAAGGGAGAAGGAAACTAAATTTTTTGTATGGACACCAAAGTTTTGCACCATACCACATATCTTCATCAACATAAGTAGATATTAGTGTCTCCCTTATTCAGAGCATCATTATTGTGTCACCTCGTCCTATCTAGTTTTAGGCCCCATTTGGATTTGAGACCCATCTTGCATGATCCATCTTAATTTTCCATCATGGCCTTGAATTTCTCGCAGCTCATCCTTTTGATTTTTTCACATGGTCATTGAGCCACACTCATGCATTCAATATGCCCTTGTCTTTTTCTATCCCCAGTATACCCTTAGAATTAATTGCCTCCCACCCTTCATAATGACATCTAATTACATTATCTCATTATAGTTAATGGTCATTTTCTAGGTGAACCATCATTTATTCTACATTCAAGGGAAGTATTGTTTTGGATACCCTTCATGGCATCATCCCATTGTGTCAAGCCCAAGTCCTTATTAATTGTTAATGTCCATTATGCCTCATCTTGGTTTACATTGAATCACCATTATCCTTTTTCCAATAGATCTAGTGCTATCGACCACAACACAATTTCTCCAGGGGTTTGATTTAGGGGGCCAATACCTTGGTTGTTTCTTTGTGGAAATTTCAAAAATTTTAAATTTTAAACACTTCAAAAATTCCACCTTATTTACTCTAGGTTCCCCAAATCAATTTCATTGAACTTTTGGTCTTATGGTTGAATCTTAAATATAAATTACAACTACAATATACTTCACTTGTGTTCAACCAAATCACTATGAAAGCTCAAGAAAATAGATGCTAAAAATATGTACTTGAAGGGTGATTAAGGGATTTTTCCCCTGTGATTGTGGGTCGTAATCACAGCAAAGCAAGACCAAGTGAAAAAGATAATTGTCTCCCCACGGTGACAAACACACAAAAACCAAATAAAATAACTACTTTATTTAGGAGAATGTAGGGATAGAGAAGAGAATAGATGGTGCACTTTATTCTCTCGTTTGATGTCGATCCTCACTCTAATTCACTGAAGAACCCCTGATCTTCCGCTGGAATTGACCTACAAGACAAATCCACAACTAGGGTTGTGACAAAAGTAGTTATACAATTATAAACATGTGCATATAATATGTCATATGCAAAGTAAGCATACAAATAAATGTACAATAAAGACAAATTTTGGGGAAAACGAGCTCTTTTATTACCAACAAGTAGGAAAGGTAAGTTACAACTTTGTCCAACCTGAGGCACCGTCTTGAAGCCAATTGTTTGGGTTCCTTCGGGAATATTCAAGCATCAACTCAACCAATAAAGACTTATCTCAATGACTCATATAGGGATAAGGAGACACCCTATAGTCATATAAAGGAGAAAGAAGCTCTGGGAAAGGAGTTTCTAGATTAAAGGGGATGTTGCTCAGAGAAAATAGGGAAAGGAGGCTCGCTAGATGCTGGCAGCATAACTTTTCCCTAATGGACTTGTCCCCTCCTTAGCCCTCAATTATTGTTTTATATCTTCCCAAAGAGGTTTGGGGAGTTGGATTTTGTTGAGTATGAGCAAGGTTCATTGGGAAATGAGCCCAACCGAAAAACCCGCCTGAAAACACTGAATTATTTTATTTTTCATTGAAAATTAGGGCATATGCGGGTTGCAGTGAGGAAAGGTGTGGATGTCCACGTGTTTCACTAGGGAAACCCGTAGATATGCTCTTGAAGAATTTTTTTTAGATAATTTTGGAGGTGACTTTTAGGGGAAATTCTAGCAAGCATTGGGAAAGGGTAAGGCCATGGCACCAAAGCATGAGTGTGGAATTTTGTGCTATAACAGGTGCCCCCTAATGTGTGAGGTCAGAAGGGTAAAATGATGGCCGAAATAAATTATGAACTCTGAGAGGAGAAGATGCATCGTAGTATCCATAGATGTTCCTGAACAAGTGATTAAAAAATCAATAATCGTTAGCAAAGATCAAGCAAGAGTTTAGTTTCCCAAGTCGGGCATACCCATGCTCAGGAGTGATAAAGCATGGCCACCAAATAAAATACATTGTGTATCCATCGTACATATGAAAGTATGACTAATTTCCATGGCCATGAACAATACACAGTGGATCCATGTGATAAATATGAGTAGCAAGCATGGCCATGAAGAAGACATAGTGTATCCATGTCAAAATATATCATAGCCACGAATAAGACATAGTGGATCCATGTCAAAGTAGATCATAGCCACGAATAGATACACAGTGGACCTATGTCTCAAAATATAGAACAAAGGACATGTGGAACCAAAAGAATGAACAAGTTGATCCTCTACAAGTACCAATGTCTATGAGGTGGCACCATATGAGTCAGGAAGGAGCACAAAAGAGGTGGTGCCTGTACTTCACTTGAAGTCTTAAAAATGATCCGGCGTGGTACAAGTCTACACTATGTGAATAGATGAGCCGATGTCAAACACAGTGAGACATCGTTTGATTACCAATCGTTAATGTATACCATTAACAAATGTGAGACAACCCACCGATAATGATGAGGTACCATGGTACTATCTAACAAGTGTGAATAAATTATTTGGAGTTGAACACCTAGTAGAAACTATCAAGTAGTGGACATTGATGTATTCCCATTTTCAATAGCAAGGGACCCTGCCACTGATGACTGCAATCCCCAAGGTACCAAACATAACTCTAGATCCCTCTCCCAAAGAAATATGTGTCGAAGTTGATGGGAGGTAATCTGTTGGAAGGAAGGCATTAAGGCATCCTTCATCATCCAGCATGAGGGGTGGTGGAACACCAAATATTTGGAAGAGATCGGATGAAGAGACCGATACTTGTTATGATGAGACTTGACTTGGGAAGGTCGACTTGCAAGGTCACAAGCTAACTGCAAAATGGTTGACACATGTTGAAAACGTTTCCTTGAACATAAGCACAACACATTATGTGACCTGGGTAGCATGAGTATAAACTAGGATACATTTGTGATGCAGGAGGCATCAACAAACACTCCATATAGTTGGAATTATAACCAACCGGAGACGAAAAAACTCAAAGTGAGAAAAAATCTCCTAAATCTAGACTAACCCAAAATGATGATATATTGACTCAATATTGTGCTTTGTTCAAGGGCGACAAGACTGTTTCCAACAAAAGAGATAGGTGTTTTCCCATTCTTTTTGGTTTTTTTATTTTTTTGTCTTTTTCATGTTATAGAAACTTGAAAATGAATAAAAGAATACCTATTGTACAGTGGAGGGAACGAGTGTCGTGGACAAGCAAACTAGTTCTAGAGCGCAAGGAACATACCTATGCTAAATGCAAGGAAGCATGTGTAGGATAAGGACACTCGGGGAATGTTCCCTCCGGGGATAAGGTATCAAGTAACAAAGGCATAAAATATAAGGCTAGGAACTTATAGGAATTCATAATCAAATGGTTCAATGAGAGCATGTTGAAGCCAGCATTAGGCCTAAAAGCACGAGCAGTCAATATGCAGATCCAGTTACGATGCAACTTTGGAAAGTACAACTCTCCATAATGGTATTTTTCGTAAGTTTAGTCTACAAGTCCTAAAAAATAATAAAAGTGTACCAAGGACAACTCTTCTGGTCACTGGGGATAGAGTATTCATTTTTCGTGCATAGTCTAAACGGTCCAGAATAGGGTTAAACTTATACCAAAAGGATGCCTCTTCAAAACCTTTTTAACAAGTGTGACAAACACATGATCACTCGGCTATCTTTTTAATTTTAAGGAGTTTGAAAAGAGATTAACTATGGACTCCCTCTTCCTTTTTCATAAAGTTAGTCCCCTAAGCCTGAAAAAGCATAAAACATAACTTAGGAGAACTCTTCTATCCCATAGACTAGAGTGTACCTTTTTCGTAAGTAGTCTTGTCCAGTTCAAAAAAGGGGTAAACTTACACTGGACAGATTTTCCTTCAGGTCCATTAACGAGTGTACAAGGAAAAACATCACTCAGCAATATTTTAAATTTTGAAGAGTCTTAAAAGAGATTAACTACGAACTCCATAAGATAGGGGTCCCACAGGAAAAAGGTCAGAACAAGAAAGAGTAAGAAGTATAAAATTGAAACGCAAACTCATGGCGGGACTAAACCAGGACCTCCAAGCCTAAAGACAAACTTGTAGCATGAGTTCTAGAAAACAAAAGGATTATATATTAGAGCACCCATGGAAGATAGGATCTACCATCAATTGAATTATGTTTTGAAGCAAGGATAAAGGTTTCATCACTCATTAATGGGGTTGACGCTAGGTTGGAACGGTAAAGGTAACTAATAATGCAAAGTTTTGAGTGGAAATGCATCCTAACCTAAATGTCGATTAAAAATACATTACCTTCCCAGAGTCTTGAAAAATAATCATTCAATCAATGATAAGTGTACCGAAGAGAAATTCCTAAGACCTGCAAAAACGATGATAATGCTACAAAAAATTGGTCATTAGTTGCAAATTTTGAGAAAATCAAGAAACTTTAGAAAGTGGGTTTTCAAAATTTTAATAAAATTTGTTGTAATTACCCAATTACTATTCTATTTTTACCATTTCACCCAAAGAATTACCAAATTGACCAAACCCTTGGAGATAAAAATCGTGAAAACATGGAGCTTGCAACAACTCCACCACTTTCCACCCCCAAAAAGTAAGTAAATCATCATTGTCTTGCATTTCAATTCATCCTTCTATCATTTTTTTCAAAATTTCTCACTTAAAGTTTCTTTTAAAAATCTATGTTTGCGTATACACTGGCTGCCTTAAGGAAACCTGTGGATGTTCGTAATTGGTGGAAACACCAGTTGTGGATATCCGCGACTGTTCTAAAGAAAAGGTGTGGATGCGCATAAATGAATTTGAAAAATAAAAACTAACTCAAAAACTCTCTGGAAAAATGATAGGATGTCCATCCTCTAGAGAGAATGTGAACATGAGGAGGTGGATCGAGCGGTGTTTGATAATGATGAGTCCAAGCAAGCCCTACGTGCTTGCGGCATGTACAATTTTTTTCAAGTTGGCAACATGTTTTCCCAAAGGAGATTATTGAATCTCCTAATTAACTACTGGAACACGGATGCAGAGGAATTTATGCTTGCCAGACAGTATTTGACCATCTCGATCGAAGATATTTAATTCATTACTGGCTTATCGAGGAGAGGGGAAGTACCAAACCTCCAATATCAGGGAGGAGGTCGGAGCATCAATGATTTTATTGATGAGTATTGCATTGTTGGCACTGAGAAGAGTGGATCGCAAGTGCCAATTAAACAAATAACCAACTTAAGCCTCCAAGTCATTCTCTTCACCTTGGTTCGGATCGTGGGATCCAACTCTTTAAACTTGGAATCGGGGGAAAAGATGCATTATGGGGTTGAATTCCTACACCCTACGATGTATGACTTGAGTACCACTATGTTGAAAAACATGAAGGCACAACCAATAGACTGCAAGCTTAGGAAAGAAAATAACTTATGCTTCGTGAGTGTCATGTGTATTTTATTTTTTGAGCAGGTTCCCATGTTGAGCCCGCATACACATATACGAGGACACTTGCGACCATGGCCAACCATGGTCCATTGGACCGATCTTATATCTCCTTTAGGAGGTGGAAAAATTTCCAACCCCTTCGATGACTACTTATTTGGTTGGTGGGAGCGACAAACTCCATTTATCGAGGATTACCCATATGTAGGTAACGACTTCACCAACGATATGGATGTCATCATCCTTTCCGGAGACGAGCTTCGGGACATAGGTAACCTTTCATTTTTGTGTTATTTAATTTTTAAATTTTAGAAAAATATATTTTTGTGAGAACCAAAATACTGACAAGTACTTTTCCTTATATGCGGACAAAGCACTCGTGAAACCGGCTAACATCCTGTGACATAGTCAGCGTAGAAAAGAGGAGGAAGGATCGAGTGACTATGCGGCTAGGACTTTGCACAGTGTGGGATGGAATTTTGAGGCTCTTATGTGCAATGTACCTATGGATACTATTGAAGACCTCCTCGTCGGCATGCAACGACATGTTGTAGGAGTACCTAGGTCATGGGCCCGATTGTCCCGGCATTTGGCCAACATCGTAGTTTGTTATGAGAGGGTGCACCAGCCTCATGCCTATGCATACTATGTTCTCATAGCACAATTTTGTACTTGTATACTATTATATGAATTCCAAGGGCTAGGAGGCTTCGTACTTTGTACTTTGATAGATTTCATTTTGATATATATATTATTTTTTGTGCGTTATAGAAATTTTGTGTTTTTACTTTGCAAAAGTATATATACATGTGTTTGTGTGTGCTTTAGTTTATTGATGATACACGTGCCAATATAACACATAATTATCATAAGCATCAGTGAACTCATTAGCTCTCCTAGGAACATGCTCATAAGTAATGAACTCAAAAGAACGTTCCAGAAGACGTACCCTAAGAAAAAACCATAATAACACTGGATCTCGAACTCGATATACACCATTAAACTGTAAAACTACCAATTGTGAATCCATGAACAAATGAAGGTGATAAATACCATAAGACAATGCATCTCATAAAATCTCGATGACAACGCTATATTCGATAAAAAAATTAGTATTTTCCTCGAGATACGCACCTCCAGTGAACACTAACTCTCTATAAGGAGAATAAACCACCCATGCAACAGATGTTAGGTGTTGAGTATGGTGATTGGCACCATCAACGAATCCGAAGTAAATCAACGACTCCTCGGGCATCTACAACACAGCAGAAGCACATCAATCACTAACGCAAAAAAAAAAAAAAAATGTAAACAAAGCTACGTACAATATAGACACTAAAATACAAGAGCACTAATGCTCCAACCCTCAGGGCTACACATATTACTTCTTTAATTAGATCCCATTTATGGGCTCTGAAAGCACATTTCCTTCAAAATCAGCATGCTCGTAGGATCCTTTCTATAAAACATGTTTCATGACATAAGGTCCAAACCACAGAGGGTTGAACTTTCCTGCCCCCAAGACATCCTTGTCCTAGTCATAGACCAACAAAATATATCCCTCGGAGAAAACCCTAGAATAGACAGACTTATCATACTAGGACTTGACTCATTTCTTATGTGCTTAGTTCACTAAATCTACATCTTGACATTGCTCATCGAGATGTTCAAGATAAATTAGGCGTTCTTCAAGCTTAGTCGTGTCTAGAAGGAGCTCGACTGTTATTTTGAGTGAAGGAACTTCACATTCAATAGGAAAAAATTCTTCCACTCTATGAATATTTGGAAAGGTGAGAAGCCAGTAGCAATTTTGACTGAGGTTCTATAAGCCCATAAGGTTGGGTAAACCATCAAGTTCCATTTGGTCTAGGTTGAATTCAGCGTTCTTCTTAAAATCATTTTTAATGATTTGTTCACGGCTTCAACCTGACCATTATCCTGGGATAGCAAGGAGATGAGTGTTCCTACCTAAACCCTGGTTTCGATGCTAGTTCTGACATCATGTGGTTTTGAAAGTGACTGCCATGGTCAGTGACAATCTCTCTCGAAACCCTGAACCTAGTGATTACCCGATTGAAAATGAAGAGTGTTGGTGTCTCTCCATCATTAGAAAAAGTTGGCATAGCCTCGGCCCACTTAGTAAAGTAGTCGACGGCTACAATAATATAATGATTCCCCTAGCCGAATCTAGGTGGCATGTCATGAAATAGACCCCCCACTTGGTGAAGGGGCTAACAGTGATGACGGGAAACATTGAAGCAGGATGTGCATGTATTTTCTTAGTGAAAATTTGGCATGGATGACATTTTTTGACTGCTTCAATGCAATCTTTGAAAATCATGGGCCAAAAGTATCCTATGCACAAAACATTTTGGGTTGTTTCCAACCCAGATAAGTGACCACCACATGCTCCACTATGGCAATCATTTAAAACAACCACTACTTCTTCGAGATTTAAGTAACACCTAAGGATCAAGTCCACCCCTCGCTGATACAAAGTGTCAGCGATAACGAGGTAGTTTTTGTCCATATGGCAGATCCGTCGTCGCTCGTCTCTCAAGCAGTTTGGAGGGAACTTCAGAGTTTGGAGATATATAAGGATATCTCCATACCACGGATCGGATGAAGAGATGAGGAAAATGTTCTCATCCAGAAATGAGTCTATTGTTTTGTTTTCCTCGTTCTCTTCTGGAAACTCTCACATCAAATCATCAAAAACTAAAGACTTTGCAGACGCAAATTCCAAGTCGAAATCTTGAAGCACAACAATTCACTTGTTGTACTTCCCACCAACAATTATCCCCGTCAAAATATATTAAAATGGATTGAACTCAGCGATGACGGTTGTCTTTTGTAACAGAATGTAATGTTAGAGTCGTTGGATAGCATGAAAATATGCCAGCGCTAGTTTCTCCACAAGTGAATACCTAATTTCAGGACCCATGTGAGCATGGCTCAAGTAATATATGACATGCTCTTGGAGCTCATCATCCTCCTAAACTAGAACCATGCCGATAGAAGACTTTGTTTCTACCAAATACAAAAAATAGTCTTGATTGTAATTTGGGGGACTCAACAATGGAGTAGAATCCAATGCCTTCTGCAAAGCATCAAAAGAAATTTGTGCAGCATCGTCCCAACAAAATGGGACCCCTTTCTATAAAATGCGCATAAATCCCTTCATTATGTTAGCATATTTCGGAACAAAATACTTGATCAAATTTGTCTTTCCTTGTAGGATCTGAAGTTGTATGATAGTGCACGGGGGAGGCAACTGAGTGATTGAATCAAACTTCAAAGGATCAACCATGATCCCATTTTTCGAAATGATGAATCCCAAAATATGACCAGAGTTCACATAAAAAATGCACTTGTGTGGATTCAATCGGATCCTATAGAAACGACAACGTTCGAAAAATAAGCGTAGGTGTAAGAGATGTTGGGATCTCTTGCGCGAGTGAGTTGTGAGATCGTCTAAATATGCCTCCACTATTTTCTTCAAGTCGTGAAAGGAAAACATCATGGCTCGTTGGAATGTTGCACCATCATTTTTAAGACCAAATGGCATTTTCCTGTAAGAAAACGTACCCCAAGGACATATAAAGGTCATATTTTGTTGGTCTTTCGGATGAATTTCAATTTGGTTGTAGCCGAAAAAACCATCCATAAACGAGAAAATATTGCTCCCCTCACACTCATCCAAGATCTAATCAATTAATGTTGTGGGGAAGTTATCCTTAGGACATGATTATGCCCTGCTTATTATCAACAGGAATAGGGTTGGAGACCCATTCAGTAAGAGGAACATGGTAGATGAAGCCTACATTGAGCAGATTTTCAACTTTATCCTTTATTATCACCGCCTTTCTTGGGTTCACAGGTCTCAAATTCTAACGAATTGGTTTTACATTTTCATAGGTTCAAATCTCATGTTGAACTATTCGAGGATCAATGTCGAGCATTTTCCTGCAAGACCATGTGAACACATCTTGAAACTCCTTAAAGAGTGTCGTATATTGAGTGATCTCGTCTTATGAGAATTCTACTCCTATAAAGACATTTTTGACAACTTCAAGATTTCTATAAACGTTAATTGGGATCATTTTTTATATGTTAGCCATGTTTCCCTAGACATAGAAACCATATCTAGCCAAAGGATTGACCACTCCATCAACACTTCCAACCACGACTAACTTGAACTCTCCACTCTCAACTCGAATGAGTTCAGGAAGGAAAAAGGATCTATGATGTCAATCCTCCCATGGCCTTTCATCTCCGATCATCGCCTCAATAAATACTTTGTCTGGAGGCAATATGGTCTCTAAACAGTATTGATATTTCGAAGATTTTTTAGCCTAGATAGGCTCAGGAAAGATAGCATCCTCCTTTGTAACCGTTGGATTATGATCTGGGTATGTTATGACCTACTGAATGGTTCAATAATATAGCTCAGCATTAGACAAATTTTTGGCCATCCCATAATGAACTCGACCATCGACCACACTAGATGGTGAGGGAAGGGTCCATGGGTCTTTTATATACGACATCCTAAATGAACTGACCCTATTAACCGGAGTAGCACGAACATAGGAAATCGGTGCAGGGATATCAAAATATCCCATGATCAAAGGGTGCATCCCATAATCGATGCTCTCAATGGTCACCTGATAGTTTTCAATCCAAGGTAAAGTGGACCCAGGATTGGCTATCGCATTAGAAAGGTTGGACACCACTTGATTGATAGTCACAATCCTTCCCTCATGGGGAAAGCATATAATCTAAAAAATTGTCGAAACGAAAACCATCGTGGAATATGTCCAGCTTCTTCCTAAAAAGAGATTATAGTTGAGCGATGCATCGACTACCTCAACCTCAACGCAAATATACTTTCCCCCTAGTGTAAATGGACACAAAGGAATCAAATCATGTGGTCGAAACAAACGTTTTTCGAAAGAAATCAAGAGTGTAGAGGAAGGGGTAAGTTCAGGAGAACCAATGGCTTTCCAACTTAACAAAGACATCACACACTTGGAAGCTCCTTCATCAATGATGGTCCTATTTTCTAAGAGATTGTTGCAAACAACCCCAATATGTAATGCCACGTGATATGGAAGGTGTGGTTGCACATCAGTAGCATCAGACTTGATAACGAGTTGACTAGCAGAGTCTACATCTCCTATGGTAGATAGCAACACAGTACGTTGTGAGGGGAAACTTTGGAGAACCTCCAAAGAAGACATAGCACAAGGCGTTTGAGCCAAGTCTTCCACAACTGAATAATTGGGAGCAACTCGTGCATTAGGGTTATGCACCATCCTTTCACAAATTCCCTTCAGTATGCATGGCGATGCTCCTTTCTCATGCCTCTCTATGTGGAGGGGGGCCTGATCCTCTAAAATTTTCTTCCCTTTCTTCGTCGACTCGAGGTTATCATATTTCTTATTTATCATAGACAAGTCTACCTCTTATTTTATCTTCGAGGTGTTAAGAAGTTCTACGACTACTTTATATCCATTAGAGGGGGGACACTCGAAGTGCCCCCTTGTGGGTTGAATTTAGAAGATCCAACTTCCAAGTTATGCCCTTGCGGAAAATGGTTTTACAATACAGCAGGTTGTTTTTATTGATTCAACTTGATAAGTCGTTGGGCTTCTTCCATTTGCAGACATTGGTGAATAAGGTAATCATCGTCACAAAGCTTACAAGGAAATTTCACTTTCCTCTTCTCATCCTTTTTCCCTTCATCATTTTTATCCAAATTCTTGTTATTACCCCCACCACCTTTCTTACCCTTTCCTTTTCGCTTATATCCAGGTTGTTGAGGACCCTTTGAATTCTTCATTTTCACTGAATGTACATCGGAAAACTGGGTGTCAGGGGTGGTCGAGCCAATGGTTGGACCAGTCGCAGGTTGTTGAATGGAATTTTTTTGCATCTGACTAATGGTCAAGTTTATGGATTTTGTTTGTACAGAACCCACTATACCACCGGCATGTAGCTTGGTCTTGGGATTTTCCAAGTTAGGGATTGAACATGGCAAATTCAACATAATATCATAGAGCATGCATGACTGAGAGTATATAATCTCTAACTGTTACACACTGAAGATTGCTTATTCCTATGAAAACACTCCCTACGTTGCAACGTATTTCGAGATATATGGGAGTAAGGATTTCAGGAACCATTCGAGGAGGAACTCCAGTGGGACCTACCTGAGAAAAATTGTTTTCCTTGGGAAACATGTCACATTTTTTCCTCATTTTTTATGTTGCCTCGATTTTCTTGTCCATTGTTGGGCGGTTTTTCGACACATGGTTTTTGTCGATGGTTTTCTATTTTTGGTTAAGGAATTATGGTTTTTGACTAATCCAGGTCATTGGATTAGGGTTTTGGATGTCGATGGCTCCTATATGTATATTTTATTGTAAACAATGTATCACTATGAATGAATATAGAATACGTTGGTTTTCCTGGTTTGGGTTTCCGGGGGAAAAATATCTATGTAATGTGTGTATTTTCCATTCTATATTTTCTTTTCTTTTATTGAAAATTTGTTTACAGTAAAATATTGTACTAGGTTAAAATCTACATTTGGTATCAGATCTTTGTTGGCTTCAGGGGGGGACGCCTTTGTGGTCAAGGGTTTGGCTCAAGACTGTGATAAGCCTTGTTAGAGTGAGAGATCTATGGTATTGATTTTTTAGGTGAAAAGAAATGGAAAGCATTTCGAAAATGAAGATCGAGAAGTTAAATGGGAAAAGTTTTAAGCTATGGAAGCTCAAGATGGAAGATATGTTGGTGAACATAGATAAGTGGATAGTGGTGGATCCATGTACTACACCTACAGGAACTTTGGCATATGACTAGAAAAAGTTGGATCGAAAGTCGAAGAGCACAATCTGACTGTGTCTCTCAGATTCAGTATTACTGAATTTGTCAGAGGAAGCTACAGCCAAATATTTATGGGATAAGTTTGGGAAGTTGTACAATTCTAAGTCCCTAGTAAACAAACTATTCCTGAGAAATAAGTTGTATAACTTGAGGATGAGAGATGGAGACTCGGTTGCAGAGCATTTGAACGCCTTCAACACTGTGGTAATTTAGTTAGTATCTTTTGAGATTAAAATTTCACATGAAGATAAGTGTACCAGTTTATTGTGCTCTTTACCAAACTCATGGGATATTTTGGTTGTGGCCATAGGTAGTAATACAATTTCCTTAAAGTTTGATGAAGTGGTCTCAACCTTGTTGTTAGAGGAGATGAGACGGAAGAACATGCAAGGACAGAGCACAGATGAATTATTTTCAAGAGGACACTCCTAGGACAGAAATAAATCTAAGTCCTCAAGTGGGAGATCTAATTCTAAGGGAATATCTAAGTTTCTTGAAACGTTTGTAAAGGTATGCTGGAGATGTCAGAAATAAGGGAACTACAAGAAGTAGTGTAGATCCAAAGTTGAGAAAAATAAGGGATATGAAGAATATCATTCTACAGAAGAAAAGACCTCCAAAGAAGAAGGAGTGGATGTGTACTTGGCTTCTTCAATCACACATGCAGATCATGAGGCATGGTTGGTTGACTCAGGTGCATCCTTTCATATGACTCCCCACAGGGAGTCATTCTGTGAATATGAAAGGTTTGCTGAAGGTAACGTTTTCTTAGGTGATGACTCGACAACTAGAATAATAGGTCAAGGAAAAGTCAAGTTGAGGCTCATAGATGGAAGGATTACAACACTACACGGTGTTCTTCACATCCCAGGATTGGCCAAAATTTTGATTTATGTAAGAAAAATGGATGATGCAGTGATAAAAACAATATTTGAAAAGGAAACCTACAGGATGGTTCGAGGAGCGATGGTATTGTTGAAGGGAGTTCAGTTTGAACTTTGTATAAGCTGCAAGGAAGCATTACTAGTGATGGGTGTAATAGTTCCATTGTTCTTGATATTGGAGTTGAATAAGAATGAACTCCTATAGTCTCTGGAGAAAAGGTTGGGATGTGGCATCAAAGACTGGGGCATATTGGAGAGGAAGGTCTTCAACTACTACACAGTAGAGGTATGGTTGAAAGTATGTATAACTTCTCTCAGGATTTTGATTTCTGTGAACATTGTGTATATGGGAAGCAGAATCGGGTAAGATTCCCCTCTGGTGCAACGAGGGAAGAAGGAATTTTACAACTAGTTCACAGTGGTGTGTTTAGACCTGTGTTGATTCCATGTTTGGGAAAATATGTGTACTATGTATCATTTATAGATGACTTCTCAAGGAATACTTGGATATATTTCCTCAGGAAGAAATATGAAGTATTTGACAGGTTTAAAGAGTTTAAAGCTCTTGTTGAGAACCAAATAGAGAAAAGAATTAAGGTGTTGAGGAAAAATAATGGCAGAGAGTTCTGCGGGAATGAATTTGAAGAATTTTGTAAGAAGTGTGGTATAGTAAGGCAGAAGACTACTCCATATACACCTCAACAGAATGGATTTTCAAAAAGGATGAATAGGACGTTGATGGAAAAAAGCAAGGTGCATGCTCAGTGGTGTCGGGTTAGGGAAAGAATTATGGGCAGAAGAAGTGGGTATTGCATGTTACCTAGTCAACAGATCACCCTCATCAGTGTTGGATGACAAGACTCCGCAAGAGGTATGAACTAGTAAGAAACCTTCTCTCACACATATCAAGGTATTTGGTTGTGAGGCCTATGTTCATGTTTCAAAGGAAAACGGGAGTAATCTAGATAATAAGGATGAAAATTTTATATTTATTGGGTATAAAGATGGTCTCAAAGGTTATAATCTTTGGATCCTAGAAACTAAGAAGGTTGTGTATAGCCAAGATGTGGTATTTAGAGAAATGAAGGATTTTTTTAAACATGAAGTCCTACCAAGTAAGGAAGAACCAAAGAAAATAGAGTTTGATTTAAAAGATGATGAATCAAACTCTAGAGTTTGATTTAAAGGATGATGAATCAAACTCTATAGAAGAACAGGAATCAGAAGAAGAATATCCTCATACTACATTATTGAGGAGATCGGTTCGAGAAAGAAAGCAACCGAAAAGGTATACTCCATCTGATTCCCGTTCAAATTTTTCTTTGTCTATTATTGATCATGATCCTAGAACTATCATGGAGGTACTAGATTCAGAGGATGGAAAACTATGGGAAAAGGCCATGGATGAAGTGTTAGAATATAATGGATTTTCTCACTTTACCATTGACAATATCACTATTTTCACCCAACCATAGGCCTAAGCCACCCTCCGAGCACCTTAACATTGACATATAATCACTCCGGAAGAAAAACCTAGGCTAGATAGACAAACAAAGGGTAGTGCACCTTTCCCCAAGGATAGTGCACCAACAAGAGTTGATCAGATAGTCCAAACCCTAGACAAGAGATATTCCAAGCCAAAACCAATCTGCTAGTTGCAACAGCTGCAATGGCGGCTCTCCTCAAACCTGTGCACAAAATTGGGCACTACAATGCGCACAAGTGTTGCTCTGCAATTATGAGACTGCCTGCCAGAATGAATACTGGCCTCCTGTATTTATAGTAATTCTGGAAAACTGCCTGGGCCAACTTCTTCTCTTAGAGGCTAATAACCTAATATAAATTATCTTCTTGAGCCGACAAATCTCCTAGGGTTATTAGCCAACTCATTAGGGTTTCTTCTTGCTTCCTGGAGTATTCTATTCTCGTCAGGTTTACACGTGGAGGTAAATACCTCCCACAACTACCATAATATCAACACTCCCTACTAGCTAGGGAGGTATTACAGGTAATGGTCTTGAGCACAAAACATACCATTCACCTGGTAGCATCAACATAGTCGTCTAGACTATCTCATGACTAGATCATGAGCACCATCATCACCATCAATGTCATTAGTTGCATCATCTCTTGGAACCATACTCTATCTGAGTAATTAGACATGATGCTCACTCCATACAGTGACACAAGAGATATTCTTCTAATCTAGAAGAATAAATGTTCTGAACCATTTTCTGTCTGGGAAAACTCTGTCCATTGATTATCCATCTAGTTGATAATCAATTTCAACATTGTTGATAGTCTTCAAGGAAATTAGAATAATATCATTCAATATAACACAACTGTGTCTATCCATAGTAGTACACAACTACAATCCAATGGTACACTACCACACCAAGTAGCACACAGGTACTTGATCAGTGACGTATAGTCACAAATAGTGGAACACATCCACCATAGTAGTATACATATATTGTCTTTATAACAATCATCTGATATCAACCTGCATAGAAACAATGTTATGATATACAATTGAATCATCTAGTCCATTATTCCACTCACATCTATGAGATCTTGAAAGAGAATCTTCCCTTAAAAAGTAATACATCAATGATGATATATCTGGACTATTCTTCTCAAGCAAGGAAGAACAATTGTCCTGATTTCTGAGCCTGGACCATTCCCCACCCTGGTCCATTCTTCTGACACTAAACAAAGTGTAACCTGGAGAGAATGAATCCTCCCTAAGGAATGTCTGTCCCTAATTGTTGAACCTGGACCATTCCCCACCCTGGGACATTCCTCCGCCACTAAACAAAGTGCAACCTGGAGAGAATGAATACACCCTAAGGAATGACTGTCTGAACCATTTCCCCTATTAACCACAAGGGGAAAAGACTGTCTTGTACCAACCTCCAAAACGGACCATTCCTCATGTTAACCACAATGAGAAATAGTTGTCCAGTGAGGTGGGCTAGTCTTCTTGAGTAACCCTCAAGAAGAGAGACTTCCCTAGACCACTTCCCATGTTAACCACAATGGGAAGTCACTGTCTATGGTACATTAGCAATCTAGACCATTTTTCGAAATGGAAAATGTCTGTCCGTCAGAAATCTCAATCCACTTTCCGAACTGGAAATAATTTGCTCATCCTGGACCATTTTTCAAACTGAAAAATGACTTTCCATCAATCAATAATACATTAGTGCTCCTGCCCAACCTGGGAGTCATCTCTTCCTTTTTCAATAAGGAAGTCGTCTCCATGAGCTCCAGCTTGAGTACGCAAACTCTTTCATCTTGGACAAAAGCTTTACCAAAATGTCTGCTTAACTTCTCATCTGTGGAGATATGTATTGGAGAACCACTTTTCTCCTTTTTGGACTTTATCACGGATAGTGTAATGCTTGATTTCAAATGTACTTCGGTCTGGAACACTGGTTTTCTCTGAAGGCTTCATGTAGCTCTGATCAATAAAGTATATCATTGTTGGAAAACTAGAACATATCCATGTGGAACTTCTTCTGTCATCATGAGATCTGATCTTCTAAGTAACCATCTTGATACAATATCTCTGGTATAGAATATCTTCACCACGCTTCCGTTGTGCACTGGAGGTTCTCCACCAAGTTATATTCTTCCATCTGCATACAAGGGTCTCTTTCTAGTATGCTTCAAAGTCTTGAGGTTTCTCTTCATACACTCTCTGTTCAATTGCTCTGAAGAATAGTCTTTGCAGTCATCTTGATGTAGAACTCCAACCTATGGATATTGCAGATGATATAATGACTTATGTAGAGGTATGTCTGGTTTACTGGAACAAGTAATCATCATAGTTTTCTCTCTCCATTTGGGAGAACCTCTAGTTCTGGATATTGCAATGCTTGCATATCACAACTTTCAGTTCCTTTGCTTGATTGCTTTTATTGAGTTCATATTAGGTTGGTAATCTTGTGATTCTTAATACAGTGACTGGTTGTTCAAGCTTCTCTTCTTTCTTGGAATCTTCATGTTCTTCCTTATGTTTTTATTTAGTTCTTGGGTCCATGGAGTTTCTTATAGATTCCATGCCCTAAAGATTCCACTTCTTTATTTCATCGTAGGATCATAGATCTGGATGGACAACCAGGGATACTTTAAGGCTTCTCTTCGAAGAAGAATTCTTCTGAGGTTGAACTGAACATGTACTGTCTTTCATGGTTGCTACCATGGATATATACTTCATCATATTCAATGGATCATAGGATTAGCTCCCTCCTAATCCTTGCTTCATGTATGAGTGATAGTCAGCTCCCTCCCTCTAACAGAGTCCATGCTTCTGTCTGCATCCTTATTCCCTTCTGCAAAGTGTTATAAGTCTTTCTCCAATTTCTTTTTGTCTTTGCTTCTTCTAAGTCTCTTCGGGATTGATCATGATTTCAGCTTATCTTGTAATAGCTTCCACATGAATTTTTTTATGTATTTCATCCGTTCATGTGTTTTATCTGACTTGTATAATGATAGCAATGCTTATCTTGTTGTTCTTCCATAGGTATAGTTCTTCTTGGAACACATTATCTTCTAAGAGATAGATATGCAATATATGTGTAGAGACTATGCAAACAAGATATGTACAAGAACTAAGAAGAGTATTGTTACCTTCAGAAGAAGAAGTCTCTTTCATCTTTCCTAGTCTTCTTTGTAGGTTTATTTTCTTAGGCAAATGATGCTTCATGTGTCTCCTTCCTTTTCATTATCTCAGGACAATGATTCTTGTAGTGACCATACTTTCAACAGTTGAAGCATTGTATTTATGAAATGTCTTTCTCTTGATTTGGCTTCCTCCTTGAGCCAAACTTCCTTTTGTTCCTAAAATTATTGAATCTTGTTGTGAAGGCTTGATCATCGTACTTCTTTTGGGGTTTCTCTTTTTCACTGATCCTGGATTCTTCTTGAGCACAGCAAGTCCAAAGTTCTTCAAATGTAGGATACTCCTTCATTGTGTTCATGTTTGCGGCAAATGCATCCCACGTCTTCGGAAGACCATTGAGTACTATGTTTACCAATTCCTTCTCTGAGATGATCTCTTCAATAGCTTGTAGTTGATCTCTTAACTAAGATATTCTCACAAAATATGATGTTATGTTGTCCTCATCATTCATCTTCATGTCACGGAGCTCATTCTTTAGACTCATAACTTGTCTAATGTTTCTGACCAAGAAGAGATTTGTTAAGGCATCGTACATCTTCTTTGATGAGTCAAGATGGGAGATGTAGGGTATCAAGTGGTATTTTATAGATTCCACTATGATACTCATAGAATTGATTCCACCGTATTTGAACTTCTCCATAACTGCAACATTTTGTGGTTCCTTCTCTTTTCCTTCTTCAAACACTGGTTCCACAATCTTTCCTTTCACTATATTCAACACTTTATTCTTGGCAAGGATGAGGTTGATCCTTGTCTTCCACACTATGAAGTTAGAAGCTCCATCTAACTTGTTCTTTGACTTCATAGAGTAATTCATGGTTGCTTTGACTTGGTCAACCCTAGATTTGACCAGAAACTCAAACTTGACGTCTTGGCTTGTTGAGAGTATTAGGAGATGTCTTAGGCTAGGGCGCACTGATCTATCTGGAAATTAGGTCAATCCCTTCACTTAAGGTTCCTGAACGAGAGGATTAGGGTTTTTGCAACTACACCTGGAGTAACCCTAGCGGCAGTGCTATGGTGACTGCTCCTGCTAGAAACCCTAGCGGCAGTTCTTCAACGAGTTCAATATCCTTACAGCTATGTTTCCTTCTAGCGATTAGACTGAATGAAGGAGGTGTGGGCCCATAACCTGTTAGAATATAATGGTTTTTCTCATTTTACCATTGACAATATCACTATTTTCACCCAACCATAGACCGAAGCCACCCTCCGAGTACCTTAACCTTGACAGAGAATCACTCCGGAAGAAAACCCTAGGCTAGATAGCTAAACAAAGGGTAGCACACCTTTCCCTGAGGATAGCACACCAACAAGAGCTGATCAGATAGTTCAAACCCTAGCCAAGAGATAGTCCAAGACAAAACTGATTTGCTAGATGCAACAGCTGCAATGGCAGCTCTCCTCAAACCTACGCACAAAACTAGGCACTGCAGTGCGCACAAGTGTTGCTCTACAATTCTAAGACTACCTGCCAGAATGAAGACTAGCCTCCTGTATTTATAGTAACTCTGGCTAATTGCCTGGGCTGACTTCTCATTCTGGGTATCTATATGTTTAGTATATATTATTTCTTCTAGTCGACTTCTTCTCTTGGAGGCTAATAACCTAATATAAATTATCTTCTTGAGCCGACAAGTCTCCTAGGGTTATTAGACAACTCATTAGGGTTTCTTCTTTCTTCCCAGAGTATTATATTCTTGTCAGGTTTACACGTGGAGGTAAATACCTCCCACAGCTACCATAATATCAACATGAAGAAATGGCAGCCTTGGATAAGAATGAGACTTGGGATATAGTGGAGTTATCGACTGGAAGAAATCTTATTGGCAGCAAATGGGTATTTAAAAATAAGTTGAATGCAGAAGGAAAAGTGGAGAAATACAAAGCTCAGATAGTAGCAAAGGGTTATTCCTAGGTTGAGGGAATTGATTTTAGTGAGATTTTTTATCTTATTGCCAAGTTAAATTCTATAATATTTATGTTATTTGTTGCTACTCCATTTGATTTTTAAGTAGAACAGATGGATGTGAAGACATCAATCCTACATGGGGATCTAGAAGAAGAAATCTATATGAAGCCTCCAGAAGGATTTTTTGTGAAAGGAAAGGAGTTGGTATGCAAGCTGAAAAATTCCTTGTATGGTTTAAAACAATCACCATGGATGTGGTATCAAAAATTTGATACTTATATGCTGGGACTTGGCTTCACAAGAAGTAAAGAGGATCACTATGTGTATTTTAAATTAACTGGTGATCATTTGATTTATTTGGCCTTGTATGTGGATGACATGTTGTTGATAGGAAACAACAAGGAGATTATCCAGGATGTGAAAACTCAGTTTCCTCTAAATTTGACATGAAGGATCTCGATGCTTCAAATTTCATTTTGGGAATGGAAATTAAAAGAGATCGGAAAAAGAGGAAACTCTGGTTAAATCGGAGAAAATATGTCGAGACAATATTGCAAAGGTTTAATATGTAGGAATGTAAACCGGTCAAGGTCCCTATTCATGTTGGTGTAAAGTTATCTGCGGATCAGTGCCCCAAGACACAGGAAGAGAAGGAGGACATGTCTCATTTTCCATATGTGAGTGCAATTGGAAATTTGATGTATGCAATGGTCTATACTAGACCACACATTGCACATGCAGTGGGAATTTTGAGCAGGTACATGTCAAAACTAGGGAAGGATCATTGGACAGCAGTAAAAAGGGTTTCTGGGTATTTGTGTGGCACTGCTAGCTATGAATTATGCTACCAAGGAGGACCAGGATTGGACAAATTGTTAGACATACATGGCTTTGTGGATGCAGACTGGGATGGAGATCTACAAGCGGGTATGTGTTTAACCTTTTTTGAGGAGCAATCAGTTTGATGAGAAAAAGATAGGATGTAGTGGCACTTTCAACTACAGAAGTTGAATACATGGTAGCCACTCATGCAAGTAAGGAAGCAGTATGGTTACAAATATTATGTTCAGATATTGGGTTGGTACAGCAAGCTGTAAGGATAGATTGTAACAGTCATAATGCAATTTTTTTGGCAAATAACTTGGATTATCATTCAAATACAAAGCATATTGATATTTAATATCACTTTTGAGATACATGGTTGAAGAAAAGAAAGTGTTGTTGATGAAGGTGGACACTTTCAAGAATGTTGTAGATTCATTAACAAAATTTGTGAGCACTGATAATTTCTCTTGGTGCAGAGTATCCATGGGCATTGATGCCCTGGATTGTTGACTATGTAACCTTGTAACCCCCTGTATGCAAAGAAAACAACAAGTGGGAGAATGTTGGGTATGTGTTATATTCTTTGCATGACTAGTTTTAGTGTATGCTACGTTGCGTCGGGCATGTAGGGGGGTTTGAGGGGGGGCTGCTAGGCCCATCCTTTGGAGGTTGCAGGGGGGAGATATCCCCCCCACATAGGGGGTTCAAGGGAAGTGCCCCTGAGAAAAAAAAAATTACCTCAGGAAAAGTTTCACATTTTTTCCTCGCTTTTCATGTCGCCTCGATTTCCGTGCCCATTGTTCGGCGGTTTTTCGGCACATGGTTTTTCCCAATGGTTTTCTATTTTCGGTTAAGGAATTAGGGTTGCTAACTAATTCAGGTCATTGGGTTAGTGTTTTGGATGCTTCTAGCTCCTATATGTATATTGTATTGTAAACAATGTATCACTATGAATGAATATAGAACATGTTGGTTTTCCCAGTTTGGGTTTCCACGGGAAAAATCTTTGTAATGTGTGTATTTTCCATTGTATATTTTATGTTATTTTATTGAAAAAAAAATTGCAGTAAAATATTGTACAAGGTTAAAATCTACACTGTCTCCTCCATTCCCGAATGTGGTTGGAAATGTGCATGACATTGTCCTATTCAAAATTAGTCAGCAATTTTGTCCCAGCATCGTACCGGAAAGTGAGTTGGAAGTGGTTTAAGAAAACCATAGCTAATTCATTGAGCATCAAGTACTTCACCCTCTCAAGTTCAATATTCCATTTGGCAGTGCCTCTAATAAGAGTACACTGGAACAAAAGCAATCTGATCGAATTGTCATTTAACGAGTTGGACGAGCGCCACAAGTGGAATTTTGCCACGTGCTTCTGAGGGTCTTCTCCACTTTTCCCCTCAGAATTTGAGATGTCTGAGGGTAATTTATTCGGGACCATGGGAAAATGCAAATCAGATTGTTCATCAACTTGGACAAATCCAACAAATTCAAAGTTTCCAGAAATAGTAACCTAGGTTGCATCATTGCCTAATGAGCAACCTAAAAAGAAGGGCCTGGATTGTAATTGGCACCAGGTTTCCAGAAATATTTTTCTAGTGAACCAAAGCTCGGGATGAATCCTTGTGGTCGTTGGTTAAACAAAGGAAAACCTCTACCTATTTGGTTCCCGAGAGGAAAATTGGGGTTACCTCCAACGAACCCCCCATGGAAAGGAAGAAATACTGACATGGGGGTGGACTGAATGGGAAAGGGGTTTCCCCCTTGAGACATCCCTTGGAAGGGATTCCATTTTCCTTGGACAGGATTTCTCCCCAAAGGCACCCCTAGTGAAGAAACTAGTCCTTTCCAGGGGACAGACTTACCTTGGAAGGGGTTTCCCCCTTCCGACACAGCAAACACGGTGAAAGAGCTACTCTCGAACCCACCATAAAGTGTGAACGGGGTCGAATTTGATGTCATACAAGTGGATTGGGATTTTATACCCATGGAATCTCCCCAACCCCATACGGGGTTAGGCCCAGAAAATGGAATAGGTCCACTTCTCGCGAATGGAGATGACGGAGGGATGTGACCTCTACCCCGAGACAAGGCCTGGTAAGGAGCTTGAGTGCTCCCCACACCAACACTCAATAACTAGTACGTTGGATAAGAACCCACAAATGCATTAGACATGCCCATCGATGGAATTCTGTAAGAGAAAGTGTTTGTTGTTTACACGAAATATGTTGCACTTGAAACTCGAGTGGGGCTAACAACCAATGACGAAATGATACTAGTTGTCGTGGTGACAGTATATTGAACTGCATTCATCGTTTGATCTGACATACTAGGAGGAAAGATCCCCCCCCCCGGTAATGATCGTCGAGGTGGGACTTGCAAGTGCTCCTGACCCTAACACTGGCAAAGTGTCACCCATAATGGTCCACTGAAGGAGGATACTATCAGCAAAGTCTGATTCTGGAGGAGGGACTCATACGACTGTAAATGGGAAAGTCGAAGGTAAAGGAGAATTAGCATGTGGAGTGAATTCCTCGGCTCCAATATCCTCAACAATTACCTCTTTTGGTTTTAGAACGTTGACTTCTAGAGAGTTATGGTCTACGATCTCATACTAACCAACTAGTACGAAAGTGTCGGACTTATTGAGCCGATGCCTTTGAGGAGGCGGGGGAGAATTATTCCTAATCTCTTCCTCAGGTGGAAGGCCTTGAATTCTCCTCGATATTCGAGGTGGTAGGTTGGCCACTTTGAGGGGTTAGCTCTTGGTGACAAACAATTCTCCTTCCTAAGGTTGAAACTACCTTCACCAAACACACCACTAAAAAAGTCCCTAAAGACAAGACAGATACAAATATATTTTTTTAAATTTTGACTAAAGTGGATTAAGTCTTAGGACCGAAAAAATAACAAAGTGGGCTCGGGGCCTCCCGGATGAAGGCATGGGTTGATTAAGTCTTGTGGACCAACGATTGAAGGAATGAGAAGCAGTTATCTTGACCTCCACAAAACATCCTTATCTGGTGAAAGAACCCATGATTCGCGGGGAAACCTCCAACAGTATTAAAGTGTGTGATACAAAATCTTCCCCGGGTACTACAAAATACCCCTGCAGTCACCTTGTGATTTACCTAGGAAGAGAAACCATGGTTACCATCTCTCAATTTATGCCCAGGGGGTACAGTCAAAAATAGGGATCGAAAGTGTGGGCAGGGTAGAAAAACCCGAAGCCTCGAAAGCACCACCTCTCATGGAGGTATAGGTACGATCAAAACCTCCAATACACAATATCTCCACTATGTCCAGTCCAACTCTAGAGGGGAATATCCTCGGCTATTCCTTATGTGACCTCATGTTTAAATCTTGTGTTAGAGCAGCTTCCAGATCAACCTATACGACAAAATGGGTTCTACACTCCCTTTCTCATACACTTATGTTTTTTTAGCGGCCTTGGAGAAACTTACTCTCCAACCTATGCCAAGGCCCTAGCCTACACTTGTAGATTTACCCTAGAAAAATGAAATTTTTCTAATAAATTTTAATTATGCGTTCATTTTAACAAGATTTTCTTACTCAAAAGGGGTGTGGATGAAACTTTTGTTGATTTTTTTAGACCGACTCCAAAAGAAATTCAATATAAGAACACACAATTAGTTTCTTTGAGTGAAAAAAGATGCAACAATGCTTATGCAGCAAATTCTTTTCTTTTTCGGATGAAAACAAGAGTTTAAGTGCAAGATTTAGAACACCTCAAGATGAAAATGCATGCTAGGATGCAAAACTTGTACCATTGAATTCTTTTCGTTTTTTAAATAAAAATGTTACCACTACCACAATGCAACTACCTGAATGATAAGTAGCCACTTCTTTTCTTGCAAATGAAAGGAAAGGGTTCAAGAAATGAGAAGTAAACAAGCAGACATATTTTTTTTTAACTTTTTCGTATACAAAAGAAAAATAAGCACAGGAATGCAAATATATTTTTTCTTTTTGAAACAAGGTAGAAAGTGGGAAAAAAGATAGAAAGAGTTTAGTCAAGACAACAATGAAATGACAGTGAATCTGGAAATGAAAACTAACCAGGTTGTTCTTTCAGTCTACCTAACAAACCTTATGCTAAACAGTAAATGCAAAGATTTTTAATACTTTTTGTATATCAAGCGTTCAGAACCTAACAAAAAGACACCAAATAGAGACTCAAAGTAGTCCAAGTGACTAATCAAACCAAGCATTAAACCCAGAAAAGGAAGAGAAATTTAAAAAACTTCAACTTCACACAGTTCTGCGACAGTTACTAGAGAAACTCGCAGATATCTGGGGGCTGTAGATATGCAACTCTCGTATGTACGCAGGCTACAGTGATGCAACTCATGGATGGAAAGGTAATTTCATAAAATAAAAGAGCCACTTAGGAACAGAGGGCTTCAGGACTAAACAACATGTCCTGTGAGGCTAAAAGACTCTAAAAAGGACTCAGAAACTAACAACACAAGCAAGCAAGACACCTCAACCAAACAGACCCAACTAGGAGTAACCCCAGTGGAGTCACCAATTCTGATTAAGGGATTTTTCCCCTGTGATTGTGGGTCATAATCACAGTAGAGAAAGACCAAGTGAAAGATATAATTGTCTCCCCACAGTGACAAACACACAGGAATCAAAGAAAATAACTACTTTATTTAGGAGAAGGTAGGGATAGAGAAGAGAACAAATGATTTACCTTATTATCCCGTTTGATGTCAATCCTCACTTCAATTCACCGAAGAACCCTTGATCTTCCATTGGAATTGACCTGCAATACAGATACACAACTAGGGCTGCGACGAAAGTAGTTATACGATTATAAACATGTGCATATAATATGTCAGATGTGAAGTAAGCATACAAATAAATGTACAATAAAGACAAATTTGGGGGAAATCAAGCTCTTTTATTACCAACAAGTAGGAAAGGTAAGTTACAACCTTGTCCAGCCTAAGGCACCATCTTGAAGCCAATTGTTTGGGTTCCTATGGGAATCTTCAAGCATCAACTCAATTGATAAAGACTTATCTCGATGATTCAAATAGGGATAAGGAGATTAACTATAGTCGCATAAAGGAAAAAGAATCTCTGGAAAAGGATTTTTCAGATTAAATGGAATGTTGCTCAGAGAAAATAGGGAAATGAGGCTCACTAGATGTTGGCAGCATAACTTTGCACTAATTCCCTTGTCCCATCCTTAACCCTAAATGATTCTTTTATATATTCCCAAAGAGGTTTAGGGATTTGGATTACATTGAGTACAGGCAAGGGTCGTTGGGAAATGAGTGTAAGTTTTAAACATGTGAATGCATATAGATTCTTAAGAAAAATAGAATTTAATCAATGGCTCATTCACACGGTACACAGAGATTTCTACCGGAAACCCTCAACCAAGAAAACCTTTCTTATATTCATTATATAGAATAACACCATTCACTATACAATATATACAATGTTTTTAGGTATTCCGTAGATACCAAAACCCTAATCCCTAAAACCGCGATTATTTTTAGTAAACCGCTAAAAATAGCAAAAACCACCCAAAACAAATTTTGGGGGTGTTGCCTCGAACGCTGCGTGTAACCAGGTGGGGGGGCATACCTGCCCCCCCTGGGACCCCCCTAGGAAATCACTCGGTGCACACGACACAAACAAAGCACTAGTACGAGGGATCGTCAAACGCAATTGTCATATCTAGCATGCCCATACACACACATGCAAAGAATATAACGCATACCCAACATTCTCCCACTTGTTGTTTTCTTTGCATCCAAGGGTCCAAGGGATTATATAGTCAACAATCCAGGGCAGCAATTCCCATTGTTACTCTACACCAGGAGAACTTTTCTGTGCTCACATACTTTGTCAATGAATCTGCAACATTATTCAAAGTGTCAACCTTTTCCAGCAACACCTTCTTTTCCTCAACCATTTCTCTCACAAAGTGATATTGAACATCAATATGCTTTGTCTTCGAATGATAATTTGGGTTCTTTACCAGGAAGATTTCACTCTAACTGTCACAATCTAATCTCACTACTTGTTGTACCAACCCAATACATGAACACAATCTTTGTAATCATACTACTTCCTTTCTTACATGAGTGGATGTCATGTATTCAAATTTTGTAGTTGAGAGTGCCACTACAGCCTGTCTTTTTCTCATCCAACTGCTTTCTCCTCCAAATAGGTTAAACACATACCCACGTGTATATCTTTTGCGATCTAGATCTCCAGCCCAGTCTGCATCAACAAATCCATGTATTTCCACCGCTCTGTCCAATCCTAGTCTTCCTTGGTAGCACAATCCATAACTGGTGGTGCCACGAAGATACCTGAAGACCCTCTTTACTGTTGTCCAATGCTCCTTCCCTGGTTTTGACATATACCTGCTCAAAACTCCCACTGCATGTGCA